>ML778197.1:996748-1054921 GCA_009831015.1 Picea engelmannii | reverse complement strand
ATTAGAAGGTTAGTGAACCAAAATGTAAGAAAGCAATAAAATAGAACAAGAAAGAAATGAAAAATGAAGAAGACTACACTAAAAAAATATGAGCAAAGGATGCATGAAATTTGACACAAAGAGTGGTTACCCAATAGAGAATGGTCTTTGAAATTGATAACACCAAGAGGAGAAATGTGGGATCTATGAATCCCCTATTCCTCCTAGGGAGGGCTCTTGAATCCCTCAAAGTACAGATTTTAAGATCCTATCTTGAATTAACAATGTTGAATAACTCTATGGAAAATCTTTACAAGAGGTGGAATGACTTACCTTATGAAATGATTTCTCAAACTATTCTCAAGAGAAAAAATGGTTTCTCCAAAAGTAATTGGGAAACATAACAATACAATGAACTTCTTCCTTTTTAGCATACAATGGCCATGTATTTATAGGACCATAGCAAGATATTTAATAACATGTTCCAAATGTGAATGGGAGGACTTTAGAGGTACATCCCATCCTTTCAATCATCCCAAGACATAATTTTGGGTTGATATTGGGGTATTGTCTTGATTCACTTCAGCTTAAAAGTGGTTGAAGCTTGAACAAATTCATAAATGCGTCATTTATGCATCCATGCGGGTTGAATCAATGAAAGTTGCACAGACTACACATATCGTCTGTTCTATGCTTTGCCTATCTGCACAAATGTAGGTGAGTTGACTTTGGTGGAAATGCATAGAAATTCATGGATCTTTTATATAGTTTTGATCATCTTGCTAAAATAGGTTCTGTAAATGTTGTAAGTATGTTGTGCCTATGTTGGTTTTTTATTCATCCATGGTCTTTATTTCTATGAGTATTTTTTTGGTGATAACATATTCCCCTTGATGTATGAGGTTAGGAGCATATGCATAGAAGAAATACATCATTGTTTTTTTATCAATAAGAGAGTTGTAGTTTCTATCTGAGTAGGACTATAGGAGTGATCCTTTGGAGGAAAAGGAGATCTTGAGGGGAAAGACGTGTTCTTCGAGAACTAAAATATATATAGAGAGAGAAACAAATAAAGAATGCCCCATGCTCATGTCATGAAACCATAAATGAAATGATTGAAATTGAATATTGTTGATGAATTATATGTCTGCAGCAACCTCGGGGTTGTCAAAAAATGCTAGATGATGGTTTTGATTACTAGACGGGATTTGAATTGAGGTATGAACAACTTAGAGGCATTGATGGCATAGAAAATTCATAGGTATTCTATGATTACTAAAAAATGCAATGGTCTCATAGTAAGACCCACGATAACATGAAACTTTGTCGTAGTTGAATTTTATGGGGGTCAATGACACCAGAAAGTGATGAAGACTCTTTATGTGTCGTCCAATACTTCCCATTAATAAGGGAATGAGAGCCAAGATAGTTCCACCTTCCTGGAAACTTGTGCTTATGTTGACAGGGAAGGGGGTGTGACTGTAAAAAGTGTTACAAAGGAAAAACTCTCTATGGCTAGGGTAAACCACAACAGACGAAATAGCTACAGAAATTAACTCTATCCCAAAACATGATATATAAACAAATATGCTAGAGAGATAAGATAAAAGGCCTACCTCGTCTAGATGTTTGATGAAGTCCACCATTGAGCACTTCGACCCAAAGCTATATACCTACAACTAGTTCTCAACAACCAAGCAAAGCAATCATATGGTGATAATATAAAAGGTTACAACATTAGATATCGTAATCCATTAATATACATAACAAATATGCCCATGGATAATAATTCAAATATTTGTGAGATATCAATTGGACGGGAAAAGATTATTTCTATTAATATATGATCAACATAAGCAAGAAAGTTAAAGACTTTCATGTCGGCATGGTTCATAACCGAGACACTAAGTTCCTTCCAGCTGGGCCTCCACCACTTCAATACTCCACCAAAGGAAATCTCATATAAGGGAGACAATGAGGTTCTCAATCAATAAGAGAAGAGCTTGGGGGATGAAAACTATGTTCAGACTTAAAGGACAAAGGGATGTAGACTCAATATGAAGTAAATAATTTCTCTAGATTAACTTTGCTCTCAAAGTTGAATTCTTTCTCCTTTTTTCCATATATTGGAATTGGCCCATTTATAGCCTTCAAATGGAACTGAAGGGCCGAGTCAGAATGTTTCCAGTATATGGAAGGCCAAGGATCATAGATCTCTTGTCGTGACATGGAAACCCGACACCAAATTTCATTTTTGCACACAAATCGCGATGTATGTGAGTTGTAGTGGTGCATCCTGTGTATAGGAATGTTGTATAGTAGGAAAGATGTGTACATGTAGAAAAATATGTACTTTTGGCTCTGGGATTTTACAAACAGGGATGATAAGTCTGCATGGGGAAATGGAAAAAGGCCTTATGTGCAAGGTTGAATAGGGTGAGGTAAATATTGCTATAACAGATGCCCCCTAATGTGTGAGGTCAAAGGAGCATATATGATGGCCGAAATACATTTTAAACAACCCAAAAGTGGAGTGATGGGGAACCAGCTAGAAGAAGTAGTTTCTCATTACATTCTGCAATGACTTTGCATACATGGCTGCCAATAGAATTACAGTGTAGATCCAAGTGAAAATATAACTAACAATTGTCTATGGCCATGAATAGGCAAATACAAATGTGGTTCCATGCCAAAGGATGTCATTGTCACAAACAAGGCCCAATAGAACCAGTCTCAAAACCAATCTGAAGATATCTGTATACAATGGAGTACAATCTGATATCCCATGATCACTGAAGTCATATAGATACTGTGTAAGTTTCAAACATGTGAAGTAAAGAAATGCATATAGATTCTTAAGAAAAACAAAATTTAATCAATGGCTCATACACAAAGTACACAGAGATTTTATACCGGAAACCCTCAACTGGGAACACCTTTCTTATATTCATAACTTGGAATTTCACCATTCACCATACAATATATACAATGTTTTTAGGTATTCCATAGATACCAAAACCCTAATCCCTTAATCCGAGATTAATTTAGTAAACCGCTAAAAATAGAAAAAAGAAATTGGGGCGTTGCCTCGAACCCCATAGGCCCCAGGCTACTGCTCAGTGTCGAATGCTATGCGTAACTAGGGGGGGGGGAGGTATAAATAGGGGGGGAATACTTTCCCCCCCCTGGGACCCCCCTGGGAAAGCGCCCGACGCACATGACACAAAGAGCACTACTAGAGGGATCATCAAGTGTAGTTGTCGAATCTAATGCGCCCACACACACACATGCAAAGAATATAACACATACCCAACATTCTCCCACTTGTTGTTTTCTTTGCATCCAGGGGTCCATGGGATTATATAGTCAACAATCTAGGGAAACAATGCCCATTTTTACTCTACACCAGGAGAAATTTTCTGTGCTCACTGACTTTGTCAATGAATCTGCAACATTCTTCAAAGTTTCAACCTTTTCCAGCAACACCTTCTTTTCCTCAACCATGTCTCTCACAAAGTGATACTGAACATCAATATGCTTTGTCTTCGAATAATAAGTTGGGTTCTTTCCCAGGAATATTGCACTCTGACTATCACAATCTAATATCACTGCTTGTTGTACCAACCCAATACCTGAACACAATCTTTGTAACCATACTGCTTGCTTGCTTGCATGAGTGGCTACCATGTATTCATCTTTTGTATTTGAGAGTGCCACTACAACCTGTCTTTTGCTTATCCAATTGATTTCTCCTCCAAATAGGTTAAACACATACCCACTTGTAGATCTTTTGCGATCTAGATCTCCAACCCAGTCTACATCAACAAAGCCATGTATGTCCACCACTCTCTCCAATCCTGGTCTTCCTTGGTAGCACAATCCATAACTGGTAGTGCCACGAAGATACCTGAATACCCTCTTTACTGTTTTCCAATGCTCCTTCCCTGGTTTTGACATATACTTTCTCAAAACTCCCACTGCATGTGCAATGTCTGGTCTAGTATAGACCATTGCATACATCAAACTGCCAACTACAATGGATTCTGGCATACAGAACATGGGACATGACCTCTTCTTCTTCATGTGTCTTGGGACACTGATCTGCAAATAACTTTACACCTATAGGAATAGGAACCTTGACCGGTTTACTTCCATGCATATTAAACTTCTGCAATATCGTCTCAACATATTTTCTATGATTCAACCAGAGTTTCTTGTTTGCACGATCTCTTTTAATCTCCATTCCCATAATGAAGTTAGCAGGACCAATATCCTTCATGTCAAATTTGGACAATAGCTGTGATTTCACCTCCTTGATAACATCCATGTTATTTCCTACCAACAACATGTCATCAACATACAACACTACATAAATTAAGTGATTACCAACCTGCTTGGAATATACACAATGATCAGCCTTTCTTCTTACAAATCCTAATCCAAGGATGTATGTGTCAAACTTTTGGTACCACATCCTAGGTGATTGCTTCAGACCATATAGTGACTTTTTTAGCTTACAGACCAACTCTTTCTTTCCCTTCACTACAAAGCCTTATGGCTGCTTAATGTAGATTTCTTCTTCCAGATCCCCATGTAGGAATGATGTCTTCACATCCATCTGTTCAAATTCAAGATCAAAATAAACAACAATATATAAAAGAAATCTAATAGAAGTTAACTTAGCAATAGGAGAAAAAATCTCACCAAAGTCAATTCCCTCTACCTGGGAATAACCTTTTGCTACTAACCGAGATTTGTATTTTTCCACTTTACCTTGAGCATTAAACTTCTTCTTAAACAACCATTTGCTACCAACATATTTTCTTCCAGCTAGCAACTCAACTATATCCCATGCCTCATTCTTATCCAAGGCATCCATTTCTTCAACCATGGCCTTCTTCCAAAGTTTACTATCCTCTAAATTCACTGCTTCCTTGACAATTCTGGGATCATCATCAGTAATAGATAAAGAAAAATTGGAACGGAAATCAGATGGACTATACCTTTCTGTTTTCCTTTTATCTCTCATGGATCTCCTCAATATTGGGGTATGAGGTTCTTCTTATGCTTCCTCTTCTTTAGATGATTCATATTTTGCATCATCCAACTCAAGCTCTAGTTTCTCAGGTTCATCTTGCATTGGTAGAAATTCTTGTTTGGACACATCTTTTACCTCTCTGAAAACAACATCTCGACTGTAAACAGTCTTCTTGGTTTTTGGGTTCCGAAGCTGATAACCTTTCACACCATATTTATAACCAATAAAGATACACTTTTCATCCTTTTTATCCAACTTACTCCTATTTTCCTTTGGAACATGTACATAAGAATCACAACCAAACACTCTAAGATGTTGAAGAGAGGTTTTCTTTCCAGACCATACCTCATGTGGATTTTTATCATCCAACGTTGATGAAGGTGATCGATTGACCAGGTAACATGATGTACCCACTGCCTCTACCCATAATTATTTCCCTAACCCGACACCATTGAGCATGCTCCTTGATTTTTCCATCGGTGTCATGTTCATCCTTTCTTCAACTCCATTCTGTTGAGGAGTGTATGGATTAGTATTCTTCCTTGCTATACCACACTTCTTACAAAATTATTAGAATTCATTTCTGTAGAATTCTCCACCATTATTTGGTCTCAATACCTTTATTTTCTTCTTTGTCTGATTTTCTACCAGAGCCTTAAACTCTTTAAATTTATCAAATACCTCAGATTTCTTTCTAAGAAAATAAATCCATGTGTTCCTTGAAAAATCATCTATGAATGAAACATAATACACAGATTTACCTAGGGATGGAACAAGAATAGGTCCAAACACATCACTATGTATCAACTCTAAGATCCCCTTTGCTCTTATAGCACCAGATGGGAATATTACTTGATTCTGTTGACCATATATGCAATGTTAACATAAATCAAAATCCAGAGTGCAATTAGAAATACCTTCAACCATACCTTTACTGTGTAGTGTTCGAAGGCCCTTTTCTCCAATATGCCCCAATCTTTGATGCCACAACATGGTCTTCTTTTATGGGATAATATTGGTCTTGTCTCCTTCATTTCTATGCTCAGGGACAACATAACTATTACACCCATTAGTACAAGTTATTCCCAACAAATTGTACAGAGTTCCACACCGAACTCCCCTCATCAACACCATTTCTCCTCGTACCATCTTGCAAGTGTTATTTCCAAATATAGTATACACCCCTGCATCATCCAACTTGCTTACAGATATTAGGCTCCTGGGAAGTTTTGGAATGTACAAAACCCTGGGGAGAGTTATAATCCTTCCATATTTTAACAACAACTTAACCCTTTCACGTCCCATGATTTTGGTTGTCGAGTCATCTCTTAGGAATACATCACCACCATCATATTTTTCATATTCAGAGAACCACTCCCTGTGAGGAGTCATATGGTATGATGCACCTGATTAGATAAACCATACATCACGGTCTGCATGTGTACCTATAGATTCTAGGTAAACATCACCTCTTTCTTCAATGGAGGTTTTAGCTTCTATGGAAGAGGTACTGTCAGATCCCTTTGTTTTTTAAACCTTCTTAAACTTGAAATATTTCTTATAATGCCATGTTTTACCACACGCCAATAATTTCCTCAAAGATTTTCCTAGAGACTTAGATCTACCTGTAGATTTAGGTCTCCCCCCAAAAGACTTACCAAGATTCCTATCTTGGGTATGACCTCTTACAAATAAAGCATCTGTGCTATGACTATTCATGTTTTTCCGCCTCATCTCTTCAGATAACAAGGATGAAACTACATCCTCATACTTCAATGTAGATTGAGTGGTACTACCAATTGCTACAACCAGATTATCCCAAGAGTCTGGAAAAGAACATAAAAAAGTAATACACTTATCTTCTTCTGCAATCATAATATTAATAGAGACAAGTTCACTTACCAGAGTATTAAAGGCATTTATATGTTCTGTCACAGAATATCCATCTTCCATACTAATATGATACAACTTCTTTCGAAGAAACAACTTGTTTACCAGGGACTTTGATTGATACAAATTCCCCAGCTTATCAAATAGTTGCTTCACTATAGATTCTCCTGAGACATTCAACAACACCGAATCTACCAGGAAGAGTCAAATAGTACTCCTTGCTCTTTTGTCCAACTTCTCCCTATGTTCCTTCAACATACCAGTAGGTGGTGTACCAGTAGTTTGTGTACTAGTAGGTTGTGTACCAGTAGTTTGTGTTCTAGTATATGGTGTACCAGTAGGCTGTGTGCCAAGATCCACAGTGATCCATCATTCTTTTTCTACAAGAAAGTCCTCCATCTTCAGCTTCCATAGCTCAAATTTTTTACCGTTGAAATTCTCTATCTCGATTCTAGAAGAGATTTCCATTCCTCTCTCTGCATTCAAATCACCATTGCAAAAGCTCCCACTAAACCCAGGTTTATCACAGACCCAAGATAAACTTGATCTGTCAAGACCGAGCCAAACCCTTAGCAACAAAGGAGTCCCTCTGAAGCCAAAAATGAGCTCTGATACCACATGTAAGTTTTAAACCTGTGAAGTAAAGCAATTCCTATAGATTCTTAAGCAAAACAAAATTTAATCAATGGATCATACACAGAGTACATAGAGATTTTATACTGGAAACCCTCAACCGGGAAAACCTTTCTTATATTCATCACTCGGAATTTCACCATTCACCATACAATATATACAATATTTTTAGGTATTCCATAGATACCAAAACCCTAATCCCTTAATCTAGGATTAATTTAGTAAACCATTAAAAATAGCAAAAAACAATTCGGGGTGCTACCCTGAACACTGCGCGTAACCAGGGGGGCCATACCTGCCCCCCCTGGGACCCCCGTAGGAAAGCGCCTGATGCACATGACACAAGGAGAACTACTAGAGGGATCGATAGACACAGTTTTTGAATCTAATGCGCCCATACACACACATGCAAAGAATATAACACATACCCAACATACTGGTCTAATGAAAAGGAAGAAACAGATGAGGAAAGTTGCGGCCATATACTGATGTCTCCAAGTCTTCTACAAAATCCGCCAAGGGTGCAAGTCTACATCATGTGAATAAATGAGTTGAGGTCGAACACAATGAGACATTGTTTGATTACCGTTCATTGAGGTATACCATTAACAAACGTGAGACAACCTACCGATAATCAAAGTAGGTATCAAGTCACCGAGTACATTCTTACAAGTGTGAATAAAGGAGTCGGTGTCAAACACCTGAAGAATCCATCGATCAGGAGACATTGATTTATTCCCAACTTTCGATGGCGAGAGAACCTACCACTAATGATTGCAAGCCTCAACGTACTCATAAGAATATAGGTCCCGTGTCTAGAATAGATGAGTTGAAGTCCATGGAAGGAGACTCGCTTAAAGGAGAGCATTAAGGCATCTCTCATCAGTCAGCATGAGGTACAAAGTAGGAGCTTCATGATTTGGAGGAAATCCGATGAAGAACATGTTCATGAACCAACAACCCTGTGCATCTTTCACGTGTGCCAAGTGCAAGCAGTACATGAAAAAGACCCTCTCACTAGCAACCAATGAGGAAACCTGCTGACAAAGGTGAGGAAACCACCAATAAGGATAATGGCATCCAATACACTACACAAATTCCAATGTGTGAATATATGTCTTGCCATCGAACACAAGGGAAACCACCCAGTCAACAACCAATGATGAAATGTCGATTGTTGTGTTCAAGGTTACCTAACAATGATGAAAGTAGGACCAGGGTGCGTGATAGGACTACAATATCATGTGATTCTGAGACAAACTGAGGGTATGGCTAACATGAAAATTCAAGAGTTCTGAGGAATGGCCGACATGCAAAGTCAAGAGTTCTGAGGAATGGATGACACAAGTTGATAAAATTCCTTTGAAAAAGAGCATGAGACCTATGGAAGACTCCAGCAACATAGACTCAATGATGAAACCATGAGATGCAAGAGGCATCAATGATATTCTCAATGGGGATAGGAAGAGTAACCAGTTGGTAGAGAAGTACTATGTAATGAGCTCATCTTCCTAAGGCCATGCTGACCCAAAATTATGATGACAAATGAACTCAATAAATTTGTGTTGTGTTCAAAGGCGACACGACTGCTGCCAATATGATATAATACTCCCTTACCGCCCTTATTTTTTTTGTTTTTTCATAGACAAATGAATGCTATGATACAGAGGAGGATAAGAGTGTCACAAGTAAGAAAAAACTAGTTCTAGCAGTGGAACATACCTATGCTTAATGCAAGGAGATGCATGCGGGAGATGGACACTCAGGGGAATGTTCCCTCCTAGGTATAGGGTGTAAAATTGTGAAGGATATAAATGAGGCGCTGCTTGGTTGAGGATGTAAAAACTGTTGAGGCAAACAGTTTATAACATAAAGTAAGAACTGGCTAAAGGATCAATACTACAAGTAAGGGAATGAGATGCAATCACATATTAATGCCAAAAAATGTCATTTTTTATAACATTTAGTCTATTTGGTGTGAAAAAGGGATAAACTTGTGCCAAATAGAAGCCCTTTCAAATATAATTTATGAGTGTGAAAGAGACAAGTTCACTCAGAAATATTTTTTCTTTTTGAAAACGAGTCGGAAAAGAGCTTAACTAAGACTCACGACCTTTCAAGTCAAATTTAAAGAGTGTGAAAGGGAAAAATCACTCAACAATATTTTCACTTTTTAGACGAGACGGAAAAGAGCTTAACTCAAACTCATTTGGGAGCTTCTGGGCAGTAAGTCAAGGGGGAGGCCAAGGCTCATGTGCTGGACTTTTGTGGAATGTGAGCATCTTACGAAGAGCTGACACAAGCTTCAGAAAACCCAAATCTTTCCAAGTCGAGGAGGATAAAATACTTGTAGATTTTACCTTATATACAATATATCGAAGAATGCCCCTTATCTGGAAGGGTGTAGAAGAAGGAAGTCAAAATATCATTCCAATCAAAGGAAACCACCCTAGGACTTGGAGGGAGCATACTCGAAGAGAGTGGAATGCTCCCTAGTAAAGAAGGTACAAAACTATAAATTCAAAGGACATGATCGAAGGATGCATCATCCTCCAAAAGAAGAGTGGGATTGACCGAAGACTGCATCGACAATGTCACTTCCTTAGGCTTGTCACTCTCCAAGAGAAGTGTGGTATTGACCGAAGATTGCATCAACATGACCACTTCTTCAATCGTTGGTTGAATAGGATGCGAGACAACAAGGTCAAGAGATGCATCACCCCCAAAAATAGGAGTGTTGTCGGTCGAAGATTGCATCGACCTGACCATTGTTTGAACAGGATGCGAGACAACAAGGTTAAGGGACACATCAACCCCTAAAGGAAGAGGGGTGTCAACTGAATATTACATCGGAATGATTGTTGTATCAATCAAAGAAGGTTGGGAAGCCAATGACGACTCAGAACTTGAAGGGCCCCTAGGAAAGAACCACGCTTCTTGAACCACAACAGTAGATGGGCGCAAATGAGTAAGGTGATCTCTTTTTCAAAGCCTACAAAGGAACTTGTTCTTATGTCTTACGCATCTAGGCTTCTCAATCATACGAATACCCCCAACATGACTTATAGAGGCTAGTAGAAAATCTCCAACAGGACTTGCAGAGATTGGTGATGAATCCCCAACATGACTAGCATAAGTTGGTGATGTATGTGTAGTGTGACTAGAGATGACTAGACTTGTTCCCCCACCATGACTTGCAGTGGCTGATTGTTGGTCTTCAACATGAATATCATAGGTTTCTGACCCATCTCCAACATGACTAACAGAGGTTGGTGATATAATGCTAGTATGTGGATAACCCTCACAAGATGCAGTCGAGGAAGGTATGGTCCAAGGATCGTTAAAATATGAATTTCGGAAAGGAATGGAATTCTCCATCAAAACTGGCCTACTAGACATGGCGTAAACATGGTGAATCGGTTCCATGAATTCAAAAGTACCCATAAGGGAAGAATACATTCCGACACCGATATTCTTAGTTGTTGGCTAAGAATTATCAATCACGGGGACAGACAGTCCAACAGATGCATTGGGACTAGCGTACGCAAAGGATAATTGGTCGATCATCACGATCTTCCCATCATGAGGAAAACAAAGGGTAAGGAAGACAAACGATATGACAACGACCATAGTATAGGTCCAATTGCATCTTAGTAACAAGTTATAATCAAGAGGCACATCAAATACCTCGACGTCCACCTCTACCATCTTCCCACCTAACTGGATTGGAAAGGAAGGAATAATAACGTGAGGGCAGAAGGAATGACCGTCAAAAGTAGTCAACATGTTTGATGATTTAGAAAGAGTTGGAGAACCGAGAGATTTCCAACAGACCAAGGACATCACACATGTAGAAACACCTTCATAAAAAACTGCACATTTGATGGTATACTTTGAGTACCCCATGTGGATTTGGAATGCCACATGGTAACACAAGTGAGGCTTCACATATGTGATGTCAAACTTGATAACTTTCGAGCCACTGGGTTCTAGATATTCTAACGCAGATAGTAAGGCATTCCTCTGTGAAGGACACATCTGGAGTACCTATAAAGCCGACATTGCATAAAGGGTTTGACCTAGGTCCTCAACAAAAGAGTAGTTATGGGCGACTCTAACATTTAGATTGTGGGTAGAGCGCTTGAGTACTCCTTTCATAATATGAGGCGGTGGCTCTGGTTTTTCAATCTGTAAATTCATCTCCGAAGGAGGAGGACGAGATTGTAGACCAGGTATAGCCTGTGAAAAGCTATAATCATGATATCGAGTGGCTACATTAACTTTTGCATTGACTATATTGATACACAAATGGTCATCGTCTTGCAATGATGGGTTTTGACTCCCACCAGCCGCATTTCTGGCGTTTGAGGAACTCGAGGCCATGTGCTAGTTATGTGGAAAAGGATTCATCAGCATGGTGGGTGTTATTGGACTAATCAGTAGGTGCGGACACTAACAGATCTCCCTATATCCACCTAGATATAGAACAAAACAGGACAGGACACGACTCTTTCCCTAAGTTGCAATCATTGAATCTGCTAGTAAGGAGGAACAAGTGACATACCTTTGTATCGCTTCCTTAGGTATTTGTTGCTCCTGCTTCGCTCCAGTGCTTTCACGAGGTCAAGTCCAAGACAACACAAACCAACCAAAGTGAAGATAGCAAAATGTATTCAAAGTCAACTTATGCATATGATCAAGAAATTACACAATAAAGTAAGAGTGACTTTATGGGAAATGGACATGTCGATGTATCATATTAATTGAAAGTAGAAGATACAAATTGATCGCCTTGATGTCACAAGATTCCTTTCAGTGAACCTTGGTTCCAACACACACACTTACTCTGTACTTGCATGAAGAACATCCAATTTCTCTTGGTAGACCAACTAGAGCCTTCAAGCCTCTGTCCAAGTAGGGTTCTTCACACAATTCTTTCACCAATTCTTCATTCAATCTTTCTTAGATTTTTCCATGAGAAACATTTCAATATATAGGATAAGGAGAGATGGTTACATGGATGAGGATGATCCCATCAAATCTGAGAAGTCAATAAAATGAAAACCATATGAATGCCAACTCATTTTCTAGAAGATTCCCTTCTAGAACCCTTGAGATCTCTTCTCTTTTCCAATCTTGAAAACAGGTTCGCACCCTATGTATGGAGAAAACTGTGAGAAGTTTGCACCCTAGGTGTAAGTGGCCTACGAGAATGAGGGATTATTTCACCCTAGGTCATATGCAGCCTGCAAACTCACTTTGAAAATATGTTTCTTGAAGGAGACGAGATCCACTTTTCTTAGGCAAAAATTCCTTGTTGGGAGCCTGAATACACCATTGTTAATACATCACCAAGATGAACAAAATCATGTGTAACATAATTCCCCCCAAAGTATGAGGCCAGAATCAGTGACAACCGAAATACTTTATAAACTGTGTGTGTGTGTCAGAAACCAGGAGTGCGCCTAATCGGAAACCTGCAAACAACCAAGCACCTGCAGAATATAATACCAGTTCTGAGGTAGGCATTCCCATACTCATATCACAAATGGATGACATTATGAATGTAGGTCATGGCCACCAATCATACACCATGGATCCATGCTATCAAAAATATTACATAGCCACCAGGAATACACTGTGGATCTATGCGAGAAGACTCAAATTAGGACGACATACAAAGTGGATCTATGTGTCGATGAAAATCATACATACTCCATCGCAGCCTGGATCAAAAAGATGAAATCCAAGGTATTCAATCCCACCACCTGAAAGTACGAATCTAGCCATGTGATTACATTTGCCGAAGTCAAACATGGTATAAACCACTTGATTACCGGTCATTGATGAAACCATTAACAAGTGTGAGGGAAATAACCATTAATGTCAATGACACCCAAGGTACACTAGTACAATCCAATGAATGTGAATAAATGAGCTGAGGTTGAACATTCAACGGAATCTCCCGATTAGGGGTCAATGATGAAAACCCACTGTCAAAAGCGAGAGAACCTGCCATTGAGGCATGCAAGTTCCAAGGTACCAAATAATTTCTAAGTCTTTTTTCTGGATAATGAGTTGGAATCGATGGGACAAGACTCGTCATAGGAGGTCCTTGATGTATCCCCCATCAATGACACAAAATAAGTAACAGATTTTGAAGGTGAAACAAAGTATGAATATAAATGACAATGGACACAAGGAAGGCCGACTTGGTAAGAATGGACAATTGTAGATGGCCGACTCAAATAAAGGTTTTATATGAACTTCTCTTGAACATATGAACGACATGACCAGGGATTTGGCAGCACTGACTCAAAGACAACTCAAGATATGACCTTTTAACAAGTCGAATGAGAGACAAATGGATTTCTCAAACTGGCTTCCAATAATGAATAGGGCGTTTCATGTTCAAGAGTGACACTTACTGCCAATAATATGAATACAAAAACAGATCCCTTTCCCAAATTCCCCCCCAGCATTTCTGGAGAGTACCTCTTTATTTTTACGCAAAATTGAGGAGGATAACATATGCTTGTTCATGTAAGCTCATCCTTCAGATGAGTCACTTGGAGTATGTTTAACGAACCCTATTAAGGAGTGGTTCGGTCCCATTACGGGTCTTTCAATGTTTTTTTAACGAGTCCAAAGATAGAAAACTCGAAGATTTTTCATGATTATAGAGTCTGGAAAAACACTCAAAAGAGAACACTCTCAGTTCCTTTTTCATAAAGTAGTCTGATGAGACTGAAAAAGAGATAAATTATCTCTCAACAGACGCTTTCTTCAAATACTTTAACGAGCGTGAAAATAGCAAGATTGCTCAACAATCTTTCCATGTTTAGAGAGTCTTGAAAAGAGCTTAAAGAGAATTCCAAGAGGTTCCTTTTTTGTATAACCTTAATGAGCCCGAAAAAGTGATAAAAGTGTGCTCAATTACGTTCTCATGTATTTTCGAGCGTGAGAACGAACAAAGACCAAGCTCGAGGTTTTGTTTAAAAACCATAAAAAACAATTAAGCATGTGATGAAAAAGAGAAAATACCCATACTCCTTCATGTAGACTTCAAAGTCGTTATATCTACAAAAAGTCGCACTCATAGGGATATTAGGCATTAGGTTTGATGAATAAAACAATATAAAAATCGACAAATATGGTAAAAAGTAAATATAAGTGGGTAAAAGGGCTTTTACAATAGTCATTGTGACTTTGCCAAGAATTTAGCCCAAAACCCCTCTTTTTCCCTTGAATTTCAGTGCTCGATTGCGGAAGGTACAAGCAACCATTTGGTGAACCGTCTCCATCAGCGAGGTAAGCTCTCTGTCTTCTACCTTTTCATGGTTCAATTTTTTATTTTCAATGGCAAATTTCAATTTTTTGAGTTTGTTTTAGGGCCAAAAATTGCACCCAGGCGTTCTCGCAGGCTAGCCATACAAGACCTGTAAGAATGCATGATTCTCGCAGGTGGCCCCAAAAGAACCTGCGAGAACCTCACACTGTGCTAAAGGGGCACCTGCAAGGGCCGCAAAATGAAAATTTACTTTGAATTTTGCTCAATGAAAAATATGCCAAGGCTTGAAATGAGTTGTTGACCATCTTCTTATGGTTCTTGTGCAAGCATTTAACCATCACGATGCTGGAGTGGCGCGAAAGAGAGCATGAAGAAGATGATGCTATTGTCGAGAATGACCCGGGCACCGTTGCCGCTCTTCGAGACTGTGATCTCTTGAAATTCTTTTGGATCCCGGGCATGAGGGACCAAGTCAGGTTTTTGGAGTACCTCGTTCATATGTGGGACGTGGACCAACAAGTATTCCACGTGGGGGTCCACACATTGTCTTTTGATATCGAGGACATTTACTTCCTAACAGGACTGTCATGGCATGGGTACCATGCTAGATTGACCGGTAGCTGAGGTGGTGGGCTACCTATGAGTGAGTGTTGTTGTCAGTACTGTGTTCCAGAGGCAGAAAGAAGCAAAGGAAAGGTGGCCATTTGGGGGGTCCAGGATTTAACCCTTCGCACTATATTGTTCACCATTTCTCGTATGGATGGGAGCGTTGCTCCACACATGGCTCTCCAAAGCTATTTTTAGTACACCATAGAGTGTACTGAGCCTCGGGTCTTTAACTGGTCAGACGCAGTCCTTAGTAGCATAAAGAGGCAGTTGACAAAATGCAGGAAAGGTGACTTGAAGCAATTCGGGTACGGATCACTTTTGGTGTCCTTATTTCTTGAGAGGGTTCCCTTGCTGAGATTACAAGTTGAGTGGGGTTTATCGGCCCCACAGGATCCGAGGATGTTGAGGTGGTGCAACCTCATGGCCCGACATGTAGCTGGGCTTATCATCAAATACAATGATTCCTTCTTTGACTGGTTGCGGCCACAGATGCTGATGGTTGACGATTATTCCTATGTCGAGTTGGATTTTTGAGGGGATCCAGATTTGGCCCTACCTGAGGATGCTCAGTGGGGAGATCTAGGTAAGAAATACACATTTTTCAATTTTTAAATGTTTTTGTGAGTTTTATCATATGCAATGTTTTTATGTTTGTCCAAGGTCTAATTACAAAATCTATTTTTGACAACATAGACGTGGGACCTTATCGACCCCTGGGTACCTCTCCTATTCAGCGATGAGGAGAGGTGGCTCCAGTGCCACGATGGGATGTTGAAGATTATGAGGCAGTGGATAAAAAATTAGAGGGGTTGACTGCTGACATTCCGGACATGCCTATCAGAGAGGTCCCTCGACGTTATCAATGCCATACGGTGGGCATGTCAGAGTCTATTGGCCGACTCCTTCGTAGGGTTTCCCGGGTAGTCATGTGTTATCGTGAGCGTCATCCATGATGCTACTTTGTAGAAGCTATGAGCTTCAGATTTTGAAATTTTGGTCCTTGGACAAAACTTTTTGTAAAAACTTTTGATCGTTATATACATATATACGACTTCTACCATCTTTTCTTGTGTTATGTGATACATGTGATGTGATTGGTTTATAAATGACCCAAATGTCTGTCTAATACATAGTTAGCTAATGTATCAGTTAATATATTTATACATCTAGGAATATTTTGATACTCAATATAATCAAAATAACGTTCCAAGAGGCGAATTCGTAAATATACTCGCAATAAAGTAGGACTTCGAATAGCATAGACATTACTTAACTGTAGTACTACTAGTTGTGAATCGAGTCGTACAACCAAGTGACAGATACCGAGTGAGATAGCATCAATCAACAATTCGATAACAATGCTATACTCTTCAATATTGTTGGTCGCACGACCGAGACACACACCTCGTAGAGTGATAAGTTCGTTTGTAGGGGCGTAAATTGCCCAAGCAGCAGAAGCAAGGTTATGAGTACTACGGCTAGCACCATCAGCGAAGCCAATTTGGGGTAGCGAAGACTCTGACATCTGGAAACCAAACACAACATAACATAAGGGTAGAGACCAAATAACAAAAAAAAACATACTATAGTAACACGCAAGAAGTATGATACAATAAAATACAAGTACTCATGCACAGGTGATCTTAGGCATAGTACTTCTTTAAGTACAACCCATTTCTGGGTTCACTCAAAGGGATACCATCGTAATCTACTAACTCATAAGATCCTTTCTCCAACACTCATCTAATGATGTAAGGACCTCGCCACATAGCTTCAAATTTCCAGCTCCTAGCATGTCCCGATATTGTTCGTAAAAGAGAACCAAATCACCTTCGAAGAAAACGCGAGGCTTGACATGTTTGTCTTATTGGGCCTTGACACATTTCTTCTGGGATTCTATGACTAGGGTAGTGTCACGTCAAGTTTTTTCTAATTGCATGAGATACAATAGACGTTCTTCTTCGGCAGAAGTGTTTGGTAGGAGTTCGACGGCTAGTTTTAGGGAGGGTATCTCACATTCAATCGGGAGGATGGATTCTAGACCATAGACTAACTAGAATGGTGTAAACCTAGTAGCAGACTTAACGGATGTCCGGTAAGCCCACAATGTTGAAAACAACATTGTGTGCCAACTCGTTTTCTGAATCCCTATCATTCATCGAATCATGGTGATGAGGACTTTATTAATCGCTTCGACTTGGCCATTGGCTTGTGGGTAATAGGGTGTTGAGTTTTCATGGCGAAGACCCAACTTTTCAGTGAGTTTGGACATCATGAAGTTTCTAAAGTGGCTACCGTGATTGGTGACGATATCCTGAGGAACACCAAAATGAGCTATGATGTGATTAAATATGAATAATGTCGCAGTCTTTCTAGTGTTGTCAAATGTCGACATCACCTCGGCCCATTTCGTAAAATAGTCTACAGCTACAATAATGTATCCATGCCCCCGGGCTGAGTGAGGGTGACATGTTATGAAATCGATACCCCATTTCGCAAAAGGACCGATGGAGACCATAGGGTGAAGAGGAGCGGGATGTGATCGTATTTTATGGTTGTAGGTTTGGAAAGCGTGGCATTTTTGGACGACAATTATATAATCGTTACATAAAGAGGGCCAAAAATACCCAGCTCGCAATATTTTATGGGCAATGGCATACCCAGACATGTGACAACCACAAGCTCTTGAATGACGGTCATTTAGGGCTTTCTCAGCCTCGTCAAACGTGAGGCAGTGTCAAAAAACTGAGTCAATCCCATGGCGATAAAGAGTATCACCGAGGATAATATACTAACGAACTTGGTAGCATATTCAGCGGTGGTCAGTACTAGACAAATTGGCCCGGAAAGTCTGGGTTTAGAGATATATGACGATATCTCTGTACCAAAGATCATCAAAACTAATCAGGAAAAGGGATTCATCAGGTAATGAATTGGCTACCACCTTTTCTATCTTAGAGTAGGGAAAGTCGCATATCAACTTGACAAACACTAAGGATTTCTTGGACTTAGCACGTTTGAATTCCAAGTCAAACTCCTGGAGTATCACGATCCATTTGGAGTATTTTCCCCCTAGAAGTTGACGTGTGAGAATTTGTTGCATAGGGTTGCTAGTATAAATTATCGTAGTCTTGCGAGAGAGGATATAGTGCCGTAAACGTTGAACTGCTTGGACGGTTTCCAAGGCCAATTTTTCGACATGTAAATACTTGGTTTCGGTAGGTGTTAGACTTCGACTCAAGTAATAGATGACATATTCGACATGAGAATCATCCTCCTGGATGAGAACCATAGCGATGGTGTAATTCGAGGCTACGAGGTAGAGGAAGTAATCACGATTGTAATTAGGGGGGAAAAGAAGTGGAGCATGTGTCAGGGACAGTTTCAAAGCTTCGAAAGCTCTGTTTGCGATGGTATCCCATACAAACTTGGACCCCTTTTTCAGTAATCGCGTAAATCCAAGAGTTATCTCGGCATAGTTTGGGATGAAACGACGAATAAAGTTTTCCTTCCCTTGCAGACTTTGTAACTGGTGAAGTGAAGAAGGAGGAGGGATATTGAGAATTGCCTTGACCTTCAAAGGATCTACCCAGATCCCTTGACGTGAAACAATAAATCCTAGAAGTCGACCAAATTCTACGCAGAAAACGCATTTGTGAGGATTCAAGTGTATATGGTAGAACCAACATCGGAGGAAAATGGCTCAGAGGTGTATTGGATGATCGACCCGGTGCATGGAATGAGAGGGTAAGTCATCAAGATATGGCTGGATGATGTGTTTGATATCATGGAAGGAATAAGACATAGTGCGCTGAAAGGTTGCACCAGCGTTTTTGAGACCGAAAGGAAGTTTCCAATAGGCAAAAGTACCCCAAGGACAAATAAAAGTGGTTTTGTGTTGGTCCTTGGGAACAATATTGATTTGATTATATCCAGAGAAACCATCCATCAGAGAGAATATTTCACTTCCTGCACAATCGTCGACAATCTGGTCGACGAAGGGGGTAGGAAAGTTGTCTTTAGGACATGCTTTGTTAATATCCCTATAATCAATGCACACGCGAATTGTGCCTTGTTTCTTGTAAATCGGGACAAGATTGGAAACCCAGTCAGTGAGAGCCACCGGGTAAATAAATCTGGCTTTGAGAAGTTTCTCGACTTCAATCTTGATAGCGGCCGCTTTACATGGGTGGACTGGACGAAGGCGTTTCCGGACGGGTTTAGCATCTGGGTATGTCTTGATCTCGTGTATCACAATGTCGGGGTCAATACCCGACATTTCTTCATAGCTCCAGGTGAAGACATCACAAAATTCTTTGAAAAGTGAGTTGTAGGTGACGATTTCGTCAGGGGAACATGAAGCTTCGATGTGCACATTTTTGACAATTCCAGGTTTTATGGATATGTCAAGGGGAATGGTGGGTGAGATATTGCTTAAGTTCCCTTCGGAAAACACATCGTGTGTAGACTCAGGAACAATGGAGATGATGACAATAGTCGACGAGGTTGAGATCCGTTGGTAGCTCTCGACGGTGTGTTGTTCCAGGAAGAGGATGGAACAATGATGTCCATCGTCCCAGGGGGTGTATTCCATAAGAGACATAATCATTTCGTCCGTGGGAAAAATGACATGAAACGGATCTGGAGATAAATCACCAAGAGAGGGGGTAGAAGGAGTTGTCGATTGAATGGCCTGATAGGCGGATTCGACCGGGCTCAACGGCATTTCGTCGTCATAATGAAGATGATTGTTGGGGTCGGGTACCATCCATGGGTCGTGAGACACAGGGGTTCTGTGAATAGAGGTGGAGATCATGTTGATTGAAGTGACATATGGGTGTGGAACATCGGGTGGTGGGATGGGGAAAGTACCCATTAATGAGGAGTCTATAAGAAGACCCACACCGATGTTCTCATATCCGGGGGGGTTTTGGCGATGAACGGTACATTGCCAATACGCGTATCTGAGTTAAAGAAGGCTAATTGGTCGACAGTAATTACCTTTCCTTGATGTGGGAAATGTACAACACGAAAAAGAGTCAACACAACTGCGTGCATGGAATCAATCCAGCTACGGCCAAGCAGAAGATTGTGATCAAGAGGAGCGTCAAAGAATTCCACTTCAACTTGGACCGTTTTTCCTTCTAACGTGATTGGCAATGAAGGGAGGACACTGTAAGTTTTAAAACCAGAGCCATTAAAGGCTTTGAGCGTGTTGTGGGATTCAGTCAAAGAGGGAGAGTCGATGGCTTTCCAGAAGGTAATAGACATGACACACATCGAGGCACCCTCGTCAATAATAGTTCTACAAATGTTTTTGTCGGAGACAATAACTTGTATTTGGAATACAAGTTGAGGGGGTAACCTTGGAATGTGATCTTCCAAGTCAAAAATTATTAGGTTTTTATCCGTAGGGTCGATTCCACCGATATCTTTCAACAGTGCCTTCCATTATATAGGACAACTTTGAAGGACTTCGAGGGCTGACATCGTGGATGGTGCTTGGGCCATATCTTCAACAATACTGTAGTTCTGGGCAGCATGAGCATGAGGATTGAAAGTTGATTTTTGAATGATGCCCTTTGGAGGAGGGAGAAGAATTGTGTTGAGGTTCGGTCGTTCAAGATGAAGAGGACTGTTGGTAGGTGGGATCGTGGGAGATGGTTGGACCAATGAAGGAGGTATAGCATCAACCTTCTCTTTAGAGGAGGAATAATCTTTGGCTCGAGTGGTAAGTGTGATGTCGTTTTTCTTTGAATCTCCTGTACACATTAAGACATAGGATGTATTGGAGGAGGAGGGTTGGTCATGAATGACCAATTGGGCCTGTTGTTGAGAAGCGAAGGGTTGTGACAATACGGCCGGAGTGGGTGGTTTCGGGGTCCCTTGAAGGAACTTAGTAACCTCGACTCGTCGTGGACTATCTTTAGTGTAGTGATCATCACCATAGATAAGACAAGGGTATCGGGGTTTGCGCTTATCCCTATCGTCAACAGGTGGTGTTTTGGTTCTTTCTACTTGCGAATTATTTTTGTCCTCCTTATTCTTACCCTTTCCCTTTCTATATTTTTTTTTACCGGTGGGGGTAGATTGAACAACATTTACCTCGGAAGTCTTTCCGGTGGGAGGGGTAGGAGACGAAGCATTTTGAACATTAGAAGAAATGGGTTTGGGCTTGTTGCTGGAGGTTTGGACGGAATGTGGTTGGGCATGGAAGGTGCCAATCACACTGTCAGCCACATGAGAAGCAGTAGGGCTAGTTGAAGTGGTGGAAGTAGAAGGACGAGGTGCATCAGGGAGTAAGTCGTAAAGAGTACCCGTTTCTGAGTAAACGAGGTCAAGGTATTGAGCACAAATAATGGCATGTTCTTCTGTGACAACTCCACCCATTGCGATGTCACGACCGATGTCGTTCACAAATGATTTCGTGAACCATTCTACCAGCAATTGATCGGGAAGTTTGAGTTTGATGAGACGTTGTCTCCGTCGCCACTCATGAATGTGATCGGAGATATGAGTGGCTTTGGTTTGTTTAAAGGAGCTAAAAATATCGTTCCCTGTTTCATAGCAGAACGGTAACTGGTAGTGGGTGAGGAAATCCATAGCGAGGGTGTTGAAGTCAGTGAAGAAACCTTGTGGTAATTCTATATACCACTTCACAGCAGAACCCGTGAGAGTTCGTTGAAAAAGGCGT
The DNA here is from genome assembly GCA_009831015.1 of Picea engelmannii. Lineage (NCBI taxonomy): Eukaryota > Viridiplantae > Streptophyta > Pinopsida > Pinales > Pinaceae > Picea > Picea engelmannii. The sequence goes on along the minus strand of ML778197.1, from coordinate 1,032,787 downwards.
AAACGAATAGAGTCATCCATCAAGGAGTTAGATGAGCACCAAAGGTGAAAAGTCATTACGTGGTTGTTTGGGTCCTCTCCCACTTTTCCATCGAATTTAGGGATGTCAGATGGTAGTTTGGCCGGTATGGTGGGCCATTGGGGAGAGTGACGGATTAGATCGTTTAAAATCCTTGACAGATCTGGGAGGTCCAAAGTGGCTAAGAAAGGTAATTGTCTATTCACATGCGGGTACTGGTGACTTTGGGGAGGGAGTCCCATTGGCAAACTAGTGGGACCATAAGTAGTCTGCATATAATGCGAGGATCTGGGCAGATTCAGTGGTTGTTGTGGAGGCAAGTAAATCATTGGGTTGTACCCTTGAATGGGGGCATAGGGTTGAGAAGTCGAGCCCCAAATAGGATTTGACGTACCTGGATATACTTGTCCTATACTAGGGAGCATAACGGATGTAGCTTGAGGTTGTTTCCCCCTAGTCGATTGAGGATTATGTTGTATAATATAGTTCCAATACTGGGCCAAGGATAGAGGTATGTTTTTTCCATAGAGTGGGTTCGGTGGGGGTTGTGCTCCGATTGGGGGTTGTGTTCCAATTGGTATTTTCCCTGCAAGGGGGGGTTGAGTTGGGCCTCCTTGGTGAAATTGTCCACCAATAGGAATCTGGTAATTTGGTGTGAACGACGGCATGGTGCCACTAGGATCAGCCCCTCTGATAGTGGATGGAAAAGGTCCTTTGAAAGGGGGTGGAGGAAGTGTCAGAATGAAACCGGGAAGAGAGTGCCCAGAAGAATAGGGATCACCAGGAGTTTTGTATGTGATGTGCGTAGGAATGGGAATAGAGGCATGCAATGCACGGTATCTGGGTGGAAGTGTCGGGGTAACTCTGGGCGAAAGCGGTGTACCAATAGGGTCTTGACTAGCCATGGTAATCCTGGTGTGAGGACTCATAGTATCTGTGTAATGGACCATTTGTAAAGGGAGAGTCAAGATGTGGTCAGATCGCAGATCTTCTATACCAGGAAAATAATAAGAAATAGTAAAAGGTACTGCGTCTGGGTCAAAGTTTTCAGGGAACGTAGGTGAGATGGTGATATCAACGCCTGCTCCTGAGCCAAAGAGATCCCATCTAAAAACGTCAGTAGTCCAAAAAGGATCTTAACCCTCAGGTCCTAGAAAATGTCCAGTCAGTGATCCAAAAGACAAAAAAACCAAGTCTCCAGAAGAATTTACTCACACAATACGTCTCTCAGAGTTGGGATGAAGCTGAAATTCCTCTCGAGAATTGGTAATTCGGAACCGTTCTAGAGAGTCGGTTCTTTCCACTTGTGGAGTGGTGACGTCTTGGACTTCACTCTGTTGAGGAGATCCCTCCGGTCAGGTGGTAGGAAAGGGTTGAGAACCTTCCAGATTCTCTGGGGGTAAGCCTTGCATTCTACGTGAATGACGTGGAGGGTCAATTGTGAACGAGTTAAAAACTTACAAAGAAAATTCTATGGTCAACTTGGGTAAACAAACAGCATGTGCTAGTAAAAAATCTATGAAACAACACCAAGCAAACAAGACCTTCTAATTCCGAAGTCACTAGTTGGTGATGAAATCCAACGTCGCAACAATGAGATGAGAAGGGTCTAGGCTAGTGTGGAAAAGTTACATTGATGACCTGCTTAACGGACTTACACCCTGGTGCAAGCTCCCACACATAATCGTTTGTATACCCTCCAAGGAGCCTAAGTGAGTTTGGCCAACATCGATTCCAGGTACCGTGAAGATTTTCCCCTTCACAATCACCTTGTGTAAGACCCTAAGAAGATAGGCCACTAAGGTTACCACCAACAACAATAAATCCTAGGGGGACAGTCGACAGTCCGATCCACATGCAAGGGAAGGGTATCTAGCCTGAAATCAACTTGAGAGGATTCCACTCATCATTGTGGGTATACCTTTTAGTGACCCCCATAATAAGTGCAATCTCTACACCGATATCAACAAAGCAGGGTGAGTAACTTTGTCAATATCAATGCGACCTCGGGTTTGACCCTTGTGTGAGAAGGGCTTCCTAGGACAAAATGTTGCAGATGGAATTTGACACTCCTTAACACAAGATGCTATTGTGTGTTTTGTGCTTTAGAGAGTGTATCTCTCTACCTTATTCCAAAGCTCTAACCTAGCTAATGTTGGTGTAATAGAGTCCTAGAAAAGAGTTACTAGTTAAATTTTAAAATTTGCATGATATTATTAAAGGCTATTGTTACTCAAAGGAGACGGAGATGAAACTGATGTTGTGTGTGGCTCTAACCCAACAATGCATAGATAGGAATGAAAAATATCAATTCTTGTTCGATGAATCCTATTTACAGGAGGGAAAGAAGAGTTTTCTAGAACAATCTTGAACTATGATATATAATCTTCTTTAAAAATGCAATATCAACAAATCACGACCAATGCCAATTCTCTATTCGTTCTATTTCAACAATTGAATGCCAATATTTTCAAAATAAAAAATTTATTTTAAAAAGAAAAATGTTTTTTAATTTTCAATAGAAACCACACAACAGTGGTGAAACTAAGAAAAACCAACAACTAATGAAAAGCAATATACAACACAACCCAAACCAATCTTTCAATGAAGATAAACATAACAAGCAGACAAGACTAGCCTTTTCAAATGCATGAGGGAAACAACTTTCCAAGTAATGAGAAATTGAAAAAGACAAATAATCTCAACTTTTAAACCGATCACCGGCTCCCAACCAAACAAGCACTCGGATTTCAGGACCCGAGATTATACCCTTCTTAAGAAAAGGTCAAGAGGCAAGAATTGAGAAAAATGAACAAGAAGTGCTTTCGATTTCTGAAGACTAATCATTCACAAAATCCGAAGTCATGAAACAATCAATCAGTGGCCCAAGAAGTTCTCTTCAGACACACATACAAATCTGGGTATATGGGCATACAAAAGACCTTAATCCCAAAATTTTGCAAAATGGGTTCGCAGGCAAGCAATAGTGTACAGTGCGAGAATGGAGCATTCTTGTAGGCTAGTCATAAGCAAAGTGCGAGATGTTCGCACTAGACTGCACAGTAGGGTGCGAACTCCAGTAGTTCTCGTAGGCAATAAAAGGGTTCAGTGCAAGAATGACTGAAACTAGGCAAAATTTGGAAAGAAGACAAAAAAATTTGAAGGAACCTATGGACCCAGAGAGTCTGTTAGGGTCTCCTCAAGACTCAAATATTGATAGAAATGAAAAATGGTAAGGTAAGAGAAAATGGCCAAGGAAAAACACCAAAAATCACCAAAAAATGGGTTGCATCCCCAGTGGAGTCGACAATTTTGTTATCGAACTAATCGGTAGGTGCAAACACTAATAGATCTCCCTAGATCCACCTGGATCTAGAACAAAATAGGACACAACGTGACTCTTTCCCTAAGTTGCAATCATTGAATCTGCTAGTAAGGAGGAACAAGTGACATACCTTTGTATCGCTTCCTTAGGTCTTTGTTGCTCCCACTTCGCTCTGGTGCTCTTGTGAGGTCAAGTCCAAGACAACACAAACCAACCAAAGTGAAGATAGAAAAATTTATTCAACGTCAACTTATGCATATGATCAAGGAATTACACAATAAAGTAAGCGTGACTTTATGGGAAAGGGACATGCCGTTGTATCATATTAATTGAAAGTAGAAGATACAACCTGATCGCCTTGATGTCACAAGCTTCATTTCAGTGACCCTTAGTTCCAACACACACACTTGATCCATACTTGCATGAAGAAGATCCAATTCCTCTTGATAGACCAACTAGAGCCTTCAAGCCTCTGTCCAAGCAGGGTTCTTCACACAATTCTTTCACCAATTCTTCATTCAATCTTGCTTAACTTTTTCCATGAGAAACCTTTCAATATATAGGAGAAGGAGAGATGGTTACATGGATGAGGATGATCCCATCAAATCTGAGAAGTCCGTAAAATTACAACCATACGAATGCCAACTCATTTTCTAGAAGATTCCCTTCTAGAACCCTCGAGATCTCTTCTCTTTTCCAAGCTTGAAAACAGGTTCGCACCCTATGTATGGAGAAAATTATTCGAAATTTGCACCCTAGGTGTAGGTGGCCTACGAGAATGAGGGATTCTTGCACCCTAAGTCATATGCAGCCTCTGAACTCAATTTGAAAATATGTTTCTGGAAGGATACAAGATCCACTTTTCTCAAGCAAAAAGTCCTTGTTGGGAGCCTAAATACACCATTGTTAATACATCACCAAGATGACCAAAATCATGTGTAACAGTGGGCGGTAGATACAATAGCCTTGAAACTTCTGCAAGTTTGGGGCATAAATGAGTAAGGTGGTTGTCTATACAAATCTTACAGGGAAATTTCACCTTACGTCTTTCTCTCTTGCCCTCTCCAACATTATTATTCGTCTTCTCATTATTACCATTGTCCTTGGGTTTATTATTATTTTTCCCACCCTTACAATTATTACGTCCATTCTTCTTATTCCCACCTGGTTGTTGGTTACCATTTGGGTTGGACGACGAATGCATGGAATGTACATTCATTGACTGAGTGAGATTGGAAGACACAGACGAGTTTGGCCCTCCTACAGACTGGTTTAGAGACAACTCTTTCAAATGGCTTGTCACCAAGTCTGTGTATTTTACATTGGTGGACCCTACAATGCCATCAGCATGAGGTCTGGGATTTTTTCTAGGGTCATAAGTTGATCGTGGTGCATCTAGAAGAATGTGGTATAACTTCCCAGACTAAGCATATATAAGATCTAGTTGTTGGGTTTTGTCAATCGCTTCTTCCTCAGTGGTAACCCTGGATGTAGCAACATCCTTTGATATAGGAGGATGCAAATACTTGAGGAACCATTTTAAAATAAAGGTCGGGGGTCTGGAGGTCTTAATCAACCTCTTTTGTCTACGCCACTCCTGGATATGATCCGAGATATGAGTGTTCATGTCCTGGCATAAAGTCGACAGAAGGTCTAGGCTAGCATCGTAATGAACCGGAAACTGGAAGTGGTTAAGGAAGACCAACACCATCTGACTAAAGGTACCATATTCCCCCCTATGTAGCTCGATATACCATTTCGTAGCAACCCCAATGAGGGTCCATTGAAACAAACTTAACTAAATAGAATTGTCATTAAGATAATTCGATGAGCACCATAGGTGAAAAGTGGTGATGTGATCACCAGGATCTTCGCCATTCTTACCTTCGAATTTCAGAATGTCTGAAGGAATCTTGGTGGGGATTGGGGGGGGGGGTGGGAATTTAGGATCATGACTCAAAGGGTCGTTCATCAACTTAGACAAGTCTGACAGATTAAGCGTGGCCAGAAAAGGGAGATGGGGTTGCGACATCTGGCCCTAAGCTCACTGTAAATATTGTGTTTGAGGAACTTCAATCCATCCAGGTTTCTAGTAAGCACCATAACCTTGTACGGGATTATAAGACCCTCCTCCGGGTTGATTCATAAAAGGTTGGTTGGGCATAATTCCAATAGGAATGTTTTCATGGGGGTTATAAACATTTCCCCCAGTCGGATTGGATCTGGGTTGGGGGTTTCCCAAAGCATGAAACTGACCTCCTCCGAGTGTGAATCCAGAGGATAGAGGTGGATTCTTCATGCCAAATGTGTTGGTCAGAATCAATGGCGAGGAGGTAGAGGTATAGGATGGAACTTGAGCAGAAGCTTGTCCGCCAGGTTGGTTCTTCCACCCAGAAGCAAGAGGATTAGACCCGAGGTTAAAAGCAGGAATTCCTCCCATATTAGGAGTCCTTTGAGGGATTTGAGAACCACCAAACGAAAATGGAGTATAAGGAGGTCTAGTGACCCCAAGCCCAATGCTAGCATTAGGTCCAACAGCTGGGATGGAATTTGAAAACTATGAAGTAAATTTTGGCATACCATAGGAAAAAGGACTAGAGGCCATAGGTATGGACTGAACATTATATCTCGATGAGTGACCAAGAGACCCAAAAGGGTTCGAGGCAATATATTGAGCATTCACTATAGGCCGAGCCATAGTAATGATAGGTTCCTTTGGCACTACAACCATTGTGGTTACAAGAGTCGAAGGGGTGCCAATAACTATAGTAGGTGTGGGATTCGAAGGGCTCTCAATGTTTTGAAGACTAGGTTCACTACTCATCCTTGTAGAATCACAAGTCTGAATAGTGGAGGTGTGTGTACCACATCTAATAACTCCACACCTATTAGAAGGAAAAGACTCGAAATTCGGGGGTAACTATAACAAGCGACGGGACTGGCGAGGATGCTAGTCTGATTCCATGATGTCTTAAGACTATAGAGACAAAAAATAAATCCTAAGGACGATTAGTAATCAAATAGCACACCAAAAATCAAACAACCAATATGCACACAAACGGGGAAAATTGGTTGAAAGTGGCCTCCCTCCTTAAATAAGGTATGTCTTGCCCAAGAGGGGCCTGCAACTCCCTACTAAAGATCGAGGTAACAAAATAATTTATAAGGGCCCTCGTGGGCTTAACAACCAATTGGTTAGATCCCCCATAGAGGTAATCCTCCATAAAGGATGTGTGTTGTCTGACCCTCATCTGACCCAGGGTACCTGCAAAATAACCCCTAAAAGTAACCTATGTGGCACCTAAGTCAAGAAAATAAGATACCAATGTATAACCAATGTACATGCGAGCATTCATAGGTCATGGCCACTGTAATTGCAGGGTAGAAAAGTCTAAAACCTTGAAAGTACTTCCTTTCACGAAGGTAAAGGCACTCGCAAGATCCCTAGAAATATCTATGATGCTAAGAAGGTATCAGGGGGAATATCCCTTCAACCAACTCCACATGACCTCGAGATTAACTCTGGCGTGAGCGAATTCTCCTGATATTACCAATTATACAATGGATTTCTCCACTCCCTTTTTCAGACACATATGTTGATTTAATTTCCTTGGAGAAGTTTACTCACAAAATCCTATTCCAAGGCACTAAATCCTAATCTAGTTTGTGCACCCTAGAAAATAAAATCGTGACTAATCAATTTTAAATTATAGCGTTAATTTTAGTGGTCTTGATTACTTAAAAAGGTATGGTAGTGAAACTCGTGATGTTATGACTCAACAAGAAAAGTAAGTATGAATATAATGCAAAGTCCTAACTTCAGTTTTCAATGAATGATATGCTTCTTAAAACAAATGCAATTTTCAATTTCAACACTGCAATTCTGAAGTAAAAATGCAACCTTTCTTTACATGCACTAAGCTAATGAAAAGGACTCAAAAGACCAAAATGCCAAGAAATGAAAAATGCCTAATATTTTTGTATTTTCAATATAATAAAAATATAAATGCATGGACTAAAAAGCAACTTGATATATAAACTCTACTGTGTATAGAAAGAGATAACTCAAGAAGAATACTAAGAAGTAGAACACCCAACCCAATGTACAAGGAAAATCAAAATGAAAAGGTGATGAAAAAAACTCCGCCCAAACATTCAACCCCAAACAGGTTTCTTGTCATCCTACAGACACTCAACAGTCACTACAGAGACCCAAGAAGACTCAACAAACATCAAATCCCACCCAGAAACCACCAGACCCAACAAAAAAGAAAAGAAGGTTGGTGTACATGATCATTCAAGGAAACAGAGCATATGTATGTAGCTTGCAAAGGGACAACCTATGTATATACACAACTGTCAAGCCAAAAGCCGCGTATATGTTTAAAAAAACAAGGCTAGGGAAGGGAGAAGGATGAAAACTTAGACCCTAAGTAAAAAAAGGTTGTCAAGCAATGATATGACAAGAAACACAATAGGACCGAGAGAAATCTAAGGAGAAAAGTACTCCTAACCCTAAGAAAGAAGATTCAATTCCCTTGTATGGTCGCCAATTCTGTTAACAGGGAAAAACTCTCTATGGATAGGGTAAACCACAATAGACGCAATGACTGTAGAAATCAACTCAATCCCTAGCAAGATAATATAAAAGGCCTACCTCGTGACATGAACAAATCTCAATATGTATGGGACTTGATATATACCCTTTGTTGGGGGGAAATGAAATGATGGAAGCAACCATAAAACATGATCTGGTGTCAGGGGGATGACCATATATTGGGAAAATCATGTTGAATGGGTGAGATTGCAACGAAATGACTATTAGGTAAAAATATGGATATTTGGGATAGAGATGTCAGTGATAGTCAGTATTTGGGCCATGATAGGGATATATTTAAAAATATGGTGATGAAAGGGGAATTCCCCAACCAAAGGTGACATGGGATGTTGTGTGCCAAGGAAAAAGACGTCGTCGGTTGCAATGAAAAAAATCTACTTTACTTGCTGGAATTTGAAATATGATTTATACAATTACCAAATGAATAACGAATAATTAGGCTAAAAGTATATGTACAGAAATGGGTGCCCTAGTCAATGATGGCTTGGCCTTATTGGGGACAAAGTAGTGCAATGTAATTGATGGAGGGAGGGGGAACCATTGGTATGTTTTTTTACAATGTTGGTGAATGAAGATGAAATTGTAGATGGGAAATTGTGGGTGAACGAGATGGAGGGTTAATGATAATGCAAAGGTGCATTTAATGTAACCAAAAACATGACGTGGGAGTCTATAATGGGGTGGTTAGCATGACGATGAGGAATAAGTATGAGATTCTTACTATGGGGTGTAGCACTACCAAGAATCCTAAGCCTAATGGATAGAACAACATGAGTGAAAATATGCCAAGGGGTAAATATATCTAGGACAACTCATGAATGTGGGAATACTATCGATTTTTAGTACTTGAATTCAATGGAGGTGATGGTACCGTATAACTGAGTGTGTGGATATTAAGGGTAAATTTCAAGGGGTATAACTGGAATATGCAGATGTTTACAGAGGGCTCAAGTGAACACTAGTTGTGAACATATACTTGAAGGGGATGAAGAATGAAAGATACTGAATGGGGGGGGGGGGGCGATTGTACCAAGTACCTTCACATGTAAACATCAAATACTTGACGTGAAACACATCTAAAAATTTAAATAACATATGACATGTATTTGATAAAAAATTATAACAAGTGTATGTATCTATTATTTTAACATTGGTGGGAACAATGGTCCCATGATGAAAATTTTGGGTGACCCAAAAAGGACTCCAGGGAACAATGAGTACCTATAAGAGGTAATCCCTAAAGGAAAGTGGGGAATGATTAGTTCCTAGAAAAATGAACTCCCTAAGGGAGGCCAGGGAACCATGGGTTACCAAATAAGGCACTCCCTAAGGGAGGCCAAGGAATGTTGTGGTCCTGATAAAGGATCTCCCTGAAGGAGGCCAAGGAACCATGGGTTCCTAAACAAGGCCCTCCCTAAGGGAGGCTAAAGAAAAATGGGTTCTTAAAAAGGCACTCCCTAAAGGAAGTCATGGAACCATGGGTTCCCAATTGAGGCACTACCTAAGGGAGGCCACAAAATAATGGGTTCCTAGAAAAGGCACTCCCTAAAGGAGGCCATAGAACTATGGGTTCCAAAACAAGGCACTCCCTAAGGGAGGCCATGAAACAACAAATTCATAGAAAAGGAACTCCCTGAAGGAGGCAATGGAACCATGGGTTCTAGAACAAGGCCCTCCCTAAGGGAGGCCATTGAAAAATGGGTTCCTGAAAAATTTACTCCTTGAAGGAGGCCACAAAGTAATGGGTTCCATGGAAAATGCACTCCCTGGAGGAGGTCGCATTTCTCTTATGGGGGTAGCTATAAATGACCAAGGCTAAGGGGGAATTTCCACAAGAAGTAATGAAACTATCTTAGTGGATCATTCTGATTATGCCATGTATCTCGTAATCGCATGATGTATGGAGGAAATGGATACAAGGTGGTGCTATAATGGTTACCATAGAGGGTATATTGTTGGTTGGTGTTGTTTCAAGAGATAGGGATTATGAGACCAAGGTGGGAAGAAATAATTCCCCTTGTATTATCATATGAGGACTTGGGGAAGGGTTGTTTCCAAATACCCAAGTTGATGGACCAAAGGTATAATAGTAGATAGTTTAAGGTTGGACATCCACAAAAGAGGATCTGAAATAGTTTATTAGATCCACTATTTTGTGTAATATCCCTAGGCGAGATTGGGATTTTAAACTATGTGGAAACATATCCTATATGGGCATGATTGGTCTGTTGGAAACATTTCTATTTCTGACTCACTAGTTCACTATTAGTTAACTGGGGCTGGTTCTATTTTAGATTTTCCATTTTTAGACCATCACTATTATGCATGCATGCATTCCTAAGAAGAGCTCATTGTTACTTTTATTTTCTTAATTATGGAATGTTCTTCCCTATATGAGTGTGTTTCACTCATTCATTCATTATATTCAATATTGATTAGCTCATTGGAGTAATGTGAATATATTTTCTTGTTCTTCCATATTGAATCTCTTGACATTTTCTTGATAAGATTTTTTTGTATTTGATTTAGCTAGGTATCTAGTGTAGGTTTCTATGAAACATTGACATCGTATCAGAGTTGAGCTTCTTGGAGAAAACTAAACAAGACATAGAAGAGGGAAATCATATTTTCAGTTAGCATAATCAGTGTATATGATAGTGTCATAGCCTCTCCCTATCAAAAAGTGAGACAATTGAAAGTGTCGCATCCTCTCCCTGTCGAAAGGTACGACAATCACAGGAAAACTTAAGAATTTTTTTTTTCTAGAATGTGTCACATCTTATCCACTACTAGGAAACTTGATAAGTGTCTCATTGTATCCTTCACATAGGGTGAAACAGTGTCTCAGGCTACCCATTGACAGAGTGAGACACTCTTGAAAAAGTTGGTTTTCAGTGTTTTCTCAGGAAAATGTTTATGGGTTTTTCAGAACTAGTAAGAGGGATGGATATGATACCAATTATTCAGTCAAATTTGGTGATAATACTCATGACGTACAATTATTTTGAATGGAATACGAAGGATGAATTCCAACTTAGAAGGAAAGGATTGTACAAGTTGACGATCGCGAAATAAACAAAACATACATCAACGATTAAGAAGACTAGATGGGAGAACCATAAGGATGAAACCACAAGAATTCTTCTTGAATTAATTTTAGTTTATTTATGGTTTCATGTTGCTTCCTTCAAAAATATAAATGATATATGGAACACCTTGGAAAGTCTCTTTGGAAATAAGGATGAGATGAGAGGTCATATGCTTGAGGTAGAGTTGAATACCTTGGATCCTAAAAGTTTTGATAATATACTAGATTTCTTTACCAAGTTTAAATATTTGATATTGATCTTGGCATGTTGTGGTATTGATAATCCTACACAAGTAGACCAACTTATTCTAACAATCTTGGCTAAGATAGGATCACAATATGTTGTTTGTGTCTCCACTTTCCATTCTAGTAGATATCACTTGGGATCAAAGTGGAACATTCCTACCATGGAGTAGTTCATTGATTCTCTCACAAATGAGAAAGAATAACTCATTCAAATGGGCCTAATCAAGGATACCAAAGAAAATGAACTCACCATGCATGATGGAAAAGGATCATCCAAATAGAAAGGAAAGGGGAAATCACATCTAGAGCCAAAGAAAGAGGGATATTTGAAACCCTTCAACGATTCTTCAGGTTCTAAAGACTCTTCAGATTCCAAGAAGAAGAAGAAGGAAAAGAAATGCACTTATAGCAATAAACCAAATAATGAAGAATCAACATGCATGAAGAAGCAAATTGATCTTATGGAACCGATACTTCAGCAAAACCACCTTGGAAACTTCATTCCCGAAGGAGCCAAGAAGAAGAAGGAAGAAGATCCTTCTCTTAAGAAAGGTAATCACCATGCTCTAGTTGCAGTTAATTCCTCATCCAATTCATGGATTATAGATTCTGGTGCATCAAATCATATGGAAGTGAAAGAGGAACTCTTTACTTCTTTTAGTGTATGCTCAAAACCCCCTATTCTCATGGGGGATGATACTCTAGTAGGAGTAGCAGGAGAGGGAAGAGTGGAACTCCCTAATGGAAGTTTTGAGAATGTTTTAACATGTTCCAAATATTTATATAAATATTCTCTTAGTTTATCAGATCAGTCAAACAGGTAAAAATGTTGAATTTACATCAGATTCAGTTTATGTACTTGACATGCATGACATTTCCATTATTGAAATTGGTGAGGTAGATCACAAGTCAAGGTTATATAAATTCACTAAGTTTGATGATAATGACTCCTCTTTAATAATTACGCATGTTGATGATAGTAGCAGAGTATGGCATGAGATATTTGGTCATTTAAAATTTAGGTACATGAAATGACTTGCAAAGCAAGGAATGGTCAAAGGATTTCCAGATATTTACTTTTCTGAAGGGGTTTGTGAAGGCTGCATTCTTGTTAATCATCCTACAGAGAAATTTGAAAAGGGGAAGGCAAGGAGAGCCTCCTCTTCCTCGGAGTTTGTTCACACTGATCTCATGGGTCCATTTCCACATCCGTTCATCAGCAAATCAAGGTATGTCCTCACATTTATTGATAATAACTCACACTATAATTGGGTTTATTTTTTTCAGGAAAAGGTATGAAGTTTTTTAGCATCTCAAAGACTTCAAAGCTCCAGTAGACACATAGACTGAGAAGAAGATTTGGAACCTATGTATATATAATGGGAGGGAGTATATCAAAAAATAAGTTCAGAATATTTGTCATGAGGTTGATATCGAGTTGTAGGATACAGTTCCATACACTCCATAAGATAATGGAGTTTCTAAAAGGAAGAAAAAATATCTCAAGGAGATGACTGGTTGCATGTTGCATGCAAGGTATCTTCCTTCCAAACTTTGGGTTAAGGCACTTAACTGTGCTTCTTACATACATAATAGATCTGTTGAGGAGATGACACCTTTTGAGGCTTGGAAAGGTGACAAACCAGATGTCACACACTTCCATCTGTTTGGATCTCACGCATGGGTCCATATTCCTTCTGAAAAGAGGAAAGCATTATATCCACATAGAACACCTTGCATCTTTGTGGGATATCCAAATGATGTGAATGGGTATAGGTTGATATATCCCTCTATAGAAAGACTCATCATTGAGTGAAGTGTCTAGTTTGATGAGAGTCCTTTTCATGCACCACCAAAGCAACATGCATATACACTTGTGATTCCATTAGTTTCAGACACCAAAGATGATGATTACATACACTCAAATGCTACATATTCAGAATCATATTGAGAGTATTATGTACATAGAGTTGAGCATGTAGTATAACAAGATGAGGAACCAATGCCAGAAATTTAGCTTATGCCCAATTGGGCATAGTCCACACTTCAAGAATAAGGAAACCTTGTAGGGAATCCATTGGATTCAAGGAGGACTCAATTTCAGCATAAGGAGCCTTCTCATGTAATTTTAGCTTCTAAACCAATGATTCCCATGCATTTATATATGGTTCAATCTTTTGATCCACAAATCTACAATGTTGTTGTGGGTAATCCATTATGGGAAGAAACCATGCAGTAGGAGTATGACTTACTCCTAGAGAATTAGTCTTGGTATATGGCTCCACTTCCACCAAGGAGGAAACTTGTCAAATGAAAACGGGTCTATAATACCAAGAGAGAAGCAGATGGTCAGGTGAGAAGCTACAAGGAAATATTAGTTTCAAAATGATTTCAATAGATTCATGGGATATATTATGATGAGATATTTTCTCCTATAACAAAGATTGAATCCATTCACTTGGTTCTAGCCATTGCAGCAACTAAAGGATGGGAATCTAACCAGATTGACATGAAGAATTTTTTTCTTCACAATGATATTTCATAGGATATCTACATGGATCAACCATCGGGGTTCATTCATAACTCATATTTAGTATGCAGACTTAAGAAGTCTTTCTATGGCCTCAAGAAAGAATCTAGAGCATGGTATTAAAATATGGATTCTTATCTTCTTTCACATTGTTTTGTTAGATTTAAATATGATTGCAATGTTTACATGCTGAGGACTACTAACTCTTTGATGATTTTAGTACTCTATGTTGATGATATTTTGATCATTAGTATCTTTTCTTCAGGCATTTCTATGCTCAAATATATTTTTCATGATAGGTTCTCTATGACAGACATTGGTCCACTTCACTTCTTTCTTGGTCTTGAGATTAGTCAGGATGATTTTGGTATCAAACTTTATCAAGCTAATTATGCTAGGGATCTTTTGGCTAGATTACACATGACATATTGTAAGTCTGCCCCTACACCCTTCTTTTTTGGGATCAAATTTGAGGATGGAGGGGATACACCATTAGTGGAAGACACTTTGTATCGACAGTTGGTGGGAAGTCTTTTGTATCTCACCCACACCCATCCAGATATTTTATATGTAGTAGGAGCAGTTTCCTGATATATGCAGGAGCCCGATGATCTGCACTAGAAGGTTTCCAAGCGCATCCTTAGATATGTTAAAGGCACCATGAATTATGGGATTCACTATGAACTTGGTTGTGCATTGGATCTCATAGGCTTCACAAATTCAGATTGGGATGGCAATGGAACAGATTGCAAGTCTACTTCCGAGTACACTCTCATTTTGGGGTCAATCCCTATTTTTTGGTCAAGTAAGAAGAAATCAACCATTGATTTATCTGCCACGAAGGCCAAGTACAATGGAGTAGCCAACTGTGTCATTCAGGCACTTTGGCTTCAACACTTCCTTACTGAGATTGGTATCTAGTTTCACTGTCCGACGGTCATATGGCGTGACAACCAGAGTACATTGATATTTTACAAAGATCCAGTACAACGACAATGAACCAAACACATCGAGGTACACATGCATTTCATCAGAGATATAGTACATGACAAGATCATTGATCTACAATTTTTCCCTTCCTTTGAATAGATTGTCTCCATATTCACCAAGACCTTCACTAGGATGAAGTTTTAGACTTTGTAGGATGAAGTTTAAGAAAGAATTGCATAAGGGAAGGCATTCCACCTATTGGAATTATTTTCCATAGAGTTCTTTGCCATTGTTAATTCAAGATAGGAGAGTAAAAGATAAATTTTGAGGGATTCAAGAGCCCTCCCTAGGAGGAATAGGGAATTAATAAATCCCACATTTCTCCTCTTGGTGTTCTCAATTTCAAAGACCATTCTCTATTGGGTAACCATTCTTTGTGTCAAATTTCATGCATCCTTTGCTTATATTTTCTTCATGTAGTATTCTTCATTTGTCATTCCTTTATTGTTCTATTTTATTTCTTTCTTACTTGTGCGTTCACTAACCTACTAATCATTGTTATGTGTTGCTTTTCTATCCTATCAAGGCAACGAAATGGGTCTCTTTTTTCTCACTCTAGTGACCAAAATCCCCAAACAGATTGGAAACCTACATTCTTCCTAGAGGATGAAAAATTATTTTAGGCCACTACTTCTTTCAGTGAGCATAATGATAACCTACATCTAGGTTCTCATATCGTCTGTTGGTAGGGTCCTAACAATTCAGTTGGTGCACCCTCTAATATTATCTCCCTTGATAAGGTCATTAATCCCTATCAAATAATATAATAGCTTATCATTGATAGGGATATCAGGGACTCTGGTTCCAAGATGACCATGTCATTGTTTCATAGAAATCTCCACAGGAGACCTAGATCAAGCAAATAAAAACAAATCTTATCAATAAAAGGACAAGATATTCAATATGGAAGAGTGAGAAAATATATTCACACTACTCCAATGAGCTAATAAATATGGAATACAATGAATGAATGAGCAATACAGACTCATATAAGGAAGAAAATTCAATAATTAAGAAAATATGACTAACAGTCATTGTTTCTTAGGAATGCATGCATGCATAATAGTGATGGTATAAAAATGGAAATTCTAAAATAGAACTAGCTCTAGTTAACTAATAGTGAACTGGTGAGTTGAAAATAGAAATATTCCCAACACCCCCCATGAAGATCACTATGGAGTAATAAAAAATGAGTCCCAACAACTAGGCCATATTAGGTACTCATTTACAATACAACTAATGAGCACTTAATAAAAATGAGGAAAGAGAGAAAACCACATGGGAACAACCCCCCCCCCTCAAAAGAGAATGCATCAAAAGAGGAAAATGAATATGCTAGGAAATTGTGTTCTTCAATCCAAGATGATCCCACAAAGTCTTAAACTTCATCCTAGTGAAGGTCTTGGTGAATATGGGGACAGCCTGTTCAAAGGAAGGGAAAAATTGTAGATCAATGATCTTGTCATGTACTATATCTCTGATGAAATTCATGTGTACCTCAATGTGTTTGGTTCATTGTCATTGTACTGGATCTCTGTAAAATATCAATGTACTCTGGTTGTCATGCCATATGTCCATCGGATAATGAAACTAGATACCAATCTCGGTAAGGAAGTGTTGAAGCCAAAGTGCTTGAATGACACAGTTGGCTACTCCATTGTACTCGACCTCTGTGGCAGATAAATCAATGGTTGATTTCTTCTTACTTGACCAAAAAATAGGGATTGACCCCAAAATGAGAGTGTGCTTGGAAGTGGATTTGCAATCTGTTCCATTGCCATCCCAATCTGAATTTGTGAAGCCTATGAGATCCAATGCACAACCAAGTGCATAGTGAATCCCATAATTCATGATGCCTTTAACATATCTAAGGATGCGCTTGGAAACCTTCTAGTGTAGATCATGGGGCTCCTGCATATATCTGGAAACTTCTCCTACTACATATGAAATATCTGAATGGGTGTGGGTGAGATACAAAATACTCCCCACCAACTGTCGATGCAAAGTGTCTTCCACTAATGGTGTATCCCCTCCATCCTCAAGTTTGATCCCAAATAAGAAGGGTGTAGGTGCAGACTTACAATATGTAATGTGTAATCTAACCAAAAGATCCCTAGCATACTTAGCTTGATAAAGTTTGATACCAAAAGCATCCTGACTAATCTCAAGACCAAGAAAGAAGTGAAGTGGACCCATGTCCATCATAGAGAACCTGTCATGAAAAATATATTTGAGCATAGAAATGGCTGAAGAAAAGCTACCAATGATCAAAATCTCATCAACATAGAGTACTAAAATCATCAAAGAGTTAGTATTCCTCGGCATGTAAACATTTCAATCATATTTAAATCTAACAAAACAATGTGAAAGAAGATAAGAATCCATATTTTAATACCATGTTCTAGGTGCTTTCTTGAGGCCATAGAAAGACTTCTTAAGTCTGCATACTAAATATGAGTTATGAATGAACCCCGGTGAATGCTCCATGTAGATATCCTATGAAATATCACTGTGAAGAAAAAAAATCTTCATGTCGATCTAGTGAGATTCCCATCCTTTGGTTGTTGCAATGGCTAGAACCAAGTGAATGGATTCCATATTTGTTACAGGAGAAAATATCTCATCATAATATATCCCGTGAATCTATTGAAATCATTTTGAAACTAATATTTCCTTGTACCTTCTCACCTGACCATCTGCTTCTCTCTTGGTATTATAGACCTATTTTCATCTGACAAGTTTCCTCCTTGGTGGAAGTGGAACCATATACCAAGTCTGGTTCTCTAGGAGTAAGTCATACTCCTCCTGCATGGTTTCTTCCCATAACTGATTTCCCACAACAACATTGTAGAGCTGTCGATCAAAAGATTGAACCATATATAAATGCATGGAAATCATTGGTTTAGAAGCTAAAATTACATGAGAAGGCTTCTTATGCTGAAATCGAATCCTCCTCGAATATAATGAATTTCCTACAAGGTTTCCTTATTCCTGAAGTGTGGACTCTGCTAAATTTCTGGCATTGGTTCCTCATGTTGTTGTACTACATGCTCAACTCTATGTACATGATACTCTCAATATGATTCTGGATATGTAGCATTTGAGTGTATGTAATCATCATATTTGGTGTCTAAAACTAATGGAAGCACAAGTATATCTGCATGTTTCTTTGGTGGTGCATGAAAATGACTCTCATCAAAATAGACACTTCACTCAATGATGAGTCGTTCTATGGAGGGATATATCAACCTGTACCCATTCACATCATTTGGATATCCCACAAAGATGCAAGGTGTTCTATGTGGATATAATTCTTTCCTCTTTTCAAAAGGAATATGGGCCCATACGTGAGATCCAAACATATGGAAGTGTGTGACATCTGGTTTGTCACCTTTCCAAACCTCAAAAGTTGTCATATCCTCAACAGATCTATGAGGAGATCTATTATGTATGTAACAAGCACATTTAAGCGCCTCAAACCAAAGTTTGGAAGGAAGATACCTTGCATGCAACATGCATCCAGTCATCTCCTTAAGAGATTTTTTCTTCCTTTTAGAAACTCCATTATCTTATGGAGTGTATGGAACTTTATGCTGCAACTCGATATCAGCTTCACGACAAATATTCTGAACTTATTTTTTGATATGCTCCCTCCCATTATACATACATAGGTTCTTGATATTCTTCTCGGTCTATGTATCTATTGGAGCTTTGAAGTCTTTGATATGCTAAAAAACTTCATACTTTTTCCTGAAAAAATAAATCCAAGCATAGTGGGAGTAATCATCAATAAATGTGAGGACATACCTTGATTTTCTAATGAACGGATGTGGAAATGGACCGGCCATGAGATTAGTGTGAACAAACTCCGAGGAAGAGGAGGCTCTCCTTGCCTTCCCCTTTTCAAATTTATCTTTAGGATTGCTACCAAGAATACAGCCTTCACAAACCCCTTCAGAAAAGTAAATATCTGGAAATCCTTTGACCATTCCTTGCTTGGCAAGTCATTTCATGTACCTAAATTTTAAATGACCAAATATCTCATGCCATACTCTGCTACTATCATCAACATGTGTAAGTATTAAAGAGGAGTCATTATCATCAAACTTAGTGAATTTATATAACCTTGACTTGTGATCTACCTCACCAATTTCAATAATGGGAATGTCATGCATGTCAAGTACATAAACTGAATCTGATGTAAATTCAACATTTTTACCCGTTTGAGTGATCTAATAAACTAAGAGAATATTTATATAAATATTTGGAACATGTAAAACATTCTCAAAACTTCCATTAGGGAGTTCCACTCTTCCCTCTCCTACTACTCCTACTACAGTATCATCACCCATGAGAATAGGGGGTTTTTAGAATACACTAAAATAAGTAAAGAGTTCCTCTTTCACTTCCATATGATGTGACGCACCAGAATCTATAATCCATGAATTATATGAGGAATTAATTGCAACTAGAGCATGGTGATTACCTTTCTTAAGAGAAGGATCTTCTTCCTTCTTCTTCTTGGATACTTAAGGAATGAAGTTTCCAAGGTTGTTTTGCTGAAGTATCGGTTCCATAAGATCAATTTGCTTCTTCATGCATGTTGATTCTTCATTATTTGGTTTATTGCAATAAGTGCATTTCTTTCCCTTCTTCTTCTTCTTGGAATCTGAAGAGTCTTTGGAACCTGAAGAATCATTGAAGGGTTTCAAATATCCCTCTTTCTTTGGCTCTGGATATGATTTCCCCTTTCCTTTCTATTTGGATGATCCTTTTCCATCATGCATGGTGAGTTCATTTTCTTTGGTATCCTTGATTAGGCCCATTTGAATGAGTTATTCTTGCTTATTTGTGAGAGAATCAATGAACTACTCCATGGTAGGAATGTTCCAGTTTGATCCCAAGTGATATCTACTAGAATGGAAAGTGGAGACAGAAACAACATATTGTGGTCCTATCTTAACCAAGATTGTTAGAATAAGTTGGTCTACTCGTGTAGAATTATCAATACCACAACATGCCAAGATCAATATCAAATATTTAAACTTGGTAAAGAAATCTAGTATATTATCAAAACTTTTAGGATCCAAGGTATTCAACTCTACCTCAAGCATATGACCTCTCATTTCATCCTTCTTTCCAAAGAGACTTTCCAAGGTGTTCCATATATCGTTTAGATTTTTGAAGGCAGCAACATGAAACCATAAATAAACTAAAATTAATTCAAGAATAATTATTTTGGCCTCATCCTTATGGTTCTCCCATCTAGTCTTCTTAATCGTTGATGTATGTTTTGTTTATTTCGCCATCATCAACCTGTACAATCCTTTCCTTCTAATTTGGAATTCAGCCTTCGTATTCCATTCAAAATAATTGTACGGAGTGAGTATTATCACCAAATTTGACTAAATAATTGTTATCATATCCATCCCTCTTACTGGTTCTGAAAAAAAAATAAACATTTTCCTGAGAAAACACTGAAAACCAACTTTTTCAAGAGTGTCTCACCTTGTCAATGCGTAGCCTGAGACACTGTTTCACCCTATGTGAAGGATACAGTGCGACACTTATCAAGTTTCCTAGTAGTGGATAAGGTGTGACACATTCTAGAAAAAAAAATAAAAAATCTTAAGTTTTCCTATGACTGTCATACCTTTCGACAGGGAGAGGATGCGACACTTTCAATTGTCTCACTTTTCGATAGGGAGAGGCTACGACACAATCATATACACTGATTATGCTAACTGAAAATATGATTTCCCTCTTTTATGGCTTGTCTATTTTTCTCCAAGAAGCGCAATTCTAATACGATGTCAATGTTTCATAGAAACATACACTAGAGACCTTGCCAAAGAAAATACAAAAAAAATCTTATCAAGAAAATGACAAGAGATTCAATATGGAAGAACAAGAAAATATATTCATGTTACTCCAATGAGATAATCAATATTGAATATAATGAATGAATGAGTGATACACACTCATATAGGGAAGAACAATCCATAATAAGAAAATAGAAGTAACAATGAGCTCTTCTTAGGAATGCATGCATGCATAATATTGATGGTCTAAAAATGGAAAGTCTAAAATAGAACTAGCTCCAGTTAACTAATAGTGAACTAGTGAATCGGAAATAGAAATGTTTCCAACAGACCAATCATACCCATATAGGATATGTTTCCACATAGTTTAAAATCCCAATCCCGCCTAGGGATATTACACAAAATAGTGGATCTGATACACTATTTCAGATCCTCTTTTATGGATGTCCAACCTTAAACTATCTACTATTATACCTTTGGTCCATCAACTTGGGTATTTGGAAACAACCCTTCCCCAAGTCCTCATATGATAATACAAGGGGAAGTATTGTTTCACACCTTGGTCTCATAATACCTATCTCTTGAAACAACACCAACCAACAATATACCCTCTATGGTAACCATTATAGAACCACCTTGTGTCCATTTCCTCCATACATCATGCGATTACGAGCTACATGGCATAATCAGAATGATCCACTAAGATAGTTTCATTACTTCTTGTGGAAAGTCCCCCTTAGCCTTGGTCATTTATAGCTACCCCCATAAAGGAAATGCGGCCTCCTTCAGGGAGTGCATTTTCCATGGAACTCATTACTCTGTGGCCTCCTTCAAGGAGTAATTTTTTTAGGAACCCATTTTTTAATGGCCTCCCTTAGGGAGGGCCTTGTTATAGAACCCATGGTTCCATTGCCTCCTTTAGGGAGTTCCTTTTCCATGAATTCATTATTTCGTGGCCTCCCTTAGGGAGTGCCTTGTTTGGGAACCCATAGTTCTATGGCCTCCTTCAGGGAGTGCCTTTTCTAGGAACCCATTGTTTTGTGGCCTCCCTTAGGTAGTGCCTCAATTGGGAACCCATGGTTCCATGACCTCCTTTAGGGAGTGCCTTTTTAAGAACCCATTTTTCTTTAGCCTCCCTTAGGGAGGGCCTTGTTCAGGAACCCATGGTTCCCTAGCCTCCTTCAGGGAGATCCTTTCTCAGGAACACATCTTTCCTTGGCCTCCCTTAGGGAGTGCCTTCTTTGGTAACCCATGGTTTCCTGGCCTCCCTTAGGGATTTCATTTTTATAGGAACTAATCATTCCCCACTTTCCTTTAGGGATTACCTCTTATAGGTACTCATTGTTCTCTAGATTCCTTTTGGGGTCACCCAAAATTTTCATCATGGGACCATTGTTCCCACCAATGTTAAAATAACAGATACATACACTTGTTATAATTTTTTATCAATTACATGTCATATGTTATTTAAATTTTTAGATGTTCTTCACGTCGAGTATTTGACGTTTACATGTGCAGGTACTTGGTACAACCCCCCCCCCCATTCAGTAATTTTCATGCTTCATCCCCTTCAAGTATATGTTCACAACTAGTGTTCACTTGAACTCTCTGTAAACATCTGCATATCCCAGTTATACCCCTTGAAATTTACCCTTAAGATCCTCACACTCAGCTATGTGGTACCATCCCCTCCATTGAATTCAAGTACTAACAATCGGTAGTATTCCCACCTTCATGAGTTGTCCCAGATATATTTACCCCTTGACATATTTTCACTCATGTTGTTCTATCCATTAGGCTTAGGAGTCCTGGTAGTGCTACACCCCATAGTAAGAATCTCATACTTATTCCTCATCATCATTCTAACCACCCCATTATGGACTCCCACATCATGTTTTTGGTTACATTAAATGCACCTCTGCATTATCATTAACCCTCCATCTCGTTCACCCACAATTTTCAATCTACAATTTCATCTTCATTCACCAACCTTGTACAAAAACATACCAATGGTTCCCCCTCCCTCCATCAATTACATTGCACTACTTTGGCCCCAATAAGGCCAATCCATCATTGACTGGGGTACCCATTTTTGTACATATAATTTTAGCCCAATTATTCTTTATTTATTTGGTAATTGTATAAATCATATTTCAAATTCCAGCAAGTAAAGTAGATTTTTTTTATTGCAACCGACGACGTCTTTTTCCTTGGCACACAACATCCCATGTCACCCTTGGTTGGGGAATTCCCCTTTCATCACCATATTTTTAAATATATCCCTATCATGGCCCAAATACTGACTATCACCAACATCTCTATCCCAAATATCCATATTTTTACCTAACATTCATCATGTTGCAATCTCACCCATTCAACATGATTTTCCCAATATATGGTCATCCCCCTGACACCAGATCATGTTTTATGGTTGTTGTCATTATTTCATTTCCCCCCCAAAAAGGGTATATCTCAAGTCCCATACATATTGAGTGTTGTTCATGTCACCATTCCATCCATTCTCTCCTCCATTTAATCCATGATACATGTTTGATCAAATCGATGCCAATAATCCCTTTACTTTTTGTTATAGCAAGATATGCCTCACCCTATGCAACCTTGTAGAGAAAGAATTTTTCCATTTCCCCATGTAGAATTATCATCCTTGTTTGTAAAATCCCAAAACCAAAAATACATATTTTTCCACATGTACGCATCTTGCCTACTATACAAATGTGTATATGTAGGCTGCACCACTACAGCGCACGTACATCGGGATTTGTGCCCAAAAATGAAATTTGGTTTCAGGTTTCAATGTCACAACTGAAGATCTATAATCCTTGGCCTTCCATATATTGGAAACGTTCCAACTCAACCTTTAGCTCCATTTGAAGGCCATAAATGGGCCAATTCCGAGATATGGAAAAAAGGAGAAAGAGTTCAACTTTGAGAGAAAAGTTACTCTGGAGAAATTATTTACTTCATACTGAGTATGCATCCCTTTGTCCTCTAAGTATGAACACAGTGTTCATCCCCCAAGCTATTCCATTATTGATTGAGAACCTCATTGTCTCTCTTCTATGAGCTTTCCTTTGGTGGAGGATTGAAGTTCTGGAGGCCCAGCTAGAAGGAACTTAGTTTCTCGGTTTTGAACCGTGCCGACACGAAAGTCTGTAACTTTCTTACTTTCGTTGACCATATATTAATAGAAATACTATTTTCCCATCCAATTGATATCTCGCAAATATTTGAATTATTATCCATGGGCGTATTTGTTATGTATATTAATGGATTATGATATCTAATGTGCTAACCTTTTATTTTATCACCATATGCTTGCTTTGCTTGGTTGTTGAGAACTAGTTGCAGGTATATATATTTGGGTCGAAGTGCTCAACGATGGACTTCATCAAACATCTGGACGAGGTATGCCTTTTATATTATCTCGCTATCATATTGGTTTATATAGAATTTTTGGGGATAGAGTTGATTTATGCATTCATTCCATCTATTGTTGTTTACCCTAGCCATAGAGAGTTTTTCCCTCTTAACAGAATTGGCGACCATACAGGGGAATTGAATCTTCTTTCTTAGGGTTTGGAGTACTTTTCTCGTTAGATTGCTCTTGTTCCTATTGTGTTTCTTTTCATATCATTTCTTGACAACCTTTTTTCACTTAGGGTATAATTTTTCATCATTCTCCCTTCCCTAGCCTTGTTTTTTGAAACATATACGCGGTTTTTGGCTTGACAGTCGTGTATATACATAGGTTGTCCCTCTGCAAGCTGTGTGCATATGCTTTGTTTCCTTAAACGACCACATACATCAGCCTTCTTTTCTTTTTTTTTGGGTTTGGTGGTTTCTGGGTGGGATTTGATGTTTGATGAGTCTTCTTGGGTCTCTGTAGTGACTGTTGAGTGTCTGTAGGATGAAAGGAAACCTATCTAGGGTTGAATTTTTGGGAGGATTCTTTCTCATCACCTTTTCATTTTGATTTTCCTTGTACATTGGTTTGGGTGTTCTTCTCCTTGGTATTCTTCTTGATTTATCTATTTCTATACACAGTAGAGTTTATATATCAAGTTGTTTTTCAGTCCATGCATTTATATTTTTATTATATTGAAAATACAAAAATATTAGGCATTTTTCATTTCTTGGCATTTTGGTCTTTTGAGTCCTTATCATTAGCTTAGTGCATGTAAAGAAAGATTGCATTTTTACTTTAGAATTGTAGTGTTGAAATTGGAAATTGCATTT
Organism: Picea engelmannii; assembly: GCA_009831015.1. NCBI lineage: Eukaryota > Viridiplantae > Streptophyta > Pinopsida > Pinales > Pinaceae > Picea > Picea engelmannii. The sequence goes on along the minus strand of ML778197.1, from coordinate 1,007,893 downwards.
GTTTTAAGAAGCATATCATTCATTGAAAATTGAAGTTAGGACTTTGCATTATATTCATATTTACTTTTCTTGTTGAGTCATAACATCATGAGTTTCACTACCATACCTTTTTAAGTAATCATGACCACTAAAATTAATGCTATAATTTAAAATTGATTAGTCATGATTTTATTTTCTAGGGTGCACAAACTAGATTAGGATTTAGTGCCTTGGAATAGGATTTTGTGAGTAAACTTCTCCAAGGAAATTAAATCAACATATGTGTTTGACAAAGGGAGTGGAGAAATCCATTGTATAATTGGTAATATCAGGAGGCTCTGCTCACGCCAAAGTTAATCCCGAGGTCACGTGGAGTTGGTTGAAAGGATATCCCCCTGATACCTTCTTAACGTCATAGATATTTCTAGATCTATTTGTATCTGGGGATCTTGCTAGTGCCTTTACCTTCGTGAGAGACAATACTTTCAAGGTTTCAGACTTTGCTACCCTGCAATTACGGTGGCCATGACTTATGAATGCTCGCCTATACATTGGTTATACATTGGTATCTTATTTTCTTGACTTAGGTGCCACATAGGTTACTTGCAGGGGTTATTCTACAAGTACCCTGGGTCAAATAAGGGTCAGACAACACACATCCTTTATGGAGGATTACCTCTATGGGGGATCTAACCAATTGGTTGTTAAGCCCACGAGGGAACTTATAAATGATTTTGTTACCTTCGATCTTTATTAGGGATTCGTAGGCCCCTCTTGGGCAAGACATACCTTCTTTAAGGAGGGAGGCCACTTTCAGCTACTTTTCCCCGTTTGTGTGCATATTGGCTGTTTGATTTTTGGTGTGCTCTTTGATTACTAATCGGCCTTAGGATTTATTTTTTGTCTCTATAGTATTAATTCATAGTGGAGTCGGACCAACATCCTCACCAGTCCCGTTGCTTGTTACAGTTACCACCGGATTTCGTGTCTTTTCGTTCTAAAAGGCGTGGAGTTATTAGACGTGGTACACACACCTCCACTATTCAGACTTGTGATTCTAAAAGGATGAGTAATGAACCTAGTCTTCAGAACACTGGGATCCCTTCAACTCCCACACCTACTATAGTTATTGGCACCCTTTCGACTCCTATAACCACAATGGTTGTAGTGCTGGAGGCACCTATCGTTACTATGGATCGGCCTATAGTGAATGCTCAATATCTTGCCTCAAACCCTTTTGGGTCTCTTGGTCACTCACCAAGATATAATGTTCAGTCCATACCTATGGCCTCTAGTCCTCTTTCCTATGGTATTCCAAAATTTACTTCACAGTTTTCAAATTCCATCCCAACTGCTATCCCTAATGCTATCATTGGGCTTGGGGGCACTACACCTCCTTATACTCCATTTTCATTTGGTGGTTCTCAAATACCTCAAAGGACTCCTAATATGGGAGGAATTCATGCTTTTAACCCCAGTTCTAATCCTCTTTCTTCTGGGTGGAAGAACCAACCTGGCAGACAAGCTTCTGCTCAAGTTCCATCCTATACCTCTACCTCCTCACTGTTGATTCCGACCAACATGTTTGGCATGACGAATCCACCTCTATCCTCCGGATTCACACCTGGAGGAGGTCAGTATCATGCTTTAAGAAACCCCCATCCCGAATCCAATCCGACTGGGGGAAATTTTTATAACCCCCATCAAAACATTCCTACTGGAATTATGTCCAACCAACCTTTTATGAATCAACCCAGAGGAGGGTCTTATAATCCCAGATAGGGATATGGTGCTTGCCAGAAACCTGGATGGGTTGAAGTTCCTCAAACACAATATTTCCAGGGAGCTTGGGGCCAGATGTCGCAACCTCGTCTCCCTTTTTTGGCCATGCTTAATATTCCATACTTGTCTAAGTTGATGAACAACCCTATGAGTCATGATCCTAAATACCCCCCCTCTCCACCAAGCTTCCTTCAGACATTCTAAAGTTCAAAGGTAAGAATGGCGAGGATCCCGGTGATCATGTCACCACTTTTCACCTATGGTGCTCATCAAATTCTCTTAATGACGATTATATTCGATTAAGTTTGTTTCAATGCACCCTCATTGGGGTTGCTACGAAATGGCATACCGAGCTGCATAGGGGGGCATATAGGACCTTTAGTCATATGGTGTTGGTCTTCCTTAACCACTTCTAGTTGTCGATTCATTACAATGATGGCCTAGACCTTCTATCGACTTTACGCTAGGACACGAACACTCATATCTCGGATCATATCAAGGAGTGGTGTAGACAGAAGAGGTTGATTAAGACCTCCATACCCCCGACCTTTCTTTTAGAATGGTTCCTCAAGTCTTTGTAGCCTCCTATCTCGAAGGATGTTGCTACAATTAGGGATACCACTGAGGAAGAAGCGATTTACAAAGACCAACAATTAGATCTTATATATACTTAGTTTGGGATGTTATACCGCATTCTTCTAGATGCATTGAAGTCAACTTATGACCCTAGAAAAAATCCCAGACCTCATGCCAATGGCATTGTAGGCTCTACCAATGTAAAATATGCAAATTCGATGACAAGCCATTTGAAAGAGTTGTCTCTAAACCAGTCTGTAGGAGGGCCAACTTCTTATGTGACTTCCAATCCCACTTAGTCGACGAATGTACATTCCATGCAATCGTCATCTGACCCAAATGGTAACTGGAAACTAGGTGGGAATAAGAAGAAAGGACGTAATAATTGTAAGGGTGGGAAAAATAATATTAAACCCAAGGAAAATGGTAATAATGAGAAGACAAATAATAATGTTGGAGAGGGAAAGAGAGAAAGACGTAAGGTGAAATTTCCCTGTAAGATTTGTACAAACGACCACCTTACTCATTTATGCCCCAAACTTGCCGAAGATACGCGGCTATTATCTCTACCACCCACCATGCTGATGAATCCTTTTCCACATAACCAGCACATGGCCTCAAGTTCCTCAAACACCATATATGCGGCTGGTGGGAGTCAAAGCCCACCGCTGCAAGACTATGACCATTTTTGTATCAATATGGTCAATGTGAAAGTTAATGTAGCCACTCGATCTTTGCGATTATAGCTCTTCACAAGCTATACATAGTCTAGAATCTTCTCCTCCTCCTTCGGAGATGAATTTATAGATTGAAAAACTAGAGCCACCGCCTCATATTCTGAACAGAGTACTCAAGCGCTCTACCTACAATACAAATGTTAGAGCCGCCCATAACTACTCTATTGTTGAGGACCTAGGTCAAACCCCTTGTGTAATGTCAACTTTGGAGGTACTCCAGATGTGTCCTTCATAGAGGAATGCCTTACTATCTGCGTTAGGAGCTCTAGAACCCAGTGGCTCGAAAGTTATCAAGTTTGACATCACAAATGTGAAGCCTCACTTGCCTTACCATGTGGCATTCCAAATCCACGTGGGGTACTCAAAGTATACCATCAAATGTGTGGTTGTTGATGAAGGCACTGCTACATGTGTGATCTCCCCGATCTGTTGGAAAGCTCTTGGTTCTCTGACTCTTTCTAAATCTTCAAACATGTTGACTACTTTTGATGGTCATTCCTTCCACCCTCACGTTATTATTCCTTTCTTTCCAGTCCAGTTAGGTGGGAATATGGTAGAAGTGGAGGTCGAGGTAGTTGATGCGCCTCTTGATTATGACTTGTTACTAGGACGCAATTGGACCTATACTATGGTCGTTGTCATATCATCTGTCTTCTGTACTCTTTGTTTTCCTCATGATGGGAAGATCGTGATGATCGACCAATTATCCTTTGTGTACGCTAGTCCCAATGCATATGTTGGAATGTCTGTCCCCGTGGTCGATAATTCTCAGCCAGCAACTGATAATATCGGTGTCAGAATGTATTCTTCCCTTATGGGTACTTTTGAATTCATGGAGTCAATTCACCACGTTTACGCCATGTCTAGTAGGCCAGTTTCGACGGAGAATTCCATTCCATTCCGAACTTCATATTTTAATGATCCTTGGACCATACCTTCCTTGACTTCGTCTTGTGAGGGTCAGACACATACTGGCATTATATCAGCAACCTTTGTTAGTCATGTTGGAGATGGGTCAGAAACCTATGTTATTCATGTTGAAGATCAACAACCAACCGCTGCAAGTCATGCTGGGGGAACAAGTCTAGTCATCACTTGTCACACTACACATACATCACCAACCTATGCTAGTCATGTTGGGGATTCAACACCAACCTCTGCAAGTCATGTTGGAGATTTGCTACTAGCCTCTGTAAGTCATGCTGGGGGTATTCATATGATTGAGAAGCCTAGATGTGTAAGATGTCAACCCAAGTTCCTTTGTAGGCTTTGTAAAAGATATCACCTTACTCGTTTGTTCCCGTCTACTGTTGTGGTTCAAGAAGTGTGGTTCTTTCCTAGGGGAATAATACAAGGGGACCCATTGTCCCCCTTCCTGTTCATTCTAATGATGGACGGGCTAAGCAAAATCATAAAAAGTGCAACTGCAGCTCGTGAAATAAAATGCATCAAACCTTTTGAAAACTACCCAACCTCCACAAACCAACAGTTTGTTGATGATACCCTACTCCATGGCACACCTACGGTAAAGGACAAAAAGGATTTTAAAAGAATCTTAGAAGACTTCAGGGAAGCCTCGAGGGAGGAAACCAACCACTCCAAATCCATGATATATTTATTCAACACTAATCCAGCAATTCAACGAAACTTGGCCAACATTCTGGGGTTTGAACGTAAAATGCTCCCAACGAAATACTTAGGAATCCCCCTAATGGACAAAGCCTGCACAAATGCCATGTGGGAAGGATTTATCAGAAAACTAAAGGAAAGGGTAAAAAATTATACATATAGAACCCTAAACCTAGACGGAAGGCTTATCCTCACCAAAACGATTCTTCAAGCAATTCTAGTGTATATGATGTTAATGTTCCCATCCCCCAAAGGAATTCTACAAAATATAATATCCATCCAGCAAGACTTCCTATGGCGCGACATCGAACATAACAAGAAATGGGCCTTGATGGCTTGGGATAAGGTATGCATACCAAAAAGCAAAGGTGGCCTAGGGTTATAGGACCCACAGGTAACCAATGAAGCCTATAGGGAAAAACTCTGGTGGAGATGGGTAAAAGACAAATCGGTACCGTGTGAAAACCTTTGGAAGGAAAAGTATGCCCTGAACATAAGAAACCAGGAGCTAATTTGGTTCATGGGCACAAGAGAGGGATCAACCATCTGGAATCTTTCCTGGTGAAATAAGAACTGGATCCAGAAACATAGCTTCTAGGAAGTAAGAAATGGTAGAACAATAAGGTTTTGGGAGGACGCATGGAAAAAAGAACCCAGAATGGAAAATCTAGATAGGGAGGAGCTTCAACAAGAAATGATATGGAAAGGAAAAACAAAAATCCATCATTACTGGAAGAAAAGGGATGGAAACGGTAGAAGGAGGATCTGGGACAAACTTAATCCACAAAATAGAGCCTGGATCAAAACAATAATGAAAGAGGTGGAGGAGGAATTGGGAAAAAGGAAAATTGGGGTCTCAGAAGAAGAGGACCAATTGAGGTGGAGCAGGTAAAATGGGGGTGAATTCAACTTAAAATAAGCACAGTATTACATCACAGGTCAGGACCAAGAAAATCTAGAGCAACAGTGGGAAAAAATTGGAAAAGCCCCCAATGGCCAAAAATCAAAATGTTCAAATGGCTAGTTCTACATAACCCAATTCTAACTTGAGAGAACCTCCTTAAAATGGGTTTCATAGGTCCCTCTTGCTGCCATCTCTCTCTAGAAAAGGAGGAAACAACTAACCACCTCCTCGATGAATGCATTTACACATCAGATATTTGGGATTGGGTGGCAGACATCTTCCGCCAATCCAATAGGACTCGGGGGAACATCAACACAATCGTCAACAACTGGAATGAGGGTTACAGAGAAAATGAAATGGTGAACCTCTGTGGGAATCTAACGTCGAAGATGATCATCTGGGAAATCTAGAAAGAATAGAATTGGTGCATCTTCAGGAATGAAAGAATACCAACAGAAAGGACAAAGGAGACGATAGTCTCTCAAATACGAGAAATGGTGCAGAGCCACAACTGCAAGACATAGAATGCGCAACTCACAGACCAAGACTCTTATATCCTGGACTTTTTCCAATTGAAAGATTGGCACAAAAACCTACCTGTAGGGCGCAACCCGCAACTCCAAATAGGAGCCCACAATTGGACTCCCCCTCTGTCAGGGTTCCTCAAACTGAACTTTGACGGGGTGGAAAAAGGAAATCCAAGAGTGGTAGGGGCAGGTGGAGTGATCAAAGACAGTGGCAGAAACATCATCCGAATGTACACTAGGAGTATGGGAAACTCAACCAACAACGCGATGGAATTTGGAGCCCTGGAACTTGGCCTTGAAATCCTAAGTCTCGAAAGGATAAAAAGCACCATCGTGGAAGATGAATCCACCCTGATTATCAACGCGGTGAAAAGGCTCCAAAATGGCACCAGTGGGAAAGGTTCAACACCACTGGCACCTTGCACAGTCCCTACAAAAAATACAGGGGCATCTAAGAAATTTGAATACAGTGGAGTTGCGTTGGGTGTGCAAGTTAGCGAATGCACTAGCGGATAGGCTAGCCAATGAGGGGTCGATAAGGAAGGCCTGGAACTAGACAATACATGGATCATCATTCTGGATGGGAAACTCAAAATAGACTGCAACCACCTTGAGACAAAACATTGTGAAGGCAGTTTAAGCATCGAAGGTCACATTGAGGAGGACATCACAAGGCCTCGCGAAAGGTATGCGGGCCCTAGGTAGGATAGGATTGCCTAAAACTCTCCCACTAATGATCATGCAAGATCATAATAAGCAGCATACAGACGACCAGAAGAAAGGCCATTATGCCAGTAAGAGGCGTGGGGAAAGCAAAATTGAAAGACCAGGCAAGAAGTCGCATGCAACGAATGATGTAAGGCATGTGGGGCAGATGATAACTAGGATCGATCCACCAAGAAAAGTACAAGTATCGAGAGTAGCACAATCATATCACAAGAAAGAAAGGGAAGTAATTGCACAGGGAAAAAGGAAGAACTATCATGAACATAGGATCCTTAACAGGAAAATTAACGTAGGAATATATATTACTGAGACTTGGATCAATATGTATTAGAGACTTGGTCTCCCATTGGCCATATTGATCAGTTTTTACCAAAACATATGGATTTGATGGGGGTTGAACCCATGACCTCTGTAAGATTTAACAAAGCTGCTTCTACCATCACGTCGTCGTTTTAGTTCTTAACCTTATATGGTGTAGATTACATTTAAGTTTTGGAAAAGGTTTATATGGTGGCAATAAGGGTCGAGGGCCTAATCCCTCAACCCATATAATATACCATATAACTATGTCATATATTCATGAGGGCTAACAAAATTTATACGACTATAACCATCTAATATATGGTTTTAACCACATATAAAAAAATCCAAGGAATATGCCAAGAAAGGAGAGGATCGCAGGGAATGGAACCCATGACCTCCTCCAATTTATCCAGAGATATAACCAATATTCCAACTAGTTCCACTTGTTATGAGATTCCTGTAAACCTAGAATTAAGCTACAATAATGTAACATCCTGCTCTTGTGAGCGCACATTATTGAATTGTTCTTTGAGGACACTTATGTGCAAGTGATCTAGTTTAGTATATGGTTATTTGTTTCGCTTATGGATTCGGATGATTATGTTGTGGATTATGATGTTATGTTATTTTATATCTATGTATAGACATGTGCTATTGAAGGGTTTCTCCTGAGTGTGCAGGACACTTGATAGATTTCAGATGTCGATGGCATCAATGGACCTCCTTGGACTCTAGATCAAGTCAGGGAGTGGACTGTATATGGTTTGGGTATTTCTGTGTATGCATATGTGATGTATGATCAGGTATATTATGATGTTGTTTATGGATCGTTCGCAGTGTTTTGTTGATGGATGCAAGCTGACGATTGATTTCTAATCAGACTCACATAAGGAGTAAATGGGCCATGCACAACAGCCAGATATTGAGGGAGAGGTGTGGTAGCAGCCCTGCCACAGCCCACAACCTACTAGCAGTCCCATCATGGATCAAATTGTAGGTTAAGGATTACCTAGTTAGAGAGCTCCACGATGCCATGAGGGAAGACTGAGACAGTCGCTCACAGAGATTCTAAGGGGCGCGCAATAATGGAGGGTCCCTATTCCCTAGAGGCCCTTAATCTCTCACAAGGTTTCCTAATGGATTATTGACTCCAAGGGTTAGACAACTACCAAAATAAGTCAAAGGTGAGTGGCACCCTTGGAGCACGTAGTGCGTCTTGAAGGGCACCCTTGGAGCACAGAGTGTGTCTTGCAAGGCACGTCGTGATTTTTAATAAAGGTGAGTCAATGAACCTAGGTGCCTAGAAAACAATATTTGTTTGACATGGTTGAACTTAAAATAATTATTAAATCATTAATTTTTATTAATTATAAAATCTCCTTAAAAAATTTAATCCTAGTTTAAAATTTTGAGCCTAAGTCTAAAGTGGATAAGAAGACAAAAATTTAAATTATAAATTTAATAAATGGTGGGGGATGAAGAAAAATCAAGCTAGGATTTGAAAGAGTAAAAAATTATATCCAAAGATTTAATTATATAATGTGTGCAAAACAATACCAAATTGGAACTAAGATAAGAAAGGAAATAAATATAAAAAGGGGAATGTGGAAGCATAGAAAGGAACCTAGTCTAGTCTAACTAAAAGAACCTTCCTAAATTATACACAACTAAGTTTTAGAAAGGCCTTAGTAATTAAAAAGGAAATAGAGGGAATAAAGGGACATTTAGGTGTGATTTTAGGAGCGCTTTTAGGATGGGTGAGGGAAATTGACATTTAATTAAAGTAAATGGTGAATTTATTGGTGAAACTAAGGGAACAAGTGATAGGTGTACGAGGGGAGTAATTCCTAATTAATTTTTAATAAAAAGAATTAAGCGTGCAAATGACAAGTGGTCACCAAGAAAAATTCTATAAAATAAATGGCGGAGAAGAGGAATATATCATGACTAGTATGCGTAAATTTATGGTGCCGAAATTTCTTTGACTGATTTTACTTGTGAGAGTTGGGATACCCATCTCGAAAGAGAGAGTGGTAGCTTGACCTTGCGAGGCGAGCTCGGAGCTACATTTTTTTTGTTGTGTTTTTGCATGGCCCCTTTCCAGCTCAGGGGTCTAAGTGGGAAGAAGAGTACCCCTAGCATTGGTTGGGAGGTACTAGTGAAGTATTCACGGTTAGCAAGCAGGGAGCTGGATGGAGCACGCACGTGGGAGAACATCTTTGAATTCTCGGCTTTGGTCATGTTATTTTCATTTGAGTTCACATTATATTTAGTTTTATTTGTATGCATGGATTTAGAATTAGTTTCTTGATAGATGTCCTTGTGAATCATGGTGACTGCGGAATGCATCATATGCAACCTTATATCACCTTCATCTTATGCAATTTATTAAAGCCTCTGTTTATTTTCAAAACCTTCGCCAGTTTCCTTCATCCAAAAATTTTCGAGATTAACTGAAAGTCTTTGCGTTTTTCTTGTGAGTTAATTTTTGCATTTCTAGAATATCCGAGAACTTAACCTATGCATTTTTTTTACTCAAGGCCCTGCACCTTTACCCCTTTACCAACAACCTCACATCTCTTTACCTCTATGTGTGGAGGAAACCCACACGAATTTCTCTCAGCATGTTGCTTCTCACTCTCAACAATATTTACCTCTAGTTATTGCAAAATAAATTGAAATCGTCGGCATTCGATATTGATCCTCTGCGATTAACTACCTTTAATAACTTTGCATTTTTACAATCTAATCTCTGCATTGTTCCTTTAGAAATTTCCATGTGATTTTCTCTTGCGCGATTTCTCCCAGCAATGTGTTTTCTCCAAGGCGTTTTGATCCTTGGTGTCCTCTGCCCTTTTTGAAAAATAATTTTCCCTCAGCATGCCTTCTCTCCTATCGTATCCCCCTTGTAATACCCTTAGTGATTTGTACATGGTGAATCTTCTAATATTTTTCCCTCAACAATTTTTAATTGGTGTATCCACTGATTTTTTTTTCTACGTTATTCCATTGATTAATTTCCTAGCATCTTTAAATAGGTCTTGACATCACGATTTGGTAACTTCCCTTGCAGCGTTAACCCTCTTTGTTTTTTTTCACTGCTTGTTCTTTGTGATTTGGCACTGAATTAGCTTATATTTTGATTCAGGGGACAAATCATTATGCCATCATATTTTATTCCTTTAGGGGTTTAATATCCCGCACCATAATTAGTCTGAACATCTGGTGAATAGACTCTAAGTTGAGATGAAAAAGAATCACACCTTTCCTGGAAATGTTCCTTGTTTGTTGGGTACATAATTCTTAGAAAACCAACCAATAAACTCAGGAAAAGGGTAAGTCTGAGGGACGATAACTCTTGCACATTTTGTACAGAATCACCTCGATGTTTTTCACTTCAATCCCTTTCCCAACGAATATCATTATGTTTTATCTGTGTTGGTCTGCCTTGCTGCGAAATTTGGGGCACTAAATCCCAACATTTTTCGTTTTTAAAGGCTCATCATTTCCTTATTTATTCCCTGCAAACATTTCTTAAAGCTCAGAAAATTTACCTGATTTCTCCATGCTTTTTACACCAAAACACTTTTTACCTGCGAACTTCCCAGCTAGGAGAATCTCAGCGCATCCCTTCCTCACACCCTCTGAGTTTTTCTAGTAGACAGTTAGTTGGGGGTTTACTCAATGTTTGAATATCCTCTCTATCTATGGACCTTATTCCGCCCAGGATTAATGTCCCTCCTGGCCTTGAACTTTGGACATGGAACGATGGTGAAATCGAAATGATATGTTTTAAATCGATTGGTATAGTTTTTTGGGAAGGAGGTAAAGTGGATTGGTATGGTATAGTATAAAACGTGATCCTTCTTTCTCCCTTTTTAATTTAATGATTTTAAAATTTTAGTTTAATATTTTTGTTAAAACGTAAGTGGGATTAATGATTTGTTGTTTCCAATGTATAGTTGAATTTAGCCCTCATCAA
>ML778197.1:955218-972294 GCA_009831015.1 Picea engelmannii | reverse complement strand
CCACACACACACATGCAAAGAATATAACACATACCCAACATTCTCCCACTTGTTGTTTTCTTTTCATCCAAGGGTCCATGGGATTATATAGTCAACAATCTAGGGAAACAATGCCCATTTTTACTCTACACCAGGAGAAATTTTTTGTGCTCACTGACTTTGTCAATGAATCTGCAACATTCTTCAAAGTGTCAACCTTTTCTAGCAACACCTTCTTTTCCTCAACCATGTCTCTCACAAAGTGATACTGAACATCAATATGCTTTGTCTTTGAATAATAAGATGGGTTCTTTCCTAGGAATATTGCACTCTAACTATCACAATCTAATCTCACTGCTTGTTGTACCAACCCAATACCTGAACACAATCTTTGTAACCATACTACTTCCTTGCTTGCATGAGTGGCTACCATGTATTCAACTTCTGTAGTTGAGAGTGCCACTACAACCTGTCTTTTTCTCATCAATTGATTTGTCCTCCAAATAGGTTAAACACATACCCAATTGTAGATCTTTTGCGATCCATATCTCCAACCTAGTCTACATCAACAAAGCCATGTATGTCCACCACTCTATCCAATCCTGGTCTTCCTTGGTAGCACAATCCATAACTAGTAGTGCCACGGCGATACCTGAAGACCCTCTTTACTGTTTTCCAATGCTCCTTCTCTGGTTTTGACATATACTTGCTCAAAACTCCCACTGCATGTGCAATGTCTGGTCTAGTATAGACCAGTGCATACATCAAACTGCCAACTCCACTGGCATACGGAACATGGGACATGTCCTCTTCTTCTTCATGTGCCTTGGGACACTAATCTGCAGATAACTTTACACCTATAGGAATAGGAACCTTGACCGGTTTACTTCCATGCATATTAAACTTCTGCAATATCGTCTCAACATATTTTCTATGATTCAACCAGAGTTTCTTATTTGCACAATCTCTTTTAATCTCCATTCCCATAATGAAGTTAGCAGGACCAAGATCCTTCATGTCAAATTTGGATGATAGCTGTGATTTCACCTCCTTGATAACATCCATGTTATTTCCTACCAACAACATGTCATCAACATACAACACTACATAAATTAAGTGATTACCAACCTGCTTGGAATATACACAATGATCAGCCTTTCTTCTTACAAATCCTAATCCAAGGATGTATGTGTCAAACTTTTGGTACCACATCCTAGGTGATTGCTTCAGACCATATAGTGACTTTTTTAGCTTACAGACCAGCTCTTTCTTTCCCTTCACTACAAAGCCTTATGGCTACTTAATGTAGATTTCTTCTTCCAGATCCCCATGTAGGAATGATGTCTTCACATCCATCTGTTCCACTTCAAGATCAAAAGCAACAACAATATATAAAAGAAATCTAATAGAAGTTAACTTAGCAATAGGAGAAAAAATCTCACCAAAGTCAATTCCCTCTACCTGGGAATAACCTTTTGCTACTAACCGAGATTTGTATTTTTCCACTTTACCTTGTGCATTAAACTTCTTCTTAAACAACCATTTTCTACCAACATATTTTCTTCCAGCTGGTAACTCAACTATATCCCATGCCTCATTCTTATCCAAGGCATCCATTTCTTCAACCATGGCCTTCTTCCAAAGTTTACTATCCTCTGAATTCACTGCTTCCCTGACAGTTCTGGGATCATCATCAGTAATAGATAAAGAAAAATTGGAACGGAAATCATATGGACTATACCTTTTTTTTTTCCTTTTATCTCTCACTGATCTCCTCAATACTAGGGTATGAGGTTCTTCTTATGCTTCCTCTTCTTCAGATGATTCATATTTTGCATCATCCAACTCAAGCTCTATTTTCTCAGGTTCATCTTCCATTGGTAGGAATTATTGTTTGGACACATCTTTTACCTCTCTAAAAACAACATCTCGACTCTAAACAGTCTTCTTGGTTTTTGGGTTCCAAAGCTTATAACCTTTCACACCATATTTATAACCAATAAAGATACACTTTTCATCCTTTTTATCTAGCTTACTCCTATTTTCCTTTAGAACATGTACATAAGAATCACAACCAAACACTCTAAGATGTTGAAGAGAGGTTTTCTTTCCAGGCCATACCTCATGTGGATTTGTATCATCCAACACTGATGAAGGTGATCGATTGACCAGGTAACATGATGTACCCACTGCCTTTGCCCAAAATTATTTCCCTAACCCGACACCATTGAGCATGCTCCTTGATTTTTCCATCGGTGTCATGTTCATCCTTTCTTCAACTCCGTTCTGCTGAGGAGTGTATGGAGTAGTATTCTGCCTTGCCATACCACACTTCTTACAAAATTCTTAGAATTCATTTCTGCAGAATTATCCACCATTATTTGTTCTCGATACCTTTATTTTCTTCTTTGTCTGATTTTCTACCAGAGCCTTAAACTCTTTAAATTTATCAAATACCTCAGATTTCTTTATAAGAAAGTAAATCCATGTGTTCCTTGAAAAATCATCTATGAATGAAACATAATACATAGATTTACTTAGGAATGGAACAAGAATAGGTCCAAACACATCATTGTGTATCAAATCTAAGATCCCCTTTTCTCTTATAGCACCAGATGGGAATATTACTCGATTCTATTGACCATATATGCAATGTTAACATAAATCAAAATCCAGAGTGCAATTAGACATACCTTCAACCATACCTTTACCGTGTAGTGTTCGAAGGCCCTTTTCTCCAATATGCCCCAATCTTTGATGCCACAACATGGTCTTCTTTTCTGGGATAATATTGGTCTTGTCTCCTTCATTTCTCTGCTCGGGGACAACATAAATATTACACCCATTAGTATAATTTATTCCCAACAAATTGTATAGAGTTCCACACTAAATTCCCCTCATCAACACAATTTCTCCCCGTACGATCTTGCAAGTGTTATTTCCAAATATAGTATCCACCCCTGCATCATCCAACTTGCTTACAGATATTAGGCTCTTGGCAAGTTTTGGAATGTGCAGAACCATGGGGAGAGTTATAATCCTTCCATATTTTAGCAACAACTTAACCCTTCCATGTTCCATGATTTTGGCTGTCGAGTCATCTCCTAGGAATACATCACCACCATCATATTTTTCATATTCAGAGAACCTCTCCCTGTGAGGAGTCATATGGTATGATGCACCTAATTAGATCAACCATACATCATGGTCTTCATGTGTACCTGTAGATTCCAGGTAAACATCACCTCTTTCTTCAATGGAGGTTTTAGCCTCTATGGAACAGGTACTGTCAGATCCCTTTGTTTTTTAAACCTTCTTAGACTTGCAATCTTTCTTATAATGCCCTGTTTTACCACACGTCCATCATTTCCTCAAAAATTTTCCTAGAGACTTAGATATACCTGTAGATTTAGGTCTCCCCCCCGAAGGCTTACCAAGATTCCTATCTTGGGTATGACCTCTTACAAATAAATCATCTGTGCTATGACTATTCATGTTTTTCTGCCTCATCTCTTCAGATAACAAGGATGAAACTACATCCTCATACTTCAATGTAGATTGAGTGGTACTACCAATTGCTACAACCAGATTATCCCAAGAGTCTGGAAAAGAGCATAAAAAAGTAATACACTTATCTTCTTCTGCAATTATAATATTAACAGAGACAAGTTGACTTACCAGAGTATTAAAGGAATTTATATGTTCTGTCATAGAATCTCCATCTTCCATCCTAATATGATACAACTTCTTTCGAAGAAACAACTTGTTTACCAGGGACTTTGATTGATACAAATTCCCCAACTTATCAAATAGTTACTTCACTATAGATTCTCCTGAGACATTCAACAACACCGAATCTGCCAGGAAGAGTCGAATAGTACTTCTTGCTCTTCCATCCAACTTCTCCCAATCTTCCTTCGACATACCAGTAGGTGGTGTACTGTTAGTTTGTGTACTAGTAGGTTGTGTACCAGTAGTCTGTGTTCTAGTATATGGTCTACGAGTAGGCTGTGTACCAGGATCCACAACAATCCATCAGTCTTTGTCTACAAGAAGGTCCTCCATCTTCAGTTTCCATAGCTCAATTTTTTTACCGTTGAACTTCTCTATCTCGATTCTAGAAGAGATTTCCATTCCTCTCTCTGCATTCAAATCACCATTGCAAAAGTTCCCACTAAACCCAGGTTCATCACAGACCCAAGATAAACTTGATCTATCAAGACCGAGCCAAACCCTTGGCAACAAAGGAGTCCCTCTGAAGCCAAAAATGAGCTCTGATACCACATGTAAGTTTTAAGCCTGTGAATTAAAGCAATGCATATAGATTATTAAGCAAAACAAAATTTAATCAATGGCTCATACATAGAGTACATAGAGATTTTATACTGGAAACCCTCAACCGGGAAAACCTTTCTTATATTCATCACTCAGAATTTCACCATTCACCATACAATATATACAATATTTTTAGGTATTCCGTAGATACCAAAACCCTAATCCCTTAATCTAGGATTAATTTAGTAAACCGCTAAAAATAGCAAAAAACAATTCGGGGCACTGCCCCGAACACTGCGCGTAACCAGGGGGGGCATACCTGCCCCCCCTGGGACCCCCCTAGGAAAGCGCCTGACACACACGACACAAGGAGAACTACTAGAGGGATTGATAGACGCAGTTGTCGAATCTGACATTCCCACACACACACATGCAAATAATATAACACATACCCAACATACTGGTCCAATGAAAAGGAAGAAACAGATCAAGAAAGTTGCGACCATATACTAATGTCTTCAAGTCTTCTACAAAATCCGCCAAGGGTGTAAGTCTACATCACGTGAATAAATGAGTTGAGGTCGAACACAATGAGACATTGTTTGATTACCGTTCATTGAGGTATACCATTAACAAACGTGAGACAACCTACCGATAATCAAAGTAGGTATCAAGGCACTGAGTACATTCTTACAAGTGTGAATAAAGGAGTCGGTGTCAAACACCTGAAGAATCCATCGATCAGGAGACATTGATGTATTCCCAACTTTCGATGGCGAGAGAACCTACCACTAATGACTGCAAGCCTCAACGTACTCATAAGACTCTAGGTCCTGTGTATAGAATAGATAGTTGAAGTCCATGGAAGGAGAATCGCTTAAAGGAGAGCATTAAGGCATCTCTCATCAATCAGCACGAGGTACAGAGTAGGAGCTTCATGATTTGGAGGAAATCAGATGAGGAACATGTTCATGAACCAACGACCCTGTGCATCTTTCGCATGTGCCAAATGCAAGCAGTACATGAAAAAGACCCTTTGAATAGCAACCAATGAGAAAACCTGCTAACAAAGGTGAGGAAACCACCAATAAGGATAATGGAATTCAATACACTACACAAATTCCAATGTGTGAATATATGTCTTGCCATCGAACACAAGGGAAACCACCCAATCAACAACCAATGATGAAATGTTGACTGTTGGGTTCAAGGTTACCTAACAATGATGAAAGTAGGACCAGGGTCATGATAGGACTATAATATCATATGATTCTGAGACAAACTGAGGGTATGGATAACATGAAAAGTCAAGAGTTCTGAGGAATGGCCGACATGCAAAGTCAAGAGTTCTGAGGAATGGCTGACACAGGTTGATAGACTTCCTTTGAACAAGAGCATGAGACATACGGAAGACTCCAAAAACATAGACTCAATGATGAAACCATGATATGCAAGAGGCATCAATGATATTCTCCATGGGGAATGGAAGAGTAACTAGTCGGTAGAGAAGTACTATGTAATGAGCTCAACTTCCTAAGGCCATGCTGACCCAAAATTATGATGACAAATGAACTCAATAAATTTGTGTTGTGTTCAAAGGCAACACGACTGTTGCCAATATGATATAATACTCCCTTCCCACCCTTCTTTTTTTTTTTTTTCATAGACAAATGAATGCTATGATACAAAGGAGGATAAGAGTGTTGCAAGTAAGAAAAAACTAGTTCCAGCAGTGGAACGTACCTATGCTCAATGCAAGGAGATGCATGTGGGAGATGGACACTCAGGGGAATGTTCCATCCTAGGTATAGGGTGTAAAATTGTGAAGGATATAAATGAGGCGTTGCTTGGTTGAGGATGTAAACACTGTTGAGGCAAATAGTTTATAACATAAAGTAAGAACCGGCTAAAAGATCAATACTACAAGCAAGGGAATGAGATGCAATCACATCTTAACGCCAAAAAATGTCATTTTTTATGACATTTAGTCTATTTGGTGTGAAAAAGGGGATAAACTTGTGCCAAATAGAAGTCCTTTCAAATCTAATTTACGAGAGTGAAAGAGACAAGTTCACTTAGAAATATTTTTTCTTTTTGAAAAGGAGTCGAAAAAGAGCTTAACTAAGACTCACGACCTTTCAAGTCAAATTTAAAGAGTGTGAAAGGGAAAAATCACTCAACAATCTTTTCACTTTTTAGATGAGACAGAAAAGAGCTTAACTCAAACTCGTTTGGGAGCTTCTGGATGGTAAGTCACGGGGGAGGCCAAGGATCACGTGTTGGACTTTTGTGGAATGTGAGCATCTTACGAAGAGCTGACACAAGCTTCGGAAAACCCAAATCTTTCCAAGTCAAGGAGGATAAAATACTTGTATATTTTACCTTATATACAATATATCGAAGAATACCCCTTATCTGGAAGGGTGTAGAAGAAGGAAGTCAAGGATATACAATATCATTCCAATCAAAGGAAACCACCCTAGGACTTGGAGGGAGCATACTCGAAGAGAGTGGAATGATCCCTAGTAAAGAAGGTACATAACTATAAATTCTAAGGACATGGTCGAAGGATGCATCATCCTCCAAAAGAAGAGTGGGATTGACCGAAGACTGCATCGACAATGTCACTTCCTTAGGCTTGTCACTCTCCAAGAGAAGTGTGGGATTGACCGAAGATTGCATCAACATGACCAATTATTTGATCGTTGGTTGAATAGGATGAGAGACAACAAGGTCAAGAGATGCATCACCCCCAAAAATAGGAGTGTTGTCGGTCGAAGATTGCATCGACCTGACCATTGTTTGAATAAGATGCGAGACAACAAGGTCAAGGGACGCATCAGCCCCTAAAGGAAGAGGGGTGTCAACTGAATATTACATCGGAATGACTGTTGTATCAACCAAAGAAGGTTGGGAAGCCAATGACGACTCAGAACCTGAAGGGCCCCCAGGAAAGAACCACGCTTCTTGAACCACAACAGTAGATAGTCGCAAACGAGTAAGGTGATCTCTTTTGCAAAGCCTACAAAGGAACTTGCACTTACATATTAAGCATCTAGGCTTCTCAATCATATGAATACCCCCAACATGACTTACAGAGGCTAGTAGAAAATCTCCAACATGACTTGCAGAGGTTGGTGATGAATCCCCAACATGACTAGCATAAGTTGGTGATGTATGTGTAGTGTGACTAGAGATGACTAGACTTGTTCCCCCACCATGACTTGCAGTGGTTGATTGTTGGTCTTCAACATGAATAGCATAGGTTTCAGACCCATCTCCAACATGACTAACAGAGGTTGGTGATATAATTCTAGTATGTGGATGACCCTCACAAGACGCAGTCGAGGAAGGTATGGTCCAAGGATCGTTAAAATATGAAGTTTGGAAAGGAATGAAATTCTCTGTCGAAACTGGCCTAATAGACATGGTGTAAACATGGTGAATCGGTTCCATGAATTCAAAAGTACCCATAAGGGAAGAATACATTCCGACACCGATATTCTTAGTTGTTGGCTGAGAATTATCGATCATGGGGACAGACAGTTCAATAGATGCATTGGGACTAGCGTATGCAAAGGATAATTGGTCGATCGTCATGATCTTCCCATCATGAGGAAAACAAAGAGTACAGAAGACAAATGATATGACAACGACCATAGTATAGGTCCAATTGCATCCTAGTAACAAGTTATAATCAAGAGGCACATCAACTACCTCGACATCCACCTCTACCATCTTCCCACCTAACTGGACTGGAAAGGAAGGAATAATAACGTGAGGGCGGAAGGACTGACCGTCAAAAGTAGTCAACATGCTTGATGATTTAGAAAGAGTTGGAGAACTGAGAGCTTTCCAACAGATCAGGGACATCACATATGTAGCAACGCCTTCATCAAAAACCACACATTTGATGGTATACTTTGAGTACCCCATGTGGATTTGGAATGCCACATGGTAACACAAGTGAGGCTTCACATTTGTGATGTCAAACTTGATAACTTTCGAGCCACTGGGTTCTAGATCTCCTAACGCAGATAGTAAGGCATTCCTCTATGAAGGACACATCTGGAGTACCTCCAAAGCCAACATTGCACAAAGGGTTTGACCCAGGTCCTCAACAAAAGAGTAGTTATGGGCGGCTCTAACATTTGGATTGTGGGTAGAGCGCTTGAGTACTCCTTTCAGAATATGAGGCAGTGGCTCTGGTTTTTCAATCTATAAATTCATCTCTGGAGGAGGAGGAGGAGATTGTAGACTAGGTATAGCCTGTGAAGAGATATAATCATGAGATCGAGTGGCTACATTAACTTTCGCATTGACCATATTGATACACAAATGGTCGTCGTCTTGCAACGACGGGTTTTGACTCCCACCAGCCGCATTTTTGGCATTTGAGGAACTCGAGGCCATGTGATAGTTATGTGGAAAAGGATTCGTCAGCATGGTGGGTTTTATCGGACTAATTGGTAGGTGCGGACACTAACAGATCTCCCTATATCCACCTGGATCTAGAAAAAAACAGGACAGAATACGACTCTTTCCCTAAGTTGCAATCATTGAATCTGCTAGTAAGGAGGAACAAGTGACATACCTTTGTATCGCTTCCTTAGGTATTTGTTGCTCCCACTTCGCTCCGGTGCTCTCATGAGGTCAAGTCCAAGACAACACAAAACAACCGAATTGAAGATAGAAAAATGCATTCAAAGTCAACTTATGCATATGATCAAGAAATTACACAATAAAGTAAGAGTGACTTTATGGGAAAGGGACATGCCACTGTATCATATTAATTGAAAGTAGAAGATATAACTTGATCGCCTTGATTTTGAAAGATTCCTTTCAGTGACCCTTGGTTCCAACACACACACTTGCTCTGTACTTGCATGAAGAAGATCCAATTCCTCTTGATAGACCAACTAGAGCCTTCAAGCCTCTGTCCAAGCAGGGTTCTTCACACAATTCTTTCACCAATTCTTCATTCAATCTTGCTTAGCTTTTTCCATGAGAAACCTTTCAATATATAGGAGAAGGAGAGATGGTTACATGGATGAGGATGATCCCATCAAATCTAAGAAGTCAGTAAAATGACAACCATACGAATGCCAACTCATTTTCTAGAAGATTCCCTTCTAGAACCCTCTAGATCTCTTCTCTTTTCCAAGCTTGAAAATAGGTTCGCACCCTATGTATGGAGAAAACTGCAAGAAGTTTACACCCTAGGTGTAGGTGGCCTACGAGAATGAGGAATTCTTTCACCCTAGGTCATATGCAGCCTGCGAACTCACTTTGAAAATATGTTTCTTGAAGGAGACAAGATCCACTTTTCTCAGGAAAAAGTCCTTATTGGGAGCCTGAATACAACATTGTTAATACATCACCAAGATGACCAAAATCATGTGTAACAAAATTCCCCCCAAAGTATGAGGCCGGAATCAGTGACAACCGAAATACTTTATAAACTGTGTGTGTGTGTCGAAAACCTGGAGTGCACCTAATCGGAAACCTGCAAACAACCAAGCACCTGCAGAATATAATACCAGTTCTGAGGTAGGCATTCCTATACTCAGATGAAAAATGGATGACATTACGAATGTAGGTCATGGCCACCAATCATACACCATGGATCCATGCTTTCAAAAATATTACATAGCCACCAGGAATACACTATGGATCTATGCGAGAAGACTCAAATTAGGACGACATAGCCACATGACATACAAAGTGGATCTATGTGTCGATGAAAATCATACATACTCCATCGCAGCCTGGATCAAAAAGATGAAATCCAAGGTCTTCAATTCCACCACCTGAAAGTAAAAATCTAGCCATGTGATTACATGTGCCGAAGTCAAACATGGTATAAACCACTTGATTACCGGTCATTGATGAAACCGTTAACAAGTGTGAGGGAAATCACCATTAATGTCAATGATGCCCAAGGTACACTAGTACAATCCAATCAATGTGAATAAATGATTTGAGGTCGAACATTCAACGAAATCTCCTGATCAGGGGTCAATGATGAAAACCCACTGTCGAAAGCAAGAGAACCTGCCATTGAGGCATGCAAGTTCCAAGGTACCAAATAACTTCTAAGTCTTGTTTCCGGATAATGAGTTGGAGTTGACGGGACAAGACTCGTCACATGAGGGCCTTGATGTATCCCCCATCAATGACACGAAATAAGTAATAGATTTTGAAGGTGAAACAGAGTATGAATATAGATGACAATGGACATAGGGAAGACCGACTTGGTAAGAATGGACAATTGCAGATGGCCGACTTAAATAAAGGTTTTAGATGAACTTCTCTTGAACATATGAACGACACAACCAGGGATTTGGCAGCACTGACTCAGAGACGACTCAGGATATGACTTTGTAACAAGTCAAATGAGAGACAAATGGATTTCTCAAACTGGCTTCCAATAATGAATAGGGGGTGTCATGTTCAAGAGCGACACTTACTGCCAATAATATGAATACTAAAACACATCCCTTTCCCAAATTTTCCCCCATGATTTCTGGCGAGTACCTCTTTATTTTTACGCAAGCTTGAGGAGGATAACATATGCTTGTTGATGTAAGCTCATCCTTCGGATGAGTCCCTTGGAGTATGTTTAATGAACCCTATTAAGGAGTGGTTCAGTCCCATTACGAGTCTTTCGATGTTTGTTTAATGAGTCCAAAGATAGAAAACTCGAAGATTTTTCATGATTATAGAGTCTAGAAAAACACTCAAAAGAGAACTCTCTCAGTTCCTTTTTCATAAAGTAGTCTGATGAGACCAAAAAAGAGATAAATTATCTCTCAACAGATGCTTTCTTCAAATACTTTAACGAGCGTGAAAATAGCAAGATCGCTCAGCAATATTCCCATGTTTAGAGAATCTTGAAAAGAGCTTAAAGAGAACTCCAGGAGGTTCCTTTTTTGTATAGCCTTAATGAGCCCGAAAAAGTGATAAAAGTGTGCTCAATTACGTTCTCATGTATTTTCGAGCATGAGAACGAACAAAGACCAAGCTCGAGGCTTGGTTTAAAAACCATAAAAAAAATTAAGCATGTGATGAAAAAGAGAAAATACCCATACTCCTTCATGTAGACTTCAAAGTCGTTATATCTGCAAAATGTCGCACTCATAGGGCTATTAGGCATTAGGTTTGATGAATAAAACAATATAAAAATAGACAAATATGGTAAAAAGTAAATATAATTGGGCAAAAGGGATTTTACAATAGCCATTGTGACTTTGCCAAGAATTTAGCCCAAAACCCCTCTTTTGCACTTGAATTTCAGTGCCTGATTGCGGAAGGTACAGTCAACCATTTGGTGAACTGTCTCTGCCAGCAAGGTAAGCTCTCTGTCTTCTACCTTTTCATGGTTCAATTTTTTGTTTTCATTTGCAAATTTCAAGTTTTTGAGTTTGTTTTAGGGCCAAAACTTGCACCTAGGCGTTCTCGCAGGCTATCCATATGGGACCTGTGAGAATACATGATTTTGTAAGTGGCCCCAAAAGCACCTGTCAGAACCTCGCACTGCGCTAAAGGGGCACCTGCAAGGGCTGCAGAATGAAAATTTACTTTGATTTTTTCTCAATGAAAAATATGCCAAGGCTTGAAATGAGTTGTTGACCCTCTTCTTATGGTTCTTCTTCAGGCATTTAACCATCACAATGCTGGAGTGGCGCGAAAGAGAGCATGAAGAGGATGATGCTATTGTCGGGAATGACCCGAGAACCATTGTCGGGAATGACCCGAGACTATGATCTCTTGAAATTCTTTCGGATCCTGGGCATGAGGGCCCAAGTCAGGTTGTTGGAGTACCTCGTTCATATGTGGGACGTGGACCAACAAGTATTCCACGTGGGGGTCCACACATTGTCTTTGGATATCGAGGACATTTACTTCCTAATAGGACTGTCATGGCATGGGTACCATGCTAGATTGACTGGTAGCCGAGGTGGTGGGCTTCCTATGAGTGAGTATTGTCATCAGTACTATGTTCCAGAGGTGGAAAGAAGCAAAGGAAAGGTGTCCATTTGGGGGGTCCAGGATTTGACCCTTCGCACTATATTGTTCACCATTTATCATATGGATGGGAGTGTTTCTCCACACATGGATCTCCAGAGCTATTTTTAGTACGCCATAGAGTGTACTGAGCCTCGGGTCTTTAACTGGTTAGACACAGTCCTTCGTAGCATAAAGAGGCAGTTGACAAAATGCAGGAAAGGCGACCTAAAGCAATTCGGGTACGGATCACTTTTGGTGTCCTTCTTTCTTGAGAGGGTTCCCTTGATGAGATTACAAGTTGAGTTGGGTTTACCGGCCCCACAGGATCCAAGGATGTTGAGGTGGTGCAACCTCATGGCCCGACATGTAGCTAGGCCTATCATCAAATACAATGATTCCTTCTTTGACTGGTTGTGGCCACAGATGTTGATGGTTGATGATTATGCCTATGTCGGGTTGGATTTTCAAGGGGATCTGGATTTGGCCCTACCTAAGGATGCTCAGTGGGGAGATCTAGGTAAGAAGTACACATTTTTTCACTTTTTAAATGTTTTTGTGAGTTTTATCATATGCAATGTTTTTATGTTTTTCCAAGGTCTAATTACAAAAACTATTTTTGACGACACGGACGTGGGGCTTTATCGACCCCTGGGTACCTCTCCTATTCAACGATGAGGAGAGGTGGCTCCAATGCCATGATGGGATGTTGAAGATTATGAGGCAGTGGAGAAAAACTTAGAGGGGTTGACTGCTGACATTCCAGACATGCCTATCGGAGAGGTCCCTCGGCGTTATCAATGCCATACGGTGGGCGTGTCAGAGTCTATTGGCCGACTACTTCGTAGGGTTTCCTGGGCAGTCATGTGTTATCATGAGTGTCATCCATGATGCTACTTTGTAGAAGCTATGAGCTTTAGATTTTGAAATTTTGATCCTTGGACAGAACTTTTTGTAAAAACTTTTGATCTTTATATACATATATACAGCTTCTACCGGCTTTTCTTATGTTATGTGATACATGTGATGTGACTGGTTTATAAATGGCCCAAATGTCTGTCTAATACATAGTTAGCTAATGCATCAGTTAATGTATTTAGACATCTAGGAATATGTTGATACTCAATATAATCAAAATAACATTCCAAGAGGCGAATTCGTAAATATACCTGCAATAAAGTAGGACTTCGAATAGCATAGGCATTACTTAACTGTAGTACTACTAGTTGCGAATCGAGTCGTACAACCAAGTAACGGATACCGAGCGAGATAGAATCAATCAAAAATTCGATAATAATGCTATACTCTTCAATATTGTTGGTTGCACGGTCGAGACACACACCTCGTAGAGTGATAAGTTCATTTGTAGGGGCATAAATTGCCCAAGCAGTAGAAGCAAGGTTCTGAGTACTACGGCTAGCACCATCAGTGAAGCCAATTTGGGGTAGTGAAGACTCCGACATCTAGAAACCAAGCACAACATAACATAAGGGTAGAGACCAAATAACAAAAAAAACATACTATAGTAACACGCAAGAAGTATGATACAATAAAATACAAGTACTCATGCACAAGTGATCTTAGGCACATTACTTCTTTAAGTACAACCCATTTCTGGGTTCACTCAAAGGGATACCATCGTAATCTACTAACTTGTAAGATCCTTTCTCCAGAACTCGTCTAACGATGTAAGGACCTCGCCACATAGCTTCAAAATTTTCAGCTCCTAGCATGTCCCGATATTGTTCGTAAAAGAGAACCAGATCATCTTCGAAGAAAACGCGAGGCTTGACATGTTTGTCTTATTGTGCCTTGACATGTTTCTTCTAGGCTTCTATGACTAGGGTAGCGTCGCGTCAAGTTTCGTCCAATCGCATGAGATACAACAAACGTTCTTCTTCGGCGGAAGTGTTTGGTAGGAGTTCGACGGGTAGTTTTAGGGAGGGTATCTCACATTCAATCGACAAGATGGATTCTAGACCATAGACTAACCAGAATGGTGTAAACCCGATAGCAGACTTAACGAATGTCCGATAAGCCCACAATGCTGAAAACAACATTGTGTGCCAACTCATTTTTTGAATCCCTATCATTCATCGACGCATGGTGATGAGGACTTTATTAATCGCTTCGACTTGGTCGTTGGCTTGTGGGTAATAAGGTGTTGAGTTTTCATGGCGAAGACCCAACTTTTCAGTGAGTTCGGACATCATGAAGTTTCTAAAGTGGCTACTGTGATCGGTGACGATATCCTGAGGAACACCAAAACAAGTTATGATGTGATTGAATATGAATAATGTCGCGGACTTTCTGGTGTTGTCAAATGTCGGCATCACCTCAGCCCATTTCATAAAATAGTCTACGGCTACAATAATGTATCCATGCCCCCCAACTGAGTGAGGGTGACATGTCATGAAATCGATACCCCATTTCATAAAACGACCGACGGAGACCACAGAGTGAAGAGGAGCGGGATGTGATTGTATTTTATGGTTGTAGGTTTGGCAAGTGTGGCATTTTTGGACGGAAATTATACAATCGTTAAATAAAGAGGGCCAAAAATACCTAGCTCACAAGATTTTCTGGGCAGTGGCATACCCAGACATGTGACAACCACAAGCTCTTGAATGGCAGTCATTTAGGGCTTTCTCAGCCTAATCAAACGTGAGGCAGCATCGAAAAACTGAGTCAATCCCACGGAGATAAAGAGTATCACCAAGGATAATATACTAACGGACTTGGTAGCATATTCAATGGTGGTCAGTACTAGACAAATTGGGCTAGAAAGTCTGGGTTTGGAGATATATGATGATATCTCTATACCAAAGATCATCAAAACTAATTAGGAAAAGGGACTCATCAGGTAATGAATCGACTGCCACCTTTTCTGTCTCAGAGTAGGGAAAGTCGCATATCAACTCGGCAAACACTAAGGATTTCTTGTACTTAGCACGTTCGAATTCCAAGTCAAACTCCTGGAGTATCATGATGCATTTGGAGTATTTTCCCCCTAGAAGTTGACGTGTGAGAATTTGTTGCATAGGGTTGCAAGTATAAATTATCGTAGTCTTGCGAGAGAGGATATAGTGCTGGAAACATTGAACTTCTTGGATGGCTGCCAAGGCCAGTTTTTCAACATGTAAATACTTGGTTTCAGTAGGTGTTAGACTTTGACTCAAGTAATAGATGACATATTCGACATGAGAATCATCCTCCTGGATGAGAGCCATAGCGATGGTGTAATCTGACGCTGCGAGGTAGAGGAAGTAATCACGATTGTAATCAAGGGGGAAAAGAAGTGAAGCATGTGTCAGGGATAGTTTTAGAGCTTCGAAGGCTTTGTTTGCGATGGTATCCCATACAAACTTGGACCCCTTTTTCAGTAGTCACGTAAATCCAAGAGTTATCTCAGCATAGTTTGGGATGAAACGATGAATAAAGTTTGCTTTCCCTTGCAAACTTTGTAACTGGTGAAGTGAAGAAGGAGGAGGGAAATTGAAAATCTCCTCGACCTTCAAAGGATCTACCCATATCCCTTGATGTGAAACAATAAATCCTAGAAGTCGACCGGATTCTACGCAGAAAACACATTTGTGAGGATTCAAGTGTATATTGTAGAACCAACATCGGAGGAAAATGGCTCGGAGGTGTATTGGATGATCGACCTGGAGCATGGAATGAGTGGGTAAGTCATCAAGATATGGCTGCACAATGTGTTTGATATCATGGAAGGAATAAGACATAGTGCGCTGAAAGGTTGCGCCAGCGTTTTTGAGACCGAAAGGAAGTTTCTGATAGGCAAAAGTGCCCCAAGGACAAATAAAAGTGGTTTTGTGTTGGTCCTCGGGAACAATATTGATTTGATTATATCCGGAGAAACCATCCATCAGAGAGAAGATTTCACTGCCGGCACAATCGTCGACAATCTGGTCGATGAAGGGGGTAGGAAAGTTGTCTTTAGGACATGCTTTGTTAATATCCCTATAATCAATGCACATGCGAATTGTGCCTTGTTTCTTGTCAATCGGGACAAGATTGGAAACCCAGTTAGTGAGAGCCATCGGGTAAATAAAGTCGGCTTTGAGAAGTTTCTCGACTTCAAGCTTGATAGCGGCCGCTTTACATGGGTGGACTGGACGAAGGCATTGCCAGACGGGTTTAGCGTCTGGGTATGTCTTAATCTCATGTATCACAATGTCGGGGTCAATACCCGACATTTCTTCATAGCTCTAGGTGAAAACATCACAAAATTCTTTGAAAAGTGACTTGTAGGTGACAATTTCGTCAGGGGAACATGAAGCTCTGATGTGCACATTTTCAACAATTCCAGGTTTTATGGATATGTCGAGGGGAATGGTGGGTGAGATATTGCTTAAGTTCCCTTCGGAAAACACATCGTGTGTATACTCGGGAACAGTGGAAATGACGACAACAATCAACGGGGTCGAGATCTGTTGGTAGCTCTCGATGGTGTGTTGTTCTAGGAAGAGGATGGAACGATGATGTCCATCGTCCCAGAGGGTGTCTTCCATAAGAGACATAATCATTTCATCCATGGGAAAAATGATGCAGAACGGATCTGGAGATAAATCACCAAGAGAGGGGCTAGAAGGAGTTGTTGATTGAATGGCCTGATAGGTGGATTCGACTGGGCTCAACGACATTTCGTTGTCATAATGAAGATGCTCATCGGGGTCAGGTACCATCCATGGGTCGTGAGACACAGGGGTTCCGTGAATAGAGGTGGAGATCACGTTGATTGAAGTGACAGACGGGTGTGGAACATTGGGTGGTGGGATGGGGAAAGTACCCATT
>ML778197.1:943661-955168 GCA_009831015.1 Picea engelmannii | reverse complement strand
AAAGAAGGCTAATTGGTCGATGGTAATTACCTTTCCTTGATGTGGGAAACGTACAACATGAAAAAGAGTCAACACAACTACGTGCATGGAATCAATCCAGCTACGGCTAAGCAGAAGATTGTAATCGAGAGGAGCGTCAAAGACTTCCACTTCAACTTGGACCGTTTTTCCTTCTAACGTGATTAGCAATGAAGGGAGGACACTGTAAGGTTTAAAACCGGAGCCATTAAAGGCTTTCAGTGTGTTGTCAGATTCAGTCAAAGAGGGAGAGTCGATGGCTTTCCAGCAGGTAATAGACATGACACATGTCGAGGCACCCTCGTCGATAACAGTTCTACAAATGTTTTTGTCAGAGACAATAACTTGTATTTGGAATGCAAGTTGAGGGGGTAACCTTGGAATGTGATCTTCCAAGTAAAAAATTATTAGGTTTGTATTCGTAGGGTCGATTCCACTGATAGCTTTCAACAATGCCTTCTGTTATATAGGACAACTTTGAAGGACTTCAAGGGCTGACATTGCGGATGGTTCTTGGGCCAAATGTTCAACAATACTATAGTTCTAGGCAGCATGAGCATGAGAATTGAAAGTCGATTTTCGAACGACGCCCTTTGGAGGAGGGCCAAGAATTGTGTTGATGTTCGGTCATTCGAGATGAAGAGGACCATTGGTAGGTGGGATCGTGGGAGATGGTTGGATCAATGAAGGAGGTATATCATCAACCTTCTCTTTAAAGGAGGAATAATCTTTGGCTCGAGTGGTAAGTGTGATGTCATTTTGCTTTGAATCTCCTGTACATATTAAGACATAGGATGTATTGGAGGGGGAGGGTTGGTCATGAATTACCAATTGGGCCTGTTGTTGAGAAGGGAAGGGTTGTGACAATACGTCCGGAGTGGGTGGTTTCAGGGCCTTTTTAAGGAACTTAGTAACCTTGACTCGTCATGGACTATCCTTAGTGTAGTGATCATCACCACAGATAAGACAAGGGTATCAGGGTTTGCGCTTATCCCTATCATCAACAGGTGGTGTTTTGGTTCTTTCTTCTTGTGAATTATTTTTGTCCTCCTTATTCTTACCCTTTCCCTTTCTAGATTTGTTTTTACCAGTGGGGGTAGATTGAAAAGCATTTACCTCGGAAGTCTTGCCGATGGGAGGGGTAGGAGACGAAACATTTTGAACATTAGAAGAAATGGGTTTGGGGTTGTTGCTGGAGGTTTGGATGGAATGTGGTTGGGCATGGAAGGTGCCAATCACACCGTCAGCCGCATGAGAAGTAGTAGGGGTAGTTGAAGTGGTGGAAGTAGAAGGACGAGGTGCATCAGGGAGTAAGTCGTAAAGAGTACCCATTTGTGAGTAAATGAGGTCAAGGTATTGAGAACGACTAATGTCCTGTTCTTTTGTGACAACTCCACCCATGGCATGTCATGACCAATGTCATTCACAAATGATTTCATGAACCATTCTACCAACAACTAATCGGGAAGTTAGAGTTTGATGAGACATTGTCTCCATCGCCATTCATGAATGTGATCGGAGATATGAATGGCTTTGGTTTGTTTAAAGGAGCTCAAAATCTCGTTCCCTGTTTCATAGCAAATCGGTAACTGGTAGTGGGTGAGGAAATCCATAGCGAGGGTGTTGAAGTCAGTGAAGAAACCTCATGGTAATTCTATATACCACTTCGCGGCAGAACTCGTGAGAGTTCGTTGAAAAAGGCGTGAACGAATAGAGTCATCCATCAAGGAGTTGGATGAGCACCAAAGGTGAAAAGTCATTACGTGGTTGTTCGGGTCCTCTCCTGCTTTGCCATCAAATTTAGGGATGTCAGATGGTAGTTTGGCCGGTATGGTGGGTCATTGGGGAGAGTGACGGATCGAGTCATTTAAAATCCTCGATAGATATGGGAGGTCTAAAGTGGCTAAGAAAGGTAACTATCTATTCACATGTGGGTACTGGTGACTTTGGGGAGGGAGTCCCGTCAGCAAACCAGTGGGACCATAAGTAGTCTGCATATAATGCGAGGATCCAGGCAAATTCGTTGGTTGTTGTGGAGGCAAGTAAATCATTGGGTTGTACCCTTGAATGGGGGTGTAGGGTTGATAAGTCAAGCCCCAAATAGGATTTGACGTACCTGGATATACTTGGCCTATACTAGGGGGCATAACGGATGTATCTTGACGTTGTTTCCCCCCAGTCGATTGAGGATTATGTTGTATCAGATAGTTCCAATACTGGGCCAAGGATAGAGGTATGTTTTTTCCATAGGGTGGGGTCGGTGGGGGTTGTGCTCCGATCGAGGGTTGTGTTCCAATTGGTATTTGCCCTGCAAGGGGGGGTTGAGTTGGGCCTCCTTGGTGAAATTGTCCACCAACAAGAATCTAGTAATTTGGTGTGAACGACAGCATGGTGCCACTAGGATTAGCCCCTCTGATATAGGATGGAAAAGGTCCTCTGAAAGGGGGTGGAGGAAGTGTCAGAATGAAACTGGGAGGAGAGTGCCTAGAAGAAGAGGGACCACCAGGAGTTTCATATGTGATGTGCATAGGAACGGGAATAGAGGAATTCAACGCATGGTATCTGGGTGGAAGTGTTGGGGTGACTCTGGGCAAAAGCAGTGTACCAATATCTTGGCTAGCCGCAGTAATCCTGGTGTGAGGACTCATAGTATCTGTGTAATGGACCATTTGTAAAGGGAGAGTCAAGATGTGGTCAGCTCCTGGAGCTTCTGTACCAGGAAAATAATAATCAATAGTAAAAGGTATTACATCTGGGTCAGAGGTTTCGGGGAACGCAGGTGAGACGGTGATATCAACGCCTGCTCCTGAGCCAAAGAGATCTCGTCTAAAAATGACAGTAGTCCAAAAAGGATCTTGACCCTCAGGTCCTGGAAAAAGTCCAGTCAGTGATCCAAAAGACAAAAAAACCAAGTCTCCAGAATAATTTACTCGCATAATACGTCTCTCAGAGTCGGGATGAAGCCGAAAGTCCTCTCGAGAATTGGTAATTCGGAACCGTTCTAGAGAGTCGGTTCTTTCCACTTGTGGAGTGGTGATGTCTTGGACTTCACTCTGTTGAGGAGATCCCTCTGGTCAGGTCGTAGGCAAGGGTTGAGAACCTTCTAGATTCTCTGGGGGTAAGCCTTTCATTCTACGTGAATGACGTGGAGGGTCAATTGTGAATGAGTTAAAAACTTACGAAGAAAATTCTATGGTCAACTTGGGTAAACAAAAAACATGCGCTAGTAAAAAATCTAGGAAACACCACCAAGAAAACAAGACCTTCTAATTCCAAAGTCACTAGTTGGTGATGAAATCCAACGTCGCAACAACGAGACAAGAAGGGGTTGGGCTAGTGTGGAAAAGTTACATTGACGACCTGCTTAACGGACTTACACCCTGGTGCAAGCTCCCACACATAATCGTGGGTATACCCTCCAAGGAGCCCAAGTGAGTTTGGCCAATGTTGATTCCAGGTACCATAAAGACTTGCCCCTTCACAGTCACCTTGTGTAAGACCCTAAGAAGATAGGCCACTAAGGTTACCACCAACAACAATAAATCTTGGGGGGACAGTCGACAGTCCAATCCACACGCAAGGGAAGGGTATCTAGCCTGAAATCAATTTGAGAGGCTTCCACTCATCATTGTGGGTATACCTTCTAGTGACCCCCGTAATACATGCAATCTCTACATCGATATCAACAAAGCAGGGTGAGTAACTTTGTCAATATCAATGCGACCTCAGGTTTGACCCTTGTGTGAGAAGGGCTTCCCAGGACAAAATGTTGCAGATGGAATTTGACACTCCTTAATACAAGATGCTATTGTGTGTTTTGTGCTTTGGAGAGTGTATCTCTCTACCTTATTCCAAAGCTCTAGCCTAGCTAATATTGGTGTAATAGAGTCCTAGAAAAGAGTTACTAGTTAAATTTTAAAATTTGCACGATATTATTAAAGGCTATTGTTACTCAAAGGAGACGGAGATGAAACTGATGTTGTGTGTGACTCTGACCCAACAATGCATAGATAGGAATGAAAAATATCAATTCTTGTTCGATGAATCCTATTTACGGGAGGGAAAGAGGAGTTTTCTAGAACAATCTTGAACCACAATATATAATCTTCTTTAAAATGCAATATCAACAAATCACGACCAATGCCAATTCTCTATTCGTTCTATTTCAACAATTGAACACCAATATTTTCAAAATAAAAAATTTCTTTTAAAAAGAAAAATGTTTTTTAATTTTCAATAGAAACCACACAATAGTGGTGAAACTAAGAAAAACCAACAACTAATGAAAAGCAATATACAACACAACCCAAACCAATCTTTCAATGAAGACAAACATAACAAGCAGACAAGACTAGCCTTTTCGAATTCATGAGGGCAACAACTTTCCAAGTAAGGAGCAATTGAAAAAGACAAATAATCCCAACTTTTAAACCGATCACTGGATCCCAACCAAACAAGCACTCGCATTTCAGGACCCGAGATTATACCCTTGTTAAGAAAAGGTCAAGAGGCAAGAGTTGAGAAAACCGAACAAGAAGTGCTTTCGATTTCTAAAGACTAATCATTCACAAAATCTGAAGTCAAGAAACAATCAATCAGTGGCCCAAGAAGTTCTCTTCAGACACACATACAAATCTGGGTATCTGGGCATGCAAAAGACCTTAATCCCAAAATTTTACAAAATGGGTTCCCAGGCAAACAGTAGTGTATAGTGCGAGAATGGAGCATTCTCGTAGGTTGGTCATAACAAAGTGCGAGATGTTCACACTGGACTGCACAGTAGGGTGCGAACTCCAGTAGTTCTCGCAGGCAATAAAAGGGTTCAGTGCGAGAATGACTGAAACTAGGAAAAATTTGGAAAGAAGACAAAAAAATTTGAAGGAACCTCTGGACCCAGAGAGTCTGTTAGGGTCTCCTCAAGACTCAGAGATTGATAGAAATGAAAAATGGTAAGGTAAGAGCAAATGGCCAAGGAAAAACACCAAAAATAACCAAAAAATGGGTTGCATCCCCAGTGGAGTCGCCAATTTTGTTATCGAACTAATCGATAGGTGCGGACACTAACAGATCTCCCTAGATCCACTTGGATCTAGAACAAAACAGGACACGACATGACACTTTCCCTAAGTTGCAATCATTGAATATACTAGTAAGGAGGAACAAGTGACATACCTTTGTATCGCTTCCTTAGGTCTTTGTTGCTCCCGCTTCGCTTTGGTGCTCTCATGAGGTCAAGTCCAAGACAACACAAACCAACCAAAGTGAAGATAGAAAAATATATTCAACGTCAACTTATGCATATGATCAAGGAATTACACAATAAAGTAAGCGTGACTTTATGGGAAAGGGACATGCCGCTGTATCATATTAATTGAAAGTAGAAGATACAACCTGATCGCCTTGATGTTGCAATCTTCCTTTCAGTGACCCTTGGTTCCAACACACACACTTGCTCTGTACTTGCATGAAGAAGATCCAATTCCTCTTGATAGACCAACTAGAGCCTTCAAGCCTTTGTCCAAGTAGGGTTCTTCACACAATTCTTTCACCAATTCTTCATTCAATCTTGCTTAACTTTTTCCATGAGAAACCTTTCAATATATAGGAGAAGGAGAGATGGTTACATGGATGAGGATGATCCCATCAAATCTGAGAAGTCCGTAAAATTACAACCATATGAATGCCAACTCATTTTCTAGAAGATTCCCTTCTAGAACCCTCGAGATCCCTTCTCTTTTCCAATCTTGAAAATAGGTTTGCACCCTATGTATGGAGCAAATTGCGAGAAATTTTCACCCTAGGTGTAGGTGGCCTACGAGAATGAGGGATTCTTGCACCCTAAGTCATATGCAGCCTGTGAACTCACTTTGAAAATATGTTTCTAGAAGGAGACAAGATCCACTTTTCTCAGGAAAAATGTCCTTGTTGGGAGCCTGAATACACCATTGTTAATACATCACCAAGATGACCAAAATCATGTGTAACAGTGGGCGGTAGATATAATAGCCTCACAACTTCTGCATGTTTGGGGCATAATGACTAAGGTGGTCATCTGTACAAATCTTATAGGGAAATTTCACCTTACGTCTTTCTCTCTTGTGCTCTCCAACATTATTATTCGTCTTCTCATTATTACCATTGTGCTTGGGTTTATTATTATTTTTCCCACCCTTATGATTATTACGTCCTTTCTTCTTATTCCCACCTGGTTGTTGGTTACCATTTGGGTCGGATGACAATTGCATGGAATGTACATTCATCGACTGAGTGGGATTGGAAGACACATACGAAGTTGGCCCTGTTACAGACTGGTTTAGAGAAAACTCTTTCAAATGGCTTGTCACCAAGTCTGCATATTTTACATTGGTGGACCCTACAATGCCATTGGCATGAGGTCTGGGATTTTGTCTAGGGTCATAAGTTGATCGTGGTGAATCCAGAAGAATGTGGTATAACTTCCCAGACTAAGCATATATAAGATCTAGTTGTTGGGCTTTGTAAATTGCTTCTTCCTCAGTGGTAACCCTGGATGTAGCAACATCCTTCGATATAGGAGGCTGCAAAGACTTGAGGAACCATTTTAAAAGAAAGGTTGGGGGTATGGAGGCCTTAATCAACCTCTTTTGTCTATACCACTCCTGGATATGATTCGAGATATGAGTGTTCATGTCCTGGTGTAAAGTCGACAGAAGGTCTAGGCTAGCATCGTAATGAACCGGCAACTGGAAGTGGTTAAGGAAGAACAACACTATCTGACTAAAGGTACCATATGCCCCCCTATGTAACTCGATATACCATTTTGTAGCAACCCCAATGAGGGTGCATTGAAACAAACTTAACCGAATAGAATTGTCATTAAGAGAATTCGATAAGCACCATAGGTGAAAAGTGGTGATGTGATCACCAGAATCCTCACCATTCTTACCTTCGAACTTCAGAATGTCTGAAGGAATCTTGGTGGGGATNCTGACAGATTAAGCGTGGCCAGAAAAAGGAGATGGGGTTGCGACATCTGGCCCCAAGCTCCTTGGAAATATTGTGTTTGAGGAACTTCAACCCATCCAGGATTCTGGTAAGCACCATAGCCTTGTACGGAATTATAATACCCTCCTCTGGGTTGATTCATAAAAGTTTGGTTGGGCATAATTCCAGTAGGAATGTTTTCATGGGGGTTATAAACATTTCCCCCAGTCGGATTGGATCCGGGTTGGGGGTTTCCCAAAGCATGAAACTGACCTCCTCCAAGTGTGAATCTGGAGGATAGAGGTGGATTCTTCATGCCAAATGTGTTGTTTGGAATCAATGGCAAGGAGGTAGAGGTATAGGATGGAACTTGAGTAGAAGCTTGTCTGCCAGGTTGGTTCTTCCACCCAGAAGCAAGAGGATTAGACCCAGGGTTAAAAGCAGGAATTCCTCCCATATTAGGAGTCCTTTGAGGGATTTGAGAACCACCAAATGAAAATGGAGTATAAGGAGGTGTAGTGCCCCCAAGCCCAATGCTAGCATTAGGGCCAACAACTGGGATGGAATTTGAAAATTGTGAAGTAAATTTTCGCATACCATAAGAAAAAGGACTAGAGGCCATAGGTATGGAATGAACATTATATCTCGGTGAGTGACCAAGAGACCCAAAAGGGTTCGAGGCAATATATTGATCATTCACTATAGGCTGAGCCATAGTAATGATAGGTGCCTCCGACACTACAACCATTATGGTTACAGGAGTCAAAGGGCTGCCAATAACTATAGTAGGTGTGGGATTCAAAGGGCTCTCAATGTTCTGAAGACTAGGTTCACTACTCATCCTTGTAGAATCACAAGTCTGAATAGTGGAGATGTGTGTACCACGTCTAATAACTCCATGCCTTTTAGAAGGAAAAGACTCAAAATTCAGTGGTAACTGTAACAAGCGACGGGACTGGTGAGGACGCTAGTCTGATTCCACAATGACTTAAGACTATAGAGACAAAAAATAAATCCTAAGGCTGATTAGTAATCAAATAGCACACCAAAAATCAAACAACCAATATGCACACAAATGGGGAAAAGTGGTTGAAAGTGGCCTCCCTCCTTAAAGAAGGTATGTCTTGCCCAAGAGGGGCCTGCGACTCCCTACTAAAGATCGAAGGTAACAGAATCATTTATAAGGGCCCTCGTGGGCTTAAAAACCAGTTGGTTAGATCCCCCAAAGAGGTAATCCTCCATAAAGGATGTGTGTTGTCTGACCCTCATCTGACCTAGGGTACCTGCATAATAACCCCTACAAGTAACCTATGTGGCACCTAAGTCAAGAAAATAAGATACCAATGTATAACCATGTACAGGAAAGCATTCATAGGTCATGGCCACTGTAATTGCAGGGTAGAAAAGTCTAAAATCTTGAAAGTATTGCCTTTCACGGAGGTAAAGGCACTCGTAAGATCCCTATATACAAATAGATCCCTAGAAATATCTATGATGCTAAGAAGGTATTAGGGGGAATATCCCTTCAACCAACTCCACGTGACCTCAGGATTAACTCTGGCATGAGCGGATTCTCCTGATATTACCAATTATACAATGGATTTCTCCACTCCCTTTGTCAGATACATATGTTGATTTAATTTCCTTGGAGAAGTTTACTCACAAAATCATATTCCAAGGCACTAAATCCTAATCTAGTTTGTGCACCCTAGAAAATAAAATCGCGACTAATCAATTTTAAATTATAGCGTTAATTTTAGTGGTCCTGATTACTTAAAAAGGTATGGTAGTGAAACTCGTGATGTTATGACTCAGCAAGAAAAGTAAATATGAATATAATGCAAAGTCCTAACTTCAATTTTCAATGAATGATATGCTTCTTAAAACA
The DNA here is from genome assembly GCA_009831015.1 of Picea engelmannii. NCBI lineage: Eukaryota > Viridiplantae > Streptophyta > Pinopsida > Pinales > Pinaceae > Picea > Picea engelmannii. Next base: position 946,299 of record ML778197.1, on the reverse strand, counting down.
AATGCAATTTTCAATTTCAACATTGTAATTCTGAAGTAAAAATGCAATCTTTCTTTACATGCACTAAGCTAATGACAAGGACTCAAAAGACCAAAATCCCAAGAAATGAAAAATGCCTAATATTTTTGTATTTTCAATATAATAAAAATATAAATGCATGGATTGAAAATCAACTTGATATACAAACTCTACTGTGTATAGAAAGAGATAACTCAAGAAGAATACCAAGAAGTAGAACACCCAACCCAACGTACAAGGAAAATCAAAATGAAAAGGTGATGAGAAAGAATCCGCCCAAAAATTCAACCCCAAACAGGTTTCTTGTCATCCTATAGACACTCAACAGTCACTACAGAGACCCAAGAAGACTCAACAAACATCAAATCCCACCCAGAAACCACCAGACCCAACAAAAAAGAAAAGAAGGCTGATGTACATGATCGTTCAAGGAAACATAGCGTATGTATGCAGATTGCAAAGGGACAACCTATGTATATACACGAATGTCAAGCCAAAAACCGCATATATGTTTCAAAAAACAAGGCTAGGGAAGGGAGAAGGATTAAAACTTAGACCCTAAGTGAAAAAAGGTTGTCAAGCAATGATATGACAAGAAACACAATAGGAACGAGAGCAATCTAAGGAGAAAAGTACTCCAAACCCTAAGAAAGAAGATTCAATTCCCTTGTATGGTCGTCAATTCTGTTAAGAGGGAAAAACTCTCTATGGCTAGGGTAAACCACAATAGACGCAATGACTGCAGAAATCAACTCTATCCCAAAAAATTCTATATCAAACAATATGCTAGTGAGATAATATAAAAGGCCTACCTCGTCCAGATGTTTGATGAAGTCCATCGTTGAGCACTTCGACCCAAATATATATACCTGCAACTAGTTCTCAACAACCAAGCAAAGAAAACATATGGTGATAAAATAAAAGGTTAGCACATTAGATATCATAATCTATTAATATACATAACAAATACACCCATACATAATAATTCAAATATTTGCGAGATATCAATTGGATGGGAAAATAGTATTTCTATTAATATATGGTCAACGAAAGTAAAAAAGTTACATACTTTCGTGTCAGCACGGTTCAGAATTGAGAAACTAAGTTCCTTCCAGCTGGGCCTCCACAAATTCAATCCTCCACCAAAGGAAAGCTCATAGAAGAGAGACAATGAGGTTCTCAATCAATAATGGAATAGCTTGGGGATGAAAACTGTGTTCAGAATTAAAGGACAAAGGGATGCAGACTCAATATGAAGTAAATAATTTCTCCAGGGTAACTTTTCTCTCAAAGTTGAATTCTTTCTCCTTTTTTCCATATCTCGGAATTGGCCCATTTATAGCCTTCAAATGGAGCTAAAGGTCGAGTCGGAACATTTCCAATATATGGAAGGCCAAGGATCATAGATCTTTGGTAGTGACATTGAAACCCGACACCAAATTTCATTTTGGGGCACAAATCCCGATGTACGCGGGCTGTAGTGGTGCAGCCTGCATATACGCATGTTGTATAGTAGGCAAGATGCGTACATGTGGAAAAATATGTATTTTTGGCTCTGGGATTTTACAAACAAGGATGATAATTCTACATGGGGAAATGGAAAACTTCCTTCTGTGCAAGGTTGCATAGGGTGAGGCAAATCTTGCTATAAAAAAAAGCAAAGGGATTATTGGCATCGATTTGATCAAACATGTATCATGGACTAAATGGAGGAGAGAATGGATGGAATGGTGACATGAACAACTCTCAATATGTATGGGACTTGAGATATACCCTTTGTTGGGGTGAAATGAAATGATTGAAGCAACCATAAAACATGATCTGGTGTCAGGGGGATGACCATATATTGGAAAAATTGTGTTGAATGGTTGAGATTGCAATGAAATGAATGTTAGGTAAAAATATGGATATTTGGGATAAAGATGTCAGTGATAGTCAGTATTTGGGCCATGATAGGGATATATTTAAAAATATGGTGATGAAAGGGGAATTCCCCAACCAAGGGTGACATGAGATGTTGTGTGCCAAGGAAAAAGACGTCGTCGGTTGCAACGACAAAAATCTACTTTACTTGCTGGAATTTGAAATATGATTTATACAATTACTAAATGAATAACGAATAATTGGGCTAAAAGAATATGTACAGAAATGGGTGCCCCAGTCAATGATGGCTTGTCCTTATTGGGGCCAAAGTAGTGCAATGTAATTGATGGAGGGAGGGGGAACCATTGGTATATTTTTGTACAAGGTTGGTGAATGAAGATGAAATTGTAGATGGGAAATTGTGGGTGAACAAGATGGAGGGTTAATGATAATGCAGAGGTGCATTTAATGTAACCAAAAACATGATGTGGGAGTGTATAATGGGGTGGTTAGCATGACGATGAGGAATAAGTATGAGATTCTTACTATGGGGTGTAGCACTACCAAGACTCCTGAGCCTAATGGATAGAACAACATGAGTGAAAATATGCCAAGGTGTAAATATATCTAGGACAACTCATGAAGGTGGGAATACTATCGATTTTTAGTACTTGAATTCAATGGAGGTGATGGTACCATATAACTGAGTGTTCAGATATTAAGGGTAAATTTCAAGGGGTATAACTGGGATATGCAT
>ML778197.1:930722-943508 GCA_009831015.1 Picea engelmannii | reverse complement strand
ACCAAGTACCTTCACATGCAAACATCAAATACTCGACGTGAAACACATCTAAAAATTTAAATAACATATGACATGTATTTGATAGCAAATTATAACAAGTGTATGTATCTATTATTTTAACATTGGTGGGAACAATGGTCCCATGATGAAAATTTTGGGTGACCCAAAAAGGACTCCATGGAACAATGAGTACCTAGAAGAGGTAATCCCTAAAGGAAAGTGGGGAATGATTAGTTCCTGGAAAAATGAACTCCCTAAGGGAGGCTAGGGAACCATGGGTTACCAAAGAAGGCACTCCCTAAGGGAGGCCAAGGAACGATGTGGTCCTGATAAAGGATCTCCCTGAAGGAGGCCAGGGAACCATGGGTTCCTGAACAAGGCCCTCCCTAAGGGAGGCTAAAGAAAAATGGTTTCTTAAAAAGGAACTCCCTGAATGAGGTATGGAACCATGGGTTCCCAAATGAGGCACTGCCTAAGGGAGGCCACAGAACAATGGGTTCCTAGAAAAGTCACTCCCTGAAGGAGGCCATAGAACTATGGGTTCCCAAACAAGGCACTCCCTAAGGGAGGCCACGAAACAATGAATTCCTGAAAAAGGAATTCCCTGAAGGAGGAAATAGAACCATGGGTTCTAGAATAAGGCCCTCTCTAAGGGAGGCCATTGAAAAATGGGTTCCTGAAAAAATTTCTCCTTGAAGGAGGCCATAGAGTAATGGGTTCCATGGAAAATGCACTCCCTGGAGGAGGCTGCATTTCCCTTATGGGGGTGGCTATAAATGACCAAGGCTAAGGGGGAATTTCCACAAGAAGTAATGAAACTATCTTAGTGGATCATTCTGATTATGCCATGTATCTCATAATCACATGATGTATGGAGGAAATGGACACAAGGTGGTGCTATAATGGTTACCATAGAGGGTATATTGTTGGTTGGTGTTGTTTCAAGAGATAGGTATTATGAGACCAAGGTGGGAAGAAATACTTCCCCTTGTATTATCATATGAGGACTTGGGGAAGGGTTGTTTCCAAATACCCAAGTTGATGGACCAAAGGTATAATAGTAGATAGTTTAAGGTTGGACATCCACAAAAGAGGATATGAAATAGTTTATCAGATCCACTATTTTGTGTAATATCCCTAGGCGGGATTGGGATTTTAAACTACGTGGAAACATATCCTATATGGGCATGATTGGTCTGTTGGAAACATTTCTATTTCCGACTCACTAGTTCACTATTAGTTAACTGGAGCTAGTTCTATTTTAGACTTTCCATTTTTAGACCATCACGATTATGCATGCATGAATTCCTAAGAAGAGCTCATTGTTACTTCTATTTTCTTAATTATGGAATGTTCTTCCCTATATGAGTGTGTTTCACTCATTCATTCATTATATTCAATATTGATTAGCTCATTGGAGTAATGTGAATATATTTTCTTGTTCTTCCATATTGAATCTCTTGACATTTTCTTGATAAGATTTTTTTGTATTTGATTTAGCTAGGTATCTAGTGTAGGTTTCTATGAAACATTGACATCGTATCAGAGTTGAGCTTCTTGGAGAAAACTAAACAAGACATAGAAGAGGGAAATCATATTTTCAGTTAGCATAATCAGTGTATATGATAGTGTCATAGCCTCTCCCTATCAAAAAGTGAGACAATTGAAAGTGTCGCATCCTCTCCCTGTCGAAAGGTACGACAATCACAGGAAAACTTAAGAATTTTTTTTTTCTAGAATGTGTCACATCTTATCCACTACTAGGAAACTTGATAAGTGTCTCATTGTATCCTTCACATAGGGTGAAACAGTGTCTCAGGCTACCCATTGACAGAGTGAGACACTCTTGAAAAAGTTGGTTTTCAGTGTTTTCTCAGGAAAATGTTTATGGGTTTTTCAGAACTAGTAAGAGGGATGGATATGATACCAATTATTCAGTCAAATTTGGTGATAATACTCATGACGTACAATTATTTTGAATGGAATACGAAGGATGAATTCCAACTTAGAAGGAAAGGATTGTACAAGTTGACGATCGCGAAATAAACAAAACATACATCAACGATTAAGAAGACTAGATGGGAGAACCATAAGGATGAAACCACAAGAATTCTTCTTGAATTAATTTTAGTTTATTTATGGTTTCATGTTGCTTCCTTCAAAAATATAAATGATATATGGAACACCTTGGAAAGTCTCTTTGGAAATAAGGATGAGATGAGAGGTCATATGCTTGAGGTAGAGTTGAATACCTTGGATCCTAAAAGTTTTGATAATATACTAGATTTCTTTACCAAGTTTAAATATTTGATATTGATCTTGGCATGTTGTGGTATTGATAATCCTACACAAGTAGACCAACTTATTCTAACAATCTTGGCTAAGATAGGATCACAATATGTTGTTTGTGTCTCCACTTTCCATTCTAGTAGATATCACTTGGGATCAAAGTGGAACATTCCTACCATGGAGTAGTTCATTGATTCTCTCACAAATGAGAAAGAATAACTCATTCAAATGGGCCTAATCAAGGATACCAAAGAAAATGAACTCACCATGCATGATGGAAAAGGATCATCCAAATAGAAAGGAAAGGGGAAATCACATCTAGAGCCAAAGAAAGAGGGATATTTGAAACCCTTCAACGATTCTTCAGGTTCTAAAGACTCTTCAGATTCCAAGAAGAAGAAGAAGGAAAAGAAATGCACTTATAGCAATAAACCAAATAATGAAGAATCAACATGCATGAAGAAGCAAATTGATCTTATGGAACCGATACTTCAGCAAAACCACCTTGGAAACTTCATTCCCGAAGGAGCCAAGAAGAAGAAGGAAGAAGATCCTTCTCTTAAGAAAGGTAATCACCATGCTCTAGTTGCAGTTAATTCCTCATCCAATTCATGGATTATAGATTCTGGTGCATCAAATCATATGGAAGTGAAAGAGGAACTCTTTACTTCTTTTAGTGTATGCTCAAAACCCCCTATTCTCATGGGGGATGATACTCTAGTAGGAGTAGCAGGAGAGGGAAGAGTGGAACTCCCTAATGGAAGTTTTGAGAATGTTTTAACATGTTCCAAATATTTATATAAATATTCTCTTAGTTTATCAGATCAGTCAAACAGGTAAAAATGTTGAATTTACATCAGATTCAGTTTATGTACTTGACATGCATGACATTTCCATTATTGAAATTGGTGAGGTAGATCACAAGTCAAGGTTATATAAATTCACTAAGTTTGATGATAATGACTCCTCTTTAATAATTACGCATGTTGATGATAGTAGCAGAGTATGGCATGAGATATTTGGTCATTTAAAATTTAGGTACATGAAATGACTTGCAAAGCAAGGAATGGTCAAAGGATTTCCAGATATTTACTTTTCTGAAGGGGTTTGTGAAGGCTGCATTCTTGTTAATCATCCTACAGAGAAATTTGAAAAGGGGAAGGCAAGGAGAGCCTCCTCTTCCTCGGAGTTTGTTCACACTGATCTCATGGGTCCATTTCCACATCCGTTCATCAGCAAATCAAGGTATGTCCTCACATTTATTGATAATAACTCACACTATAATTGGGTTTATTTTTTTCAGGAAAAGGTATGAAGTTTTTTAGCATCTCAAAGACTTCAAAGCTCCAGTAGACACATAGACTGAGAAGAAGATTTGGAACCTATGTATATATAATGGGAGGGAGTATATCAAAAAATAAGTTCAGAATATTTGTCATGAGGTTGATATCGAGTTGTAGGATACAGTTCCATACACTCCATAAGATAATGGAGTTTCTAAAAGGAAGAAAAAATATCTCAAGGAGATGACTGGTTGCATGTTGCATGCAAGGTATCTTCCTTCCAAACTTTGGGTTAAGGCACTTAACTGTGCTTCTTACATACATAATAGATCTGTTGAGGAGATGACACCTTTTGAGGCTTGGAAAGGTGACAAACCAGATGTCACACACTTCCATCTGTTTGGATCTCACGCATGGGTCCATATTCCTTCTGAAAAGAGGAAAGCATTATATCCACATAGAACACCTTGCATCTTTGTGGGATATCCAAATGATGTGAATGGGTATAGGTTGATATATCCCTCTATAGAAAGACTCATCATTGAGTGAAGTGTCTAGTTTGATGAGAGTCCTTTTCATGCACCACCAAAGCAACATGCATATACACTTGTGATTCCATTAGTTTCAGACACCAAAGATGATGATTACATACACTCAAATGCTACATATTCAGAATCATATTGAGAGTATTATGTACATAGAGTTGAGCATGTAGTATAACAAGATGAGGAACCAATGCCAGAAATTTAGCTTATGCCCAATTGGGCATAGTCCACACTTCAAGAATAAGGAAACCTTGTAGGGAATCCATTGGATTCAAGGAGGACTCAATTTCAGCATAAGGAGCCTTCTCATGTAATTTTAGCTTCTAAACCAATGATTCCCATGCATTTATATATGGTTCAATCTTTTGATCCACAAATCTACAATGTTGTTGTGGGTAATCCATTATGGGAAGAAACCATGCAGTAGGAGTATGACTTACTCCTAGAGAATTAGTCTTGGTATATGGCTCCACTTCCACCAAGGAGGAAACTTGTCAAATGAAAACGGGTCTATAATACCAAGAGAGAAGCAGATGGTCAGGTGAGAAGCTACAAGGAAATATTAGTTTCAAAATGATTTCAATAGATTCATGGGATATATTATGATGAGATATTTTCTCCTATAACAAAGATTGAATCCATTCACTTGGTTCTAGCCATTGCAGCAACTAAAGGATGGGAATCTAACCAGATTGACATGAAGAATTTTTTTCTTCACAATGATATTTCATAGGATATCTACATGGATCAACCATCGGGGTTCATTCATAACTCATATTTAGTATGCAGACTTAAGAAGTCTTTCTATGGCCTCAAGAAAGAATCTAGAGCATGGTATTAAAATATGGATTCTTATCTTCTTTCACATTGTTTTGTTAGATTTAAATATGATTGCAATGTTTACATGCTGAGGACTACTAACTCTTTGATGATTTTAGTACTCTATGTTGATGATATTTTGATCATTAGTATCTTTTCTTCAGGCATTTCTATGCTCAAATATATTTTTCATGATAGGTTCTCTATGACAGACATTGGTCCACTTCACTTCTTTCTTGGTCTTGAGATTAGTCAGGATGATTTTGGTATCAAACTTTATCAAGCTAATTATGCTAGGGATCTTTTGGCTAGATTACACATGACATATTGTAAGTCTGCCCCTACACCCTTCTTTTTTGGGATCAAATTTGAGGATGGAGGGGATACACCATTAGTGGAAGACACTTTGTATCGACAGTTGGTGGGAAGTCTTTTGTATCTCACCCACACCCATCCAGATATTTTATATGTAGTAGGAGCAGTTTCCTGATATATGCAGGAGCCCGATGATCTGCACTAGAAGGTTTCCAAGCGCATCCTTAGATATGTTAAAGGCACCATGAATTATGGGATTCACTATGAACTTGGTTGTGCATTGGATCTCATAGGCTTCACAAATTCAGATTGGGATGGCAATGGAACAGATTGCAAGTCTACTTCCGAGTACACTCTCATTTTGGGGTCAATCCCTATTTTTTGGTCAAGTAAGAAGAAATCAACCATTGATTTATCTGCCACGAAGGCCAAGTACAATGGAGTAGCCAACTGTGTCATTCAGGCACTTTGGCTTCAACACTTCCTTACTGAGATTGGTATCTAGTTTCACTGTCCGACGGTCATATGGCGTGACAACCAGAGTACATTGATATTTTACAAAGATCCAGTACAACGACAATGAACCAAACACATCGAGGTACACATGCATTTCATCAGAGATATAGTACATGACAAGATCATTGATCTACAATTTTTCCCTTCCTTTGAATAGATTGTCTCCATATTCACCAAGACCTTCACTAGGATGAAGTTTTAGACTTTGTAGGATGAAGTTTAAGAAAGAATTGCATAAGGGAAGGCATTCCACCTATTGGAATTATTTTCCATAGAGTTCTTTGCCATTGTTAATTCAAGATAGGAGAGTAAAAGATAAATTTTGAGGGATTCAAGAGCCCTCCCTAGGAGGAATAGGGAATTAATAAATCCCACATTTCTCCTCTTGGTGTTCTCAATTTCAAAGACCATTCTCTATTGGGTAACCATTCTTTGTGTCAAATTTCATGCATCCTTTGCTTATATTTTCTTCGTGTAGTATTCTTCATTTGTCATTCCTTTATTGTTATATTTTATGTCTTTCTTACTTGTGCGTTCACTAACCTACCAATCATTGTTATGTGTTTCTTTTCTATCCTATCAAGGCAATGAAATGGGTCTCTTTTTGCTCACTCTAGTGACCAAAAGCTCCAAACAGATTGGAAACCTACATTCTTCCTAGAGGATGAAAAATTATTTTAGGCCACTACTTCTTTCAGTGAGCATAATGATAACCTACATCTAGGTTCTCATATCAACTGTTGGTAGGGTCCTAACAATTCAGTTGGTGCACCCTCTAATATTATCTCCCTTGATAAGGTCATTAATCCCTATCAAATAATATAATATCTTATCACTGATAGGGATATCAGGGACTTCGGTTCCAAGATGACCATGTTATTGTTTCATAGAAACCTCCATAGGAGACCTAGATCAAGCAAATAAAAACAAATCTTATCAATAAAAGGACAAGATATTCAATATGGAAGAGTGAGAAAATATATTCACACTACTCCAATGAGCTAATAAATATGGAATACAATGAATGAATGAGCAATACACACTCATATAAGAAAGAAAATTCAATATTTAAGAAAAGATAACTAGCAGTCATTGCTTCTTAGGAATGCATGCATGCATAATAGTGATGGTATAAAAATGGAAAGTCTAAAATAGAACTAGCTCCAGTTAACTAATAGTGAACTAGTGAGTCGAAAATAGAAATATTCCCAACACCCCCCATGAAGATCACTATGGAGTAATAAAAAATGAGTCCCAACAACTAGGCCATATTAGGTACTCATTTACAATACAACTAATGAGCACTTAATAAAAATGACGAAAGAGAGAAAACCACATGGGAACACCCCCCCCCCCTCAAAAATGAATCTGCTAGGAAATTGTGTTCTTCACTCCAAGACGATCCCACAAAGTCTGAAACTTCATCCTAGTGAAGGTCTTGGTGAATATGGCAACAGTCTATTCAAAGGAAGGGAAAAATTGTAGATCAATGATCTTGTCATGTACTATATCTCTAATGAAATGCATGTGTACCTCAATGTGTTTGGTTCATTGTCGTTGTACTGGATCTTTGTAAAATATCAATGTACTCTGGTTGTCATGCCATATGACCATCGGATAGTGAAACTAGATACCAATCTCAGTAAGGAAGTGTTGAAGCCAAAGTGCTTGAATGAAATAGTTGGCTACTCCATTGTACTTGACCTCTGTGGCAGATAAATCAATGGTTGATTTATTCTTACTTGACCAAAAAATAGGGATTGACCCCAAAATGAGAGTGTACTTGGAAGTGGATTTGCAATCTGTTCCATCACCATCCCAATCTGAATTTGTGAAGCCTATGAGATCCAATGCACAACCAAGTGCATAGTGAATCCCATAATTCATGATGCCTTTAACATATCTAAGGATGCGCTTGGAAACCTTCTAGTGTAGATCATGGGGCTCCTGCATATATCTGGAAACTGCTCCTACTACATATGAAATATCTGGATGGGTGTGGGTGAGATACAAAAGACTTCCCACCAACTGTCGATACATAGAGTACTAACAAAACATAGAGTTAGTAGTCCTCGGCATGTAAACATTGCAATCATATTTAAATCTAACAAAACAATGTGAAAGAAGATAAGAATCCATATTTTAATACCATGTTCTAAGTGCTTTCTTGAGGCCATAGAAAGACTTCTTAAGTCTGCATACTAAATATGAGTTATGAATGAACCCCAGTGGCTGCTCCATGTAGATATCCTATGAAATATCACTATGAAGAAAAAAATTCTTCATGTTGATCTGGTGAGATTCCCATCCTTTGGTTGTTGTAATGGCTAGAACCAAGTGAATGGATTCCATCTTTGTTACAGGAGAAAATATCTCATCATAATATATCCCATGAATCTATTGAAATCATTTTAAAACTAATATTTCCTTGTATCTTCTCACCTGACCATCTTCTTCTCTCTTGGTATTATAGACCTATTTTCATCTGACAAGTTTCCTCCTTGGTGGAAGTGGAACCATATACCAAGTCTAATTCTCTAGGAGTAATTCATACTCCTCCTGCATGGTTTCTTCCCATAACGGATTGCCCACAACAACATTGTAGAGTTGTCGATCAAAAGATTGAACCATATATAAATGCATGGGAATCATTGGTTTAGAAGCTAAAATTACATGAGAAGGCTCCTTATGCTAAAATCGAGTCCTCCTCGAATACAATGAATTCCCTACAAGGTTTCCTTATTCCTGAAGTGTGTACTCTGCTAAATTTCTGGCATTGGTTCCTCATCTTGTTGTACTACATGCTCAACTCTATGTACATAATACTCTCAATATGATTTTGAATATGTAGCATTTGAGTGTATGTAATCATCATATTTGGTGTTTGAAACTAATGGAACCACAAGTATATCTACATGTTGCTTTGGTGGTGCATGAAAATGACTCTCATCAAAATAGACACTTCACTCAATGATGAGTCGTTCTATAGAGGGATATATCAACCTATACCCATTCACATCATCTGGATATCCCACAAATATGCAAGGTGTTCTATGTGGATATAATTCTTTCCTCTTTTCAGAAGGAATATGGGCCCATGCGTGAGATCCAAACATATGGAATTGTGTGACATCTGGTTTGTCACCTTTCCAAGCCTTAAAAGTTGTCATATCCTCAACAGATCTATGAGGATATCTATTATGTATGTAAGAAGCACAGTTAAGCACCTCAACCAAAAGTTTGGAAGGAAGATACCTTGCATGCAACATGAAACTAGTCATCTCCTTGAGAGATTTTTTCTTCCTTTTAGAAACTCCATTATCTTATGGAGTGTATGGAACATTATGCTGCAACTCGATATCGGCCTCATGACAAATATTCTGAACTTATTTTTTGATATACTCCCTCCCATTATATATACATAGGTTCTTGATCTTATTCTCGGTCTATGTGTCTACTGGAGCTTTGAAGTCTTTGAGATGCTAAAAAACTTCATACTTTTTCCTGAAAAAATAAACCCAAGTATAGTGTGAGTAATCATCAATAAATGTGAGGACATACCTTGATTTTCTAATGAACGGATGTGGAAATGGACCCATGAGATCAGTGTGAACAAACTCTGAGGAAGAGGAGGCTCTCCTTGCCTTCCCCTTTTCAAATTTCTCTTTAGGATTCTTACCAAGAATGCAACCTTCACAAACCCCTTCAGAAAAGTAAATATCTGGAAATCCTTTGACCATTCCTTGCTTGGCAAGTCATTTCATGTACCTAAATTTTAAATGACCAAATATCTCATGCCATACTCTGCTACTATCATCAACATGTGTAAGTATTAAAGAGGAATCATTATCATCAAACTTAGTGAATTTATATAACCTTGACTTGTGATCTACCTCACCAATTTCAATAATGGAAATGTCATGCATGTCAAGTACATAAACTGAATCTTATGTAAATTCAACATTTTTACCCGTTTGAGTGATCTAATAAACTAAGAGAATATTTCTATAAATATTTGGAACATGTAAAACATTCTCAAAACTTCCATTAGGGAGTTCCACTCTTCCCTCTCCTGCTACTCCTACTAGAGTATCATCCCCCATGAGAATAGGGGGTTTTGAGCATACACTAAAAAAAGTAAAGAGTTCCTCTTTCACTTCCATACGATGTGATGCACCGGAATCTATAATCCATGAATTATATGAGGAATTAACTGCAACCCGAGCATGGTGATTACCTTTCTTAAGAGAAGGATCTTCTTCCTCCTTCTTCTTGGCTCCTTAAGAAATGAAGTTTTCAAGGTTGTTTTGCTGAAGTATCAGTTCCATAAGATCAATTTGCTTCTTCATGCATGTTGATTATTCATTATTTTGTTTATTGCAATAAATGCATTTCTTTCCCTTCTTCTTCTTCTTGGAATCTGAAGAGTCTTTGGAATCTAAAGAATTGTTGAAGGGTTTCAAATATCCCTCTTTCTTTGGCTTTGGATGTGATTTCCCCTTTCCTTTCTATTTGGATGATCCTTTTCCATCATGCATGGTGAGTTCATTTTCTTTGGTATCCTTGATTAGGCCCATTTGAATGAGTTATTCTTTCTTATTTGTGAGAGAATCAATGAACTACTCCATGGTAGGAATGTTCCACTTTGATCCCAAGTGATATCTACTAGAATGGAAAGTGGAGACAAAAACAACATATTGTGGTCCTATCTTAGCCAAGATTGTTAGAATAAGTTGGTCTACTTCTGTAGAATTATCAATACCAAAACATGCCAAGATCAATATCAAATATTTAAACTTGATAAAGAAATCTAGTATATTATCAAAACTTTTAGGATCCAAGGTATTCAACTCTACCTCAAGCATATGACCTCTCATCTCATCCTTCTTTCCAAAGAGACTTTCCAAGGTGTTCCATATATCGTTTAGATTTTTTAAGGCAACAACATGAAACCATAAATAAACTAAAATTAATTCAAGAATAATTATTGTGGCCTCATCCTTATGGTTCTCCCATCTAGTCTTCTTAATCGTTGATGTATGTTTTGTTTATTTCGCCATCATCAACCTGTACAATCCTTTCCTTCTAAGTTGGAATTCAGCCTTCATATTCCATTCAAAATAATTGTACAGAGTGAGTATTATCACCAAATTTGACTAAATAATTGTTATCATATCCATCCCTCTTACTGGTTCTGAAAAACACATAAACATTTTCCTGAGAAAACACTGAAAACCAACTTTTTCAAGAGTGTCTGACCCTGTCAATGAGTAGCCTGAGACACTGTTTCACCCTATGTGAAGGATACAGTGCGACACTTATCAATTTTCCTAGCAGTGGATAAGGTGTGACAGATTCTAGAAAAAAAAAAAAAAAATCTTAAGTTTTCCTGTGACTGTCGTACCTTTCAACAGGGAGAGGATGTGACACTTTCAATTGTCTCACTTTTCGATAGGGAGAGGCTACAACACTATCATATACACTGATTACGCTAATTGAAAATATGATTTCCCTCTTCTATGGCTTGTCTAGTTTTCTCCAAGAATCTCAACTCTGATACGATGTCAATGTTTCATAGAAACCTACACTAGAGGCCTAGCCAATGAAAATACAAAAACATCTTATCAAGAAAATGACAAGAGATTCAATATGGAAGAACAAGAAAATATATTCACGTTACTCCAATGAGATAATCAATATTGAATATAATGAATGAATGAGTGATACACACTCATATAGGGAAGAACAATCCATAATAAGAAAATAGAAGTAACAATGAGCTCTTCTTAGGAATGCATGCATGCATAATAGTGATGGTCTAAAAATGGAAAGTCTAAAATAGAACTAGCTCCAGTTAACTAATAGTGAACTAGTGAGTCAGAAATAGAAATGTTTCCAACAGACCAATCATACCCATATAGGATATGTTTCCACATATTTTAAAATCCCAATCCCGCCTAGGGATATTACACAAAATAGTGGATCTGATACACTATTTCAGATCCTCTTTTGTGGATGTCCAACCTTAAACTATCTACTATTATACCTTTGGTCCATCAACTTGGGTATTTGGAAACAACCCTTCCCCATGTCCTCATATGATAATACAAGGGGAAGTATTGTTTCCCACCTTGGTCTCATAATACCTATCTCTTGAAACAACACCAACCAACAATATAACCTCTATGGTAACCATTATAGCACCACCTTGTGTCCATTTCCTCCATACATCATGCAATTACGAGCTACATGGCATAATCAGAATGATCCACTAAGATAGTTTCATTACTTCTTGTGGAAAGTCCCCCTTAGCCTTGGTCATTTATAGCTACCCCCATAAGGGAAATGCGGCCTCCTTTAGGGAGTGCATTTTCCATGGAACCCATTACTCTGTGGCCTCCTTCATGGAGTAATTTTTTCAGGAACCCATTTTTTAATGGTCTCCCTTAGGGAGGGCCTTGTTCTAGAACCCATGGTTCCATTGCCTCCTTAAGGGAGTTCCTTTTCCAAGAATTCATTGTTTTGTGGCCTCCCTTAGGAAGTGCCTTGTTTGGGAACCCATAGTTCTATGGCCTCCTTCAGGGAGTGCCTTTTCTAGGAACCCATTGTTTTGTGGCCTCCCTTGGGCAGTGCCTCAATTGGGAACCCATGGTTCCATGACCTCCTTTAGGGAGTGCCTTTTTAAGAACCCATTTTTCTTTATCCTCCCTTAGGGAGGGCCTTGTTCTGGAACCCATGGTTCCCTGGCCTCCTTCAGGGAGATCCTTTCTCAGGAACACATCGTTCCTTGACCTCCCTTAGGGAGTGTCTTCTTTGGTAACCCATGGTTCTCTGGCCTCCCTTAGGGAGTTCATTTTTCTAGGAATTAATCATTCCCCACTTTCCTTTAGGGATTACCTCTTATAGGTACTCATTATTCCCTGGAGTCCTTTTGGGGTCACCCAACATTTTCATCATGGGACCATTGTTCCCACCAATGTTAAAATAATAGATACATACACTTGTTATAATTTTGTATC
>ML778197.1:919159-930552 GCA_009831015.1 Picea engelmannii | reverse complement strand
TTCAATAATTTTCATGCTTCATCCCCTTCAAGTATATGTTCACAACTAGTGTTCACTTGAACCCTCTGTAAACATCTGCATATCCCAGTTATACCCCTTGAAATTTACCCTTAAGATCCTCACACTCAACTATGTGGTACCATCACCTCCATTGAATTCAAGTACTAACAATCAGTAGTATTCCCACCTTCATGAGTTGTCCCAGATATATTTACCCCTTGGCATATTTTCACTCATGTTGTTCTATCCATTAGGCTTAGGAGTCCTGATAGTGCTACACCCCATAGTAAGAATCTCATACTTATTCCTCATCATCATGCTAACCACCCCATTATGGACTCCCACATCATGTTTTTGGTAACATTAAATGCACCTCTGCATTATCATTAACTCTCCATCTCGTTCACCCACAATTTTCCATCTACAATTTCATCTTCATTCACCAACCTTGTACAAAAACATACCAATGGTTCCCCCTCCCTCCATCAATTACATTACACTACTTTGGCCCCAATAAGGACAATCCATCATTGACTGGGGTACCCATTTCTATACATATACTTTTAGCCCAATTATTCTTTATTCATTTGGTAATTGCATAAATCATGTTTCAAATTCCAGCAAGTAAAGTAGATTTTTGTCGTTGCAACCGACGACATCTTTTTCCTTGGCACACAACATCCCATGTCACCCTTGGTTGGGGAATTCCCCTTTCATCACCATATTTTTAAATATATCCCTATCATGGCCCAAATACTGACTATCACCAACATCTCTATCCCAAATATCCATATTTTTACCTAACATTCATTATGTTGCAATCTCACCACTTCAACATGATTTTCCCAATATATGGTCATCCCCCTGACACCAGATCATGTTTTATGGTTGTTGTCATCATTTCATTTCCCCCCAAAAAAGGGTATATCTCAAGTCCCATACATATTGATCATTGTTCATGTCACCATTCCATCCATTCTCTCCTCCATTTAGTCCATGATACATGTTTGATCAAATCGATGCCAATAATCCCTTTACTTTTTGTTATAGCAAGATATGCCTCACCCTAAGCAAACTTGTAGAGAAGGAATTTTTCTATTTCCCCATGTAGAATTATCATCCCTGTTTGTAAAATCTCAAAGCCAAAAATACATATTTTTCCACATGTACGCATCTTGCCTACTATAGACCATGCATATATGGAGGCTGCACCACTACAGCCCGCGTACATCGGGATTTGTGCCTAAAAATGAAATTTGGTGTCAGGTTTCAATGTCACAACCGAAGATCTATAATCCTTGGCCTTCCATATATTGGAAATGTTCCAACTCGACCTTTAGCTCCATTTGAAGGCTATAAATGGGCCAATTCTGAGATATGGAAAAAAGGAGAAAGAGTTCAACTTTGAGAGAAAAGTTACTCTGGAGAAATTATTTACTTCATACTAAGTCTGCATCCCTTTGTCCTTTAAGTATGAACACAGTGTTCATCCCCCAAGATATTCCATTATTGATTGAGAACCTCATTGTCTCTCTTCTATGAGCTTTCCTTTGGTGGAGGATTGAAGTTCTAGAGGCCCAGCTGGAAGGAACTTCGTTTCTCGGTTTTGAACCGTGCCGACACGAAAGTCTGTAACTTTCTTACTTTCATTGACCATATATTAATAGAAATACTATTTTCCCATCCAATTGATATCTTGCAAATATTTGAATTATTATCCATGGGCGTATTTGTTATGTATATTAATGGATTATGCTATCTAATGTGCTAACCTTTTATTTTATCACCATATGCTTGCTTTGCTTGGTTGTTGAGAATTAGTTGCAGGTATATATATTTGGGTCGAAGTGCTCAATGATGGACTTCATCAAACATCTGGACGAGGTAGGCCTTTTATATTATCTCGCTAGCATATTGGTTTATATATAATTTTTTGGGATAGAGTTGATTTCTGCAGTCATTCCGTCTATTGTTGTTTACCCTAGCCATAGAGAGTTTTTCCCTCTTAACAGAATTGGCGACCATACAGGGGAATTGAATCTTCTTTCTTAGGGTTTGGAGTACTTTTCTCCTTAGATTGCTCTCGTTCCTATTGCGTTTCTTTTCATATCATTGCTTGACAACCTTTTTTCACTTAGGGTCTAATTTTTCATCCTTCTCCCTTCCCTAGCCTTGTTTTTTGAAACATATACGCGGTTTTTGGCTTGACAGTCGTGTATATACATAGGTTATCCCTCTGCAAGCTGTGTACATATGCTTTGTTTCCTTGAACGGTCACATACATCAGCGTTCTTTGATTTTTTGTTGGGTTTGGTGGTTTCTAGGTGGGATTTGATGTTTGATGAGTCTTCTTGGGTCTCTGTAGTGACTATTGAGTGTCTGTAGGATGATAGGAAACCTATCTGGGGTTGAATTTTTGGGCGGATTCTTTCTCATCACCTCTTCATTTTGATTTTCCTTGTACATTGGGTTGGGTGTTCTTCTCCTTGGTATTCTTCTTGATTTATCTATTTCTATACACAGTAGAGTTTATATATCAAGTTGTTTTTCAGTCCATGCATTTATATTTTTATTATATTGAAAATACAAAAATATTAGGCATTTTTCATTTCTTGGCATTTTGGTCTTTTGAGTCCTTGTCATTAGCTTAGTGCATGTAAAGAAAGATTGCATTTTTACTTTAGAATTGCAGTGTTGAAATTGGAAATTGTATTTGTTTTAAGAAGCATATCATTCATTGAAAATTGAAGTTAGGACTTTGCATTATATTCATATTTACTTTTCTTGTTGAGTCATAACATCATGAGTTTCACTACCATACCTTTTTAAGTAATCATGACCACTAAAATTAACGCTATAATTTAAAATTGATTAGTCACGATTTTATTTTCTAGGGTGCACAAACTAGATTAGGATTTAGTGCCTTGGAATAGGATTTTGTGAGTAAACTTCTCCAAGGAAATTAAATCAACATATGTGTTTGACAAAGGGAGTGGAGAAATCCATTGTATAATTGGTAATATCAGGAAGCTCCGCTCATGCCAGAGTTAATCCCGAGGTCACGTGGATATGGTTGAAGGGATATCCCCCCGATACCTTCTTAGCGTCATAGATATTTCTAGATCTATTCGTATCTGGGGATCTTGCTAGTGCCTTTACCTCCGTGAGAGACGGTACTTTCAAGGTTTTAGACTTTGCTACCCTGCAATTACGGTGGCCATGACTTATGAATGCTCGCCTATACATTGGTTATACATTGGTATCTTATTTTCTTGACTTAGGTGCCACATAGGTTACTTGCAGGGGTTATTCTACAAGTACCCTAGGTCAGATAAGGGTTAGAAAACACACATCCTTTATGGAGGATTACCTCTCTAGGGGATCTAACCAACTGGTTTTTAAGCCCACGAGGGACCTTATAAATGATTTTGTTGCCTTTGATCTTTAGTAGGGAGTAGTAGGCCCCTCTTGGGCAAGACATACCTTCTTTAAGGAGGGAGGCCACTTTCAGCTACTTTTCCCCGTTTGTGTGCATATTGGCTGTTTGATTTTTGGTGTGCTCTTTGATTACTAATCGGCCTTAGGATTTATTTTTTTTCTCTATAGTCTTAAGTCATAGTGGAGTCGGACCAACATCCTCGCCAGTCCCGTCACTTGTTACTGTTACCATCGGATTTTGAGTCTTTTCTTTCTAAAAGGCATGGAGTTATTAGACGTGGTACACACACCTCCACTATTCAGACTTGTGATTCTAAAAGGATGAGTAATGAACCTAGTCTTCATAACACTGGGAGCCCTTCGACTCCCACACCTACTATAGTTATTGGCACCCCTTCGACTCCTATAACCACAATGGTTGTAGTGTCAGAGGCACCTATCATTACTATGGCTCGGCCTATAGTGAATGCTCAATATCTTGCCTCAAACCCTTTTGGGTCTCTTGGTCACTCACTGAGATATAATGTTCAGTCCATACCTATGGCCTCTAGTCCTCTTTCCTATGGTATGCCAAAATTTACTTCACAATTTTCAAATTCCATCCTAGCTGCTGGCCCTAATGCTAGCATTGGGCTTGGGGGCACTACACCTCCTTATACTCCATTTTCGTTTGGTGGTTCTCAAATACCTCAAAGGACTCCTAATATGGGAGGAATTCCTACTTTTAACCCCGATTCTAATCCTCTTTCTTTTGGAAGAACCAACCTGGCAAACAAGCTTCTACTCAAGTTCCATCCTATACATCTACCTCCTCGCCGTTGATTCCGACCAACATGTTTGGCATGACGAATCCACCTCTATCCTCTGGATTCACACCTGGAGGAGGTCAGTACCATGATTTAAGAAACCCCCAACCCGAATCCAATCCGACTGGGGGAAATGTTTATAACCCCCATCAAAATATTCCTACTGGAATTATGCCCAACCAACCTTTTATGAATCAACCCAGAGGAGGGTCTTATAATCCCAGATAGGGCTATGGTTCTTACCAGAAACCTGGATGGGTTGAAGTTCCTCAAACACAATATTTCCAGGGAGCTTGGGGCCAGATGTCACAACCTCGTCTCCCTTTTTTGGCCACGCTTAATATTCCAGACTTGTCTAAGTTGATGAACGACCCTGTGATTCATGATCCTAAATGCCCCCCCCGCCCCCCCTCCACCAAGATTCCTTCAGACATTCTGAAGTTTGAAGGTAAGAATGGTGAGGATCCTAGTGATCATGTCACCACTTTTCACCTATGGTGCTCATTGAATTCTCTTAATGACGATTATATTCGGTTAAGTTTGTTTCAATGCACCCTCATTGGGGTTGCTACAAAATGGTATACCGAGCCACATAGGGGGGCATATGGGACCTTTAGTTAGATGGTGTTGGTCCTCCTTAACCACTTCCAGTTGTCGATTCATTACGATGTTAGCCTAGACCTTCTGTCGACTTTACGCCAGGACACGAACACTCATATCTCAGATCATATCAAGGAGTGGCGTAGACAGAAGAGGTTGATTAAGACCTCCATACCCCCGACCTTTCTTTTAGAATGGTTCCTCAAGTATTTGCAGCCTCCTATCTCAAAGGATGTTGCTACAATCAAGGATACCACTGAGGAAGAAGCGATTTACAAAGCCCAACAATTAGATATTACATATGCTTAGTTTGGGATGTTATACCGCATTCTTCTGGATGCACTGCGGTCAACTTATGACCCTAGAAAAAATCCCAGACCTCATGCCAATGGCATTGTAGGCTCTGCCAATGTAAAATACACAAATTTTATGACAAGCCATTTGAAAGAGTTGTCTCTAAACCAGTCTGTAGGAGGGCCAACTTCGTTTGTGTCTTCCAATCCCACTCAGTCGACGAATGTACATTCCATGCAATCATCGTCTGACCCAAATGGTAACCAGAAACCAGGTGGGAATAAGAAGCAAGGACGTAATAATCATAAGGGTGGGAAAAATAATATTAAACCCAAGGACAATGGTAATAATGAGAAGACGAATAATAATGTTGGAGAGGGAAAGAGAGAAAGATGTAAGGAGAAATTTCCCTGTAAGATTTGTACAGACGACCACCTTACTCATTTATGATCCAAACTTGCAGAAGATACGAGGCTATTATCTCTACCACCCACCATGTTGATGAATCCTTTTCCACATAACTATCACATGGCCTCGAGTTCTTCAAACGCCATATATGCGGCTGGTTGGAGTCAAAGTCCACCGCTGCAAGATGATGACCGTTTGTGTATCAATATGGTCGACGCGAAAGTTAATGTAGCCACTCAATCTCGCGATTATAGCTCTTCACAGGCTATACCTGGTCTAGAATATTCTCCTCCTCCTCCGAAGATGAATTTACAGATTGAAAAACTAGAGCCACTGCCTCATATTCTAAATGGAGTACTCAAGCGATCTACCCACAATCCAAATGTTAGAGCCTCCAATAACTACTCTATTGTTGAGGACCTGGGTCAAACCCCTTGTGCAATGTCAGCTTTGGAGGTACTCCAGATGTGTCCTTCATAGAGGAATGCCTTACTATCTGCGTTAGGAGCTCTAGAACCCAGTGGCTCTAAAGTTATCAAGTTTGACATCACAAATGTGAAGCCTCACTTGCCTTACCATGTGGCATTCCAAATCCACGTGGGGTACTCAAAGTATACCATCAAATGTGTGGTTGTTGATGAAGGCGCTGCTGCATGTGTGATGTCCCCGATCTGTTGGAAAGCTCTCAGTTCTCCGACTCTTTCTAAATCATCAAACATGTTGACTACTTTTGACGGTCATTCCTTCCACCCTCATGTATTATTCCTTCCTTTCTAGTCCAGTTATGTGGGAATATGGTAGAAGTGGAGGTCGAGGTAGTTGATGTGCCTCTTGATTATAACTTGTTACTAGGAAGCAATTGGACCTATACTATGGTCATTGTCATATCATCTGTCTTCTGTACTCTTTGTTTTCCTCATGATGGGAAGATCATGATGATCGACCAATTATCCTTTGCGTACGCTAGTCCCAATGCATATGTTGGAATGTCTGTCCCCGTGATCGATAATTCTCAGCCAGCAACTGATAATATCGGTGTCAGAATGTATTCTTCCCTTATGGATACTTTTGAATTCATGGAATCAATTCACCACTTTTACGCCATGTCTAGTAGGCGAGCTTCGACGAAGAAGTCCATTCCTTTCCGAACTTCATATTTTAACTATCCTTGGACCATACCTTCCTCGACTTCGTCTTGTGAGGGTCAACCACATACTGGCATTATATCAGCAACCTTTGTTAGTCATGTTGGAGATGGGTCAAAAACCTATGTTATTCATGTTGAAGATCAACAACCAACCTCTGCAAGTCATGCTGGGGGAACAAGTCTAGTCATCACTTGTCACACTACACATATATCACCAACCTATGCTAGTCATGTTGGGGATTCATCACCAACCTCTGCAAGTCATGTTGGAGATTTTCTACTAACCTCTGTAAGTCATGTTGGGGGTATTCATATGATTGAGAAGCCTAGACACGTAAGACGTCAACCCAAGTTCCTTTGTAGGCTTTGCAAAAGAGATCACCTTACTCGTTTGCGCCCATCTACTGTTGTGGTTTAAGAAGCGTGGTTCTTTCCTGGGGGAATAAGACAAGGGGACCTGTTGTCCCCCTTCTTGTTCATTCTAATGATGGAAGGGCTAAGAAAAATCATAAAATGTGCAACTGCAACTCATGAAATAAAATGCATCAAACCTTTTGAAAACTGCCCAACCTCCACACACCAACAATTCATTGATGATACCCTACTCCATGGCACACCCAAGATAAAGGAAGAAAAGGATTTTAAAAGAATCTTAGAAGACTTCAGGGAAGCCTTGGGAGCAGAAACCAACCACTCCAAATCCATGATATATTTATTCAACACTAATCCAGCAATTCAACGAAACTTGGCCAACATTCTGGGGTTTGAACGTAAAACGCTCCCAACAAAATACTTAGGAATCCCCCTGATGGACAAAGCCTGCACAAATGCCACGTGGGAAGGAGTTATTAGCAAAATGAAGGAAAGGGTAAAAAATTAGACATATAGAACCCTAAACCTAGACAAAAAGCTTATCCTCACCAAAACGGTTCTTCAAGCAATTTTGGCGTATATGATGTTAGTGTTCCCATCCCCCAAAGGAATTCTGCAAAATATAAGATCCATCCAGCGAGACTTCCTATGGCGCGACGTAGAACATAACAAGAAATGGGCCTTGATGGCTTGGGATAAGGTATGCATACCAAAAAGAAAAGGCAGCCTCGAGTTATAGGACCCACAGGTAACCAATGAATCCTATAGGGAAAAACTCTGGTGGAGATAGGTAAAAGACAAATTGGTATCGTGGGAAAACCTTTGGAAGGTGAAGTATGCCCTGGACATAAGAAACTAGGAGCTAATTTGGTTCATGGGCACAAGGGAGGGATCAGCCATCTGGAATCTTGCCTGGTGAAATAAGAACTGGATCCAGAAACATAGCTTCTGGGAAGTTAGAAATGGTAGAACAACAAGGTTTTGGGAGGACGCATGGAAAAAAGAAACCAGAATGGAAAATCCAGATAGGGAGGAGCTTCAACAAGACATGATATGGCAAGGAAAAACAAAAATCCATTATTACTAGAAGAAAAGGGATGGCAACGCTAGATGGAGGATCTGGGACAAACTTAATCCACAAACTAGAGCCCGGACCAAAACAATAATGAAAGAGGTGGAGGAGGAATTGGGAAAAAGGAAAATTGGGGTCTCAGAAGAAGAGGACCAATTGAGGTGGAGCAGGAAAAATGGGGGTGAATTCAACTTAAAATAAGCACGGTATTACATCACAGGTCAGGACTAAGAAAATTTGGAGCAACAGTGGGAAAAAATTTGGAAAAGCCCCCAATGGCCAAAAATCAAAATCTTAAAATGGCTAGTTCTACATAACCCAATTCTAACTTTAGAGAACCTCATTAAAAGGGGTTTCATAGGTCCCTCTCGCTGCCATCTCTCTCTAGAAAAGGAGGAAACAACTAACCACCTCCTCAATGAATGCAGTTACACAGTAGATATTTGGGATTGGGCGGCAGACATCTTCCACCAATGCAATAGAACCCGGGGGAACATCAACACAATCATCTGTTGAAATTACTAAGACAACTGAGAGTGGGGGGGTGAATCAGTTGTAATTAAGCTTAAACAATTTTAAGTCTATTAAAACATTATTAATCTTTCTTCAAGTGATCATCAACAATATACAGCATATGGACAGTAAAAGTAAAGAGCATTAGTCACACATAAGGTATACACAGAGACAAATTTTTCATGAGGAAACCCATAAAGGGAGAAAACCTCTTCTTCTTCGAAATGATAGGCAGTCTTTTAAGTTCTGTACATCATCTATAATTGAGCACCGACTCAATGTGAGGCTGCTACCTCTATTTTACAAGCTGCAATTTGTTTGAGAGCACCAACTCTCTGGTTTCTCTAGCACCCACTAGAAGGAAGCACCAACTCCCTTAATGTTCCAGCACCAACTGGATGGAAGCACCAACTTCCAGTTACACAGGTTCCAACTTGTATAACAGAGAACACTTGTTCTCCCTTGCACCACCCTGCCACCCTGGTTTCTATGGCTGCAACCAGATGGAAGCTACAACTTCTTGTGTTCAAGCTCTCACTTCAACCTCTGAGGACAACAGTCCTCTCAAGCACCTCCCAACCTCCCTAAAATATTAATAAATATATAAACAGTCAACTACGCAGATAAATCAATTCTTACCAATCTTTCTTTGTTCTGTAAATCTGGTCTTCTACTAATTGTTCTGCTTTTCTTCTCTTTCTGTCTATTCAGCAGGTCTGCTCTACATCAACTTGTTCTATAATTCTGCTCTTCTTCAACTTCTCTTCATCATCTCTTACTCTTCTCTGAGTTTCATCTCGCACTGTGCATATTCTCCATCTCACACTGCACATTCTATAATTTTCTATTTCTTACAATTTCATTCGTTTTTCATACAAAACAACCAACCCCACGCTATCTGTTTCATTTTCTTTTATACACTCCCACGGCGGTTCAACTTCCCATCTCCTTAGGCAAAAAAAAAGAAGACAACTGTCTCAGCAACTAAAACACCAACTAATTGGCAATCATGAGTCTCTTTCGCTAACAGATTCAAAACTGAGGAGTTAACTGTGAGAGAGAACAATAACCCTCCGATCAACACTTGATCTGATGGTTCAGATCATTCCGTGATTTCACATATCACGATTTCAACATTCCTGATGTTCAATGTTCTTGTCACTTACAAATCTTGATCCATGAAACTCCGTAAAGAAGTCGAATCAACGATCCAGATCATATCTTGATCCGACGGTTCAGATTCAGTTGGGATTTCACACATTGTGATTTCGACACTCTTGACGTTCAATGTTTTTGTCACTTCAAAGTCCCGATCCACGAAATTCCATAAAGAAGTTGGATCAGCAGTCCAGATCATATCTTGATCTGACGGTTCAGATTTAGTCAGGATTTCACACATCGTGATTTCGACACTCTTGACGTTCAGTGTTTTTGTCACTTCAAAGTCCCGATCCACGAAACTTCGTAATGGAGTCATATCAACGGTCCATATCACATCTTGATCCAACGGCTGTGATTAAGTCGCGATTTTGCATATCGTGAAATTGGGATTCCTGTGGATGATATTACTTGACATCTCCAACTCTCAATCCCCGAAACTACGACATGGACTTGAATCAATGGTCCAGATCTGATCTTGATTCAATGGCTGTGATTAAGTTGCGATTTTGCACATTGTGAAATCGGGATTCCTATGGATGATATTACTTGACATCTCCAACTCTCGATCCCTGAAACTCCGACATGGACTGTCCTCCTTCTTTCGGAATTTTGTACGCCCACTTCTCCTTGTACTTTAAAGAGCGTGCAAGTTCTCCTTGATCCAACGATGGTCAGGTCCTATGCTTGGATCTAACGTCTAAGATCTGTCCTCCTCTTCAGTGTGCTCTTCTTGTCTACATTCAGATCTGACGACCCTTGTTCTATCGAGAATTTGAAGGGGATCCAACGAACATAAATGCTTCTCAAACCTTACGGGCCTACTTCTTTAGCATGCTCTTATTCAGATCTGATGGCCATCGGGAATTCAGGAATAGATCAATGAACACAATTGTGGCTCTTCCCCGATTATCACTGCACCACTAATCATCGCTATTGTACTCAAGCCATCATCACTACTGTACTTTCCATCAATGACAAGTATATGCTGCCTGTAAAACATGCACCGCTGATCATCGCTGTTGTACTCAAGCCATCATCACTACTGTACTTTCCATCAATGACAAGTATACGCTACCTGTAAAACATGCCAACAATCCTCTATGCATTCTTCCTGTACTCATGTGATTCATTGTCTGTTAAATATTTGCTAACAATCTCCCCCTTTGGCATTGATGGAAATACAAGCACCTGCATGCATTCGGACTCGACTCTCTTCCCGAACTCTTTTCTCCCCCTTTGACATCAATGTCAAAGAAGAAACATTCTTCCCCTGATCTGTTGCAAAACATACTCCCCCTGTCGACTATAAGCATCTTGGAAATACACCAGATATTCAATAAGTACTCCCCCTGACTAGGTGAACAGATTAGACACAAGAAATTATAACCCCCAATTTTTGACAAAGATATCCAAAAGGGGTCACTGCTAATGGTTTAGTAAAGATATCAGCCATCTGTTCTTTGGAAGGAATATAATTCAGCTGAACAATTATGTTTGTAACTTGTTCTCTGAGAAAATGGTACTTTATTGGAATATGCTTAGTCTTGGAATGAAGAACAGGATTCTTGGAGACACTAATGGC
>ML778197.1:836319-914744 GCA_009831015.1 Picea engelmannii | reverse complement strand
AAAGTCTTCATCAGGTTTTTTACTGTCTTTCTCGAACTGTGTCAACAATTGTTTTTGCTTTCTGTTCTTAGTTCTGAGTCTATCAATTTCTTCCAGTGCACTGATCAGTTCTCCTTCCAAATCAACCACAACTTCTTCATCATTATCATCACTACCTGTGATTTTATTATCATAATCCTCCTTGTCCATAAGCATGAAGTCATTTGCCTTATCTTCACAGGAAGAATCACTATCGGTGTCTTTTGAGGAATTGTCATTATTTGCAACCAAACTTTTCTTCTTATTATATTTCTTGTATTTGTACTTCTTTTCATCATCAGAGTTTTGGTCCTTTTTCTGATGGGGACACTTAGATGCAAAATGACCTATCTTACCACAGTTAAAGCATTTGAAGGGCAACTTCCCTTGATATTTTTATGATCCTTTATATAACCTTCTCACAAATTTTGCCTCAATATCATCTAATTCTGAATCAGTATTCTTGTCTGCTTTAAAAGATGCTTCTCTAGTACTGGATTTTTCTTTGCTAATTCTCATTTCATATGTAGTTAGAGTTCCTAGAAGTTGATCAATGGACAGAGTTTTAAGATCATTTAATTCTTCTATTGCAGAGACTTTTGGATTAAATTTATCAGGCAGAGATCTTAAAATCTTCTGAACTAAGAGTGAGTCATCAAACTTCTCACCAAGACCCTTCATGGCATTTACAATTTCTTCAACTCTTAAAAAGTACTTGCTAATTGTTTCATCTTCATTCATCTTTAGTTGTTCAAATTCCAATCTATATGTTTGAAGTTTGGCATCTTTTACTTTCTCATTTCCTTGATAATTGTTAATAAGTTTATCCCACATTGCTTTGGCAATATCAAGATGCATCACCTTTACAAACTTAGCTTCAACAAGTCCATTCAAGATAGTATTCATCCCCTTAGCATTAAAACTAAACTCTAACTTATCATCCTTGGAGGCTAGCACAACAGGCTTTGTATATCTAGTCTCTACTACATCCCAAACATCAACACCCAAGGCCATTAAGTATGTTCTCATTCTAATCTTTCAGAAAGCAAAATTTGTTCCATTAAACAGAGGGGGCTTAGAGGATGAAGTCCCTTCATGACTTGTCATGTTTAAGCTTACAGATCTACCTTTGAGTAAAAGGAACCCGCTCTGATACCAATTGTTGAAATTACTAAGACAACTGAGATGGGGGGGGGTGAATCAGTTGTAATTAAGCTTAAACAATTTTAAGTCTATTAAAACATTATTAATCTTTCTTCAAGTGATCATCAACAATATACAACATATGTACAGTAAACGTAAAGAGCATCAGTCACACATAAGGTATACACAGAGACAGATTTTTCACGAGGAAACCCATAAAGGGAGAAAACCTCTTCTTCTTCGAAATGATAGGCAGTCTTTTAAGTTTTGTACATCATCTATAATTGAGCACCGACTCAATGTGAGGCTGCTACCTCTATTTTACAAGCTGCAACTTGTTTGAGAGCACCAACTCTCTGGTTTCTCTAGCACCCACTAGAAGGCAGCACCAACTCCCTTAATGTTCCAGCACCAACTGGATGGAAGCACCAACTTCCAGTTACACAAGTTCCAACCTGTATAACAGAGAACACTTGTTCTCCCTTGCATCACCCTGCCACCCTGGTTTCTCTGGCTGCAACCAGATGGAAGCTACAACTTCCTGTGTTCAAGCTCTCACTTGAATCTCTGAGGACAAAAGTCCTCTCGAGCACCTCCCAACCTCCCTAAAATATTAATGAATATATAAACAGTCAACTACACAGATAAATCAATTCTTACCAATCTTTCTTTGTTCTGTAAATCTAGTCTTCTACTAACTGTTCTGCTATTCTTCTCTTTCTCTATCTATTTAGCAGGTCTGCTCTGCATCAACTTGTTCTGTCATTCTGCTCTTCTTCAACTTCTCTTCATCATCTTTTACTCTTCTCTGAGTTTCATCTCTCACTGTGCATATTCTCCATCTCACAATGCACATTCTATAATTTTCCCTTTCTTACAGTTTCATTCGTTTTTCATACAGAACAGCCAACCCCACGCTGTTGTTTCATTTTCTTTTATACACTCCCATGGCGGTTCAACTTCCCATCTCCTTAGGCAAAAAAAAAGAAGACAACTGTCTCAGCAACTGAAACACCAACTAATCGGCAATCATGAGTCTCTTTCGCTAACAGATTCGAAACTGAGGAGTTAACTGTGAGAGAGAACAGTAACCCTCCGATCAACACTTGATCTGATGATTCAGATCATTCTGTGATTTTGCATATCGCGATTTCGACATTCCTAATGTTCAATGTTCTTGTCACTTACAAATCTCGATCCACGAAACTCCGTAAAGAAGTCGGATCAACGGTCCAGATCATATCTTGATCTGACGGTTCAGATTCAGTCGGGATTTCACACATCGCGATTTCGACACTCTTGAAGTTCAGTGTTTTTGTCACTTCAAAGTCCCGATCCATGAAACTCCATAAAGAAATCAGATCAACGGTCCAGATCATATCTTGATCTGATGGCTTAGATTCAGTCAGGATTTCACACATCGCGATTTCGACACTCTTGACGTTCAGTGTTTTTGTCACTTCAAAGTCCCGATCCACAAAATTCCGTAATGGAGTCGTATCAACGATCCATATCACATCTTGATTCAATGGCTGCGATTAAGTCACGATTTTGCATATCGCGAAATCAGGATTCCTGTGGATGATATTACTTGACATCTCCAACCCTGGATCCTTGAAACTCCGACATGGACTTGAATCAATGGTCTAGATCTGATCTTGATTCAACGACTGCGATTAAGTCATGATTTTTCACATCGTGAAATCGGGATTCCTGTGGATGATATTACTTGACATCTCCAACTCTCGATCCCCAAAACTCCAACATGGACTATCCTCCTTCTTTCAAAATTTTGTAAGCCCACTTCTCCTTGTACTTTAAAGAGCATGCAGGTTCTCCTTGATCCAATGATGGTCAGGTCATGCACTTGGATCTAATGTCTGAGATCTGTCCTCCTCTTCAGTGCGCTCTTCTTTTCTGCATTCAGATCTAATGACCTTCGTTCTATTGAGAATTTGAAGGGGATCCAATGAACATAAATGCTTCTCAAACTTTACGGGCCTACTTCTTCAGCATGCTCTTATTCAGATCTGACGGACATCGGGAATTCAGGAAGAGATCAACGAACATGATTGTGGCTCTTCCCCGATTATCACTGCACCGTTGATCATTGTTGTTGTATTCAAGCCATCATCACTACTGTACTTTCCATCAAAGACAAGTATATGCTGCCTGTAAAACATGCACCACTGATCATTGCTGTTGTACTCAAGCCATCATCACTACTGTACTTGCCATCAATGACAAGTATACGCTGCCTATAAAACATGCCAACAATCCTCTGTACATTCTTCCTGTACCCATGCCATTCACTGTTTGTTAAATATTTGCTAACATCATCAACAATTGGAATGAGGGTTACAGAGAAAATGAAATGGTGAACCTCTGTGGGAATCTAACGTCGAAGATGATCATCTGGGAAATCTGGAAAGAACAGAACTGGTGCATCTTCAGGAATGAAAGCATACCGACAGAAAGGACAAAGGAGATGATAGTCTCTCAAATACAAGAAATGGTGCAAAGCCACAACTGCAAGACATAGAATGCGCAACTCACAGACCAAGACTCTTGTATCCTGGATTTTTTCCAATTGAAAGATTGGCGCAAAAACCTACCTGTAGGGCACAACCTGCAACTCCAGATAGGAGCCCACAACTGGACTCCCCCTCTATCAAGGTTCCTCAAATTGAACTTTGACAGGGTGGCAAAAGGAAATCCAAGAGTGGTAGGGGCAGGTGGAGTGATCAGAGACAGTGGCGGAAACATCATTCAAATATACACTAGAAGCATGGGAAACTCAACCAACAACGTGGTGGAATTTGGAGCCCTAGAACTTGGCCTTGAAATCCTAAGTCTCGAAAGGATGAAAAGCACCATCGTGGAAGATGAATCCACCCTAATTATCAACACGGTGAAAAGGCTCCAAAATGGCACCAGAGTGGGAAAGGTTCAGCGCCACTGGCGCCTTGCACACTCCCTACAGAAAATACAGGAGCATCTGAGAAATTTGAATACAGTGGAGTTGCATTGGGTGCGCAAGTTAGCGAATTCACTAGCGGACAAGCTAGCCAATGAGGGGTCGACAAGGAAGGCCTGGAACTAGACGATACATGGATCATCATTCTGGATGGGAAACTCAGAATAGACTGCAACCACCTTGCGAAAAAATATTGTGAAGGCAGTTTAAGCATGGAAGGTCACATCGAGGAGGACATCACAAGGCCTTGCGAAAGGTATGTGGGCCCCAGGTAGGATAGGATTGACTAAAACTCTCCCACTAATGATCATGTAAGGTCATAATAAGCAGCATACGGACGACTAGAAGAAAGTCCATTATGCCAGTAAGAGGCATGGGGAAAGCAAAAGTGAAAGGCCATGCAAGAAGTCACATGCAATGAATGATGTAAGGAATGTGGGGCAGATGATAACTAGGATCGATCCACCAAGAAAAGTACAAGTACAGAGAGAAGCACAATCAGATCACAAGAAATCAAGGGGAGTAATCGCACAAGGAAAAAGGAAGATCTATCATGACCATAGGATCCTTAATAGGAAAATTGACGTAGGAATCTATATTAATGAGACTTGGATCAATATGTATTAGAGACTTGGTCTCCCATTGGCCATATTGATCAGTTTTTACCAAAACATATGGATTTGATGAGGGTTGAACCCATGACCTCTATAAGATTTAACAAAGCTCCTTCTACCATCGCGTCGTCATTTTAGTTTTTAACCTTATATGGTGTAGATTACATTTAAGTTTTGGAAACGGTTTATATGGTGGAAATAAGGGTCGAGGGCCTAATCCCTCGACCCATATAATATACCATATAACTATGTCATATATTCCTGAGGGCTAACAAAATTTATACGACTATAACCATCTAATATATGGTTTTAACCACATATAAAAAAATCCAGTGAATATGCCAAGAAAGGAGAGGATCGCAGGGAATGGAGCCCATGACCTCCTCCAATTTATCCAAATATATAACCAATATTCCAACTAGTTCCACTTGTTATGAGATTATTTTAAACTTAGAATTAAGCTACAATAATGTAACATCCCACTCTTGTGAGCGCACATTATTGAATTATTCTTTGAGGACACTTATGTGCAAGTGATCTAGTTTAGTATATGGTTGTTTGTTTCGCTTATGGATTCGGATGATTATGTTGTGGATTATGATGTTATGTTATTTGATATCTATGTATAGACATGTGCTATTGACGGGTTTCTCCCGAGTGTGCAGGACACTTGATAGATTTAGGATGTCAATAGCATCAATGGACCTCCTTGGACTCTAGATCAAGTCGAGGAGTGGACTGTATATGGTTTGGGTATTTCTATGTATGCATATGTGACGTATGATCAGGTATATTATAATGTTGTTTATGGATCATTGGCAGTGTTTTGCTGATGGATGCAAGTTGACGATTGATTTCTAATCAAACTCACATAAGGAGTAAATGGGCCATGCACAACAACCAGATATTGAGAGAGAGGTGTGGTAGCATCCCTGCCACAGCCTACTAGCAGTCCCATCATGGATCAAATTATAGGTTAAGGATTACCTAGTTAGAGAGCTCCATGATGCCATGAGGGAAGACTGAGACAGTCGCTCACAAAGATTCTAAGGGGCGCGCAATAATGGAGGGTCCTTATTCCCTAGAGGCCCTTAATCTCTCACAAGGTTTCCTAATGGACTATTGACTCCAAGGGTTAGACAACTACCAAAATAAGTCAAAGGTGAGTGGCACCCTTGGAGCACGTAGTGCATCTTGAAGGGAACCCTTGGAGCACAGAGTGTGTCTTGCAGGGCACGTCGCGATTTTTAATAAAGGTGAGTCAATGAACCTAGGTGCCTAGAAAACAATATTTGTTTGACATGGTTGAACTTAAAATAATTATTAAATCATTAATTTTTATTAATTATAAAATCTCCTTAAAAATTTTAATCCTAGTTTAAAATTTTGAGCCTAAGTCTAAAGTGGGTAAGAAGAAAAAAATTTAAATTATAAATTTAATAAATGGTGGGGGGTGAAGAAAAATCAAGCTAGGATTTGAAAGAGTAAAAATTTATATCCAAATATTTAATTATATAATGTGTGCAAAACAATACCAAATTGGAACTAAGATAAAAAAAGGAAATAAATATAAAAAGGGGAATGTGGAAGCATAGAAAGGAACCTAGTCTAGTCTAACTAAAAGAACCTTCCTAAATTATACACAACTAAGTTTTAGAAAGGCCTTAGTCATTAAAAAGGAAATAGAGGGAATAAAGGGACATTTAGGTGTGATTTTAGGAGCACTTTTAGGATGGGTGAGAGAAATTGACATTTAATCAAATTAAATGGTGAATTTATTGGTGCAACTAAGGGAACAAGTGACAGGTGTACAAGGGGAGTAATTCCTAATTAATTTTTAATAAAAAGAATTAAGCGTGCAAATGACAAGTGGTCACTAAGAAAAATTCTATAAAATAAATGGTGGAGAAGAGGAATAGATCATGACTAGTATGCGTAAATTTATGCTGCCGGAATTTCTTTGACTGATTTTACTTGTGAGAGTTGGGATACCCATCTCAAGAGAGAGAGTGGTAGCTCAACCTT
Source organism: Picea engelmannii (assembly GCA_009831015.1). Classification (NCBI taxonomy): domain Eukaryota; kingdom Viridiplantae; phylum Streptophyta; class Pinopsida; order Pinales; family Pinaceae; genus Picea; species Picea engelmannii. The sequence continues at coordinate 907,967 of ML778197.1, read as the reverse complement.
GCGAGGCGAGCTCAGAGCTACATTTTTTTTGTTGTGTTTTTGCATGGCCCCTTTCCGACTCAGGGGTCTAAGCGGGAAGAAGAGTACCCCTAGCATTGGTTGGGAGGTACTGGTGAAGTATTCACGGTTAGCGAGCAGGGAGCTGGATGGAGTGCGCACGTGGGAGAACATCTTCAAATTCTCATTTGAGTTCACATTATATTTAGGTTTATTTGTATGCATGGATTTAGAATTAGTTTCTTGATAGATGGCCTTGTGAATCATAGTGACCGTGGAATGCATCCTATACAACCTTATATCACCTTCATCTTATGCAATTTATTAACGCCTTTGTTTATTTTCAAAACCTTCGCCAGTTTCCTTCATCCAAAAAATTTTGAGATTAACTAAAAGTCTCTGCGTTTTTCTTGTGAGTTAATTTCTGCATTTCTAGAATATCCGAGAACTTAACCTATGCATTTTTTTTACTCAAGGCCCTGCACCTTTACCCCTTTACCAACAACCTCACATCTCTTTACCTCTATGTGTGGAGAAAACCCACGCGAATTTCTCTCAACATGTTCCTTCTCACTCTCAACAATATTTACCTCTGGTTACTGCAGAATAAATTGAAATCGCCAGCATTCGATATTGATCCTTTGCGATTAACTACCTTTAATAACTTTGTGTTTTCACAATCTAACCTCTGCGTTGTTCCTTTAGAAATTTCCATGTGATTTTTCTCTTGTACAATTTCTCCCAGCAATGTGTTTTCTCCAAGGCGTTTTGATCCTTGGTGTCCTCTGCCCTTTTTGAAAAATAATTTTCCCTCAACATGCCTTCTCTCCTATTGTATCCCCCTTGTAATATCCTCAGTGATTTGTACATGGTGAATATTCTAATATTTTTCCCTCGAAAATTTTTAATTGGTGTATCCACTAAGTTTTTTTTCTGTGTTATTCCATTGATTAATTTCCTAGCATCTTTAAATTGGTCTTCACATCACGAGTTGGTAACTTCCCTTGCAGCATTAACCCTCTTTTTTTTTTCACTGCTTGTTCTCTGCGATTTGGCACTGAATTAGCTTAGATTTTGATTTAGGGGACAAATCATTATGCCATCATATTTTATTCCTTTAGGGGTTTAATATCCCACACCATAATTAGTCTGAACATCTGGTGAATAGACTCTAAGTTGAGATGAAAAAGAATCACACCTTTCTTGGAAATGTTCCTTGTTTGTTGGGTACATAATTCTTAGAAAACCAACCGATAAACTCAGGAAAAGGGTAAGTTTGAGGGACGATAACTCTTGCACATTTTGTACAGAATCACCTTGATGTTTTTCACTTCAATCCCTTGCCCAACGAATATCATTATGTTTTCTCTGTGTTGGTCTACCTTGCTGCGAAATTTGGGGCACTGAATCCCAACATTTTCCCCTTTTTAAAGGCTCATCATTTCCTTATTTATTCCCTGCAAACATTTCTTAAAGCTCAGAAAATTTACCTGATTTCTACGTGCTTTTTACACCAGAACACCTTTTACCTGTGAACTTCCCAGCTGGGAGAATCTTGATGCATCCCTTCCTCACACCCTCTGAGTTTTTCTAGTAGACAGTTAGTTGGGGGTTTACTCAACGTTTGAATATCCTCTCTATCTATGGCCCTTATTCTACCCAGGATTAGTGTCCCTCCTGGCCTTGAACTTTGGACATGGAACGATGGTGAAATCGAAATGATTTGTTTTAAATCGATTTGTATAGTTTTTTGCGAAGGAGGGAAAAGGAAGTAAAGTGGATTGATATGGTATAGTATAAAACGTGATCCTTCTTTCTCCCTTTTTAATTTAATGATTTTAAAATTTTAGTTTAATATTTTTGTTAAAACGTAAGTGGGATTAATGATTTGTTGTTTCCAATGTATAGTTGAATTTAGCCCTCATCAATGTAATCATTTAATGTAATTATTTAGTAATGGTAAATTTTTATTAATAATTGTTTATTCATTAATATTATAATGTTATATTATTGAATGTGATTGTTTTATTGAATAATAATGTTATGGTGATAATTATTGAATATGATTATTTATTCAAGCATTTATTTTTTGTATAATTATAACTATACTTGAAGGGGTGCCATCATAATGGTACATATATATAGCGATGTATAGAAAGGTTGGGGAAAGCATAGATGTAGTAAGGTATGTTATATTTAACCTAGACATATCACTTTTAAGTTGGACAAATGAATCACTTATGGATTGATTTTATGAAGATAAATTGGTGGATCCCATTGTGCCTTGAATAATGTGGAAGTATGGTTGATTTAGCAAGTGATTAATCGCGAGTTTAATTTAATAGATTCTATTTCGCCACTGAACTATGTTGAGGGATAATTTCCTAAGCAATTAGATTATGTGCATGTATTGAATAATGGTGATTTATGTTTAATTAAGTGATTAATATTAAATGTGTGCATCAAATTATGCTGATTTATGATTAATTTGGTAGTTAGATCATGCGTGCATCTAAAAAATAAAATGATTACACTTGCGCCTCAACCCTTGTCGTCGTGTGAATGATGAATTTTTTACATTCTCTTGCACTTTTGAATTTAATGTTGATCACTCTTGCATCATGAATAAGTTTCTAATTTACACTTGCATCCATCAAATTGATGTATGATTGATTGAGTAGATAGATATTGTTGTGCCATGAAATAACTTGATAAATTACTCTTGCGCAATGATTATGATTGATGAATGTTTAGGTCAGTGGATTACTTGTGCGCTTGAATTAATGTTAGTATATGATTGATCACATTTTGGATTCGTTGCACCATGGAATCATGTTGATGCGTAATGATTTAGTAATTGGATTTATTGCACCTTAACTTATGTTGATTTATGTCTAATTCAGTAATAAAATCACGCACACACCTTGAAATAATGTGGATGTATTGTTTAATTTAGTAGTTGATTAATCACACCTATTGATTTAAATAGATTATATTTCGCTACTAAACTACGTTGATGTATGATTTTCTAAATGAATAATTATTGCTCGCATTGTAAGGAATGTTGATTTGTGTCTAATTCAGTATGTAGATAACGCACACACCTTGGAATATGTGTTGATTTATGGTTGCCTCAGTAATTAATTAATCGCATGCCTTGGAGTAAAGTGGATGTTTCTTTTTGCGCCTTGAAATAGAATGAAGTTGATTGCATTGTTCTTTAGCTTATGTCATTGTATGATTGATTTAGTAATTAAGTTCTCTTGCGCCATGGAATGTATGTTATGGGTGATGGTTTATTATAATGATATTGTGTCATTGATTATTGTTGATGTTGTTGATTTAGCATCATTGGATTAGACTTGATTATGTTAGAGGGATGTAGACACCTCCTTGTTCCTCAGAATAGTCGCCAACCCTGAGACCTTAAATGGTTAAAATCAATTGGAACCTGGGCTTGAGTGTTGCTTATGTTTCCTGGAGGTCCTAACCTTGCAAGGTAGGTTGGGCGGGTTGTCATTTTATATTCACTATCTGATTGATTGTTGATGTAAATTGCTTCAAGATATTATGATGTGCTAATATACTACACTATCTATGTTTATGTGTCACATCCTTTGTTGACGCGTTGAATGCATCATTAGTGATTTCCATGATGAGTAGATGATAATGCTTTTACTTAAGATGTCATTGATCAGGTGTTGTTTTGATCATGTGTTGATGTTAAATTATTAATGCAAACAAAAAAAAATACCTTTTGTTCTTTGCTTTTTCTTAGGCATAACAGAGGGTTGTTACATATGGTATCAAAGTGAGGTTCAACCCTGTGACTTTGGATCATCATGCCTTCCACTATATTATACACTTGATAGATAACCTAGTGCTAATTAAAATTTTAACCTCTCCTTGTGGTAATCATGGTTGGAGATTCAAGACGTGGTGCTAGGCGAGGAGGTGCAACGCCTCAAGTAGCACCCGCACCAGAGGGGTCTAACCCCCAAGGAGAAGAAAGAGTCATTGGATAGGACCATATTGGTGTACGAGATGTGGTTGGGTTGATGAGGTTCTGTTAGAGGATATCTAAGGCCTTGATTAACCATCTATATAGAGATGAGGTATGGGCACCTATACCCCCTCTGAGGATCCAGATCACGCCCCAACCGGTACTAGTAGTGTTACCAGAGAACTCAAGAAGGTCAAGTTTCCCGAGTTCTTGGGTGCCACAAATGGTGCAGTTGTCGAGGAATGGTTGGAGAACATGGTGATGTGCTTCAAACTTAGCAACTATGCCTCCAACATGAAGGTCTACATCAAAGTATTTTAGCTAAAAGGGAGCGCTCTCATATGGTGGAAGACGCTCATGCCATAACTGAATATGGTCGTCGAAGGCATGTCATGGGAACTGTTCAAGGAGTGGTTCCGGGAGAGGTTATTTTTTTTAGAGGAATTCATTGAGCATTGACTCAATGAGTTCAACGCCTTATGACAAGGAAGTCGTACGGTGCCCGAGTGTGAGGGTCGATTCTTGGAGCTTCTTAGGTATGCTCCACATCTGAGCACAAAGAAGATGAAGGTCAACAAGTTTGTGTTGGCCTTAACGTCAACATTTGTGTGAAAGTGAGGATCCTAATTTCTCAGATGCTGCACGATGCAGTCCAGAAGACCCTCATAGTAGAGAAAGAGTTGAACAATGGGGGTCACAATAGGACTCCTGCGAGATCGATGGGACAGGAAATGCCTGGTACAAAGCAGCATTAGAATCCAGCTACACATTCTTCAAGGTATTGGGTCACATTGAGAGGATTTGCATTCAAAACACCTCATTGACCGACTCCCTAGTGGGGAATTCCCTATAGGGGACCATTTCATCAGCAACAACAATTGTTGGGCCTATTCATGGGAACAGACCAGGGTTTCAGGCAGGTGGGCCAACAACTTCTACTTCGGGGACAAGGAGTACTAGACCGAAGACCGGATGTTGGACATGTGGAGAGCCACCTTACCAGTGTGACTATCTAGTTGAGAGGGCCAGAACGGTTGTATCAACAAGACCCACTATAGTTGGATATTTAGGCATGACCCACAGGATTCATGCAGCAGTGAATAACTACCAGGCTGAGCACCATTCCACTGTGCTCGAGACGTCACCATCATTGACCAAACGTTCATTATGTTGATAGATCCTGGTGCTACAAAGAGATTTATTTATAATACAACGTTGTAAGGAATTAAGTTAAAGGTCGTCCACAAGACGAGTTTAAATACGTTGAAATGGCTTCGGGTGCCAACCAAAAGTCTGGAGGAAGGGTTACGAACTGTCGCGTTAACTTGGGATATTTTTTAACAAAGTCCAACCTTTATGTCATGATCTTAGGACCTTATGACATCGCATGATGTGATACACAACTGTAATACAAAACGGTTGAGTTGACTTATGATGAGGGACATAGAAGAGTGATTGTAGGGAGAAACTAGGGAGTGTCCCTAATATTCATTTCTTCCCTACAACTACAGAAGTTCATGCGCCAAGGATTTTATGGATGGTTCATCGAAGGTTTTTCTAGGATATAAAATCCAATTACGAAATTGTAGAAGAAAAACAAGAAGTTTGTATGGACCGAGAAATGTGTGGAATCCTTTTGAAGGCTCAAGGAGATGTTGACAGTAGCGCCGATACTAATAGTCCCCAACATGGATGATGACTTCCTGGTATTCTCAGACGCATCCAAGGAAGGATTAGGTGTAGTCTTGATGCAAGACAGTCTAGTGATCGCTTACATCTCAAGGAAATTAAGAAAGCATGAAGAGAACTACGCGATGCATGAATTGGAGTTATTGGCCATTGTGTATGCCCTGAGAGGGTGGAGGCACTACCTGATTGGACGGAAATTAGAACTAAAATTAGACCATTGTGTTTTGTAGCCCATGTTTTCACAGAATGACTTGAACGTGTGGAAAAAGCATTGGCCAGAATTACTTAGCTAATATGATTTGATATTAAGTACTTTAAATGAACGGATAACGGAGCGGAAGATGCATTGAGTCAGAGACCATGCATATTTTCGGTGATTCCTCTTCAAACAAATCTTCGAAAAACTATTCTAACTTTACAGTGTGATGATGATTGGTATAAATAGGTTAAGGAAAATATCGGCCAAGACACCATGTTGGTACCAAAGTTTGAGGGATTTACATTGGACAACGAAAGTTTAAATAGGTATAATAATCGGGTTTACGTACCACCTAATGAGGAATTAAGAATAATAATCTTAAATGAAGCTCATAGAGAAATGTACATGGCTCATCCAGGAGTCACGGAGATGAGGGCAGACCTTAAGCCCTTATTCTTCTAGACAAGAATGAAGGTGGGCATAGTCAACTACATGGCGAGATGTCTAGAATGTCAGCTAGTGAAGGATGAACGTAGACATCCTGCATGATTACTGCAACCACATGCTATTCTGGAATCGAAATGGGAGGTCATTTCAATGGAATTTATTGTGGTATTTCTAGTGACGACAACGAGACATGACTTGATTTTGTGGTAGTTGACACTCTGACGAAAAGTGCACATTTTATCGTTGTGTGTATAACATATCAGGCGCCATACATAGCTAGATTTTTTATTAGCAAGATTTTAATATTGCAAGGCGTGCCTAAAAGGATCATAACTAATCGAGGATCGATGTTTACAGGACAATTTTGGACTAGTTTCTAAGAGGCATTGGGAACCCAACTTAAATTTAGTACAACGTATCACCCGGAGACAGATGGGAAGACAAAAGGAACAACCCAATTGTTGGAAGATATGTTGTGTATGTACTTGTTGGACCAACAAAAGCGTTGGGAATAATTATTGCCACTAGTAGAGTTTGTGTACAACAACATCTATGAAATCACCATTAAGATGACACATTTTGATTTTATTTACGAGAGACTGTGTCAGACACCTTTGAGTTGGGATCGACTTGAGGATAGGGTCATGGTAGGACCAGAAGTGATCCAAAAAATGGAAGAACAAATGAAAACGATAATACAAAGGATTAAATAAGTGAAAGATTGGCAGAAGAGTTATGTCGATGCGCATCATGTTGACCGTAGTTATGAAGTTGGTGATCGAGTCTTCTTGTGGGTGGAACCACACAAGATTTCGATCAGGTTTGGAAAGGGTGATAAACTCTCTCCTAGGTAGTGGGACCTTTTGAAGTTGTGGAAAGGAAGGGACATGTGGCCTATCAACTGGCCTTGCCTCATTATTGAAGGCGAATGCATGATGTTTATCTTGTATCTGTTTCGCGACATTGTGTTAGTGAGCCTACCCATGAGATTGACATGAGTTCCTTAGGGCGTCGGATGAGGGTGCACTCATGGCGGAGCCAATCCACATTCTGGACCATCTCATTCAACAACTATGACATTGAATATTCGATCAGGTCAAGGTTCAATAGGAAAGTTATAGTCCACACTCGGCTACCTAGAAGGACGCATATGATATGCACCAACAGTTTCCATTTTTGTTTGATAGTGAGACATTTAGATTTTGTTAGATGATTTATTTACTGCGTTTATATACTATGAAACTTTGGGAAGAAGTTTAAAATAAGAGGGGGTGTATGTAACATCCCACTCTTGCGAGCACACATTATTGACTTATTCTTTGAGGACACTTGGGTGCAAGTGATCTGGTTTAGTATATGGTTGTCTGTTTCGCTTATGGATTCTGATGATTATGATGTTATGTTATTTGATATCTATGTATAGACAAGTGCTATTTACAGGTTTCTCCCGAGTGTGCAGGACACTTAACAGATTGAGGACGCCAATGGCATCAATGGACCTCCTTGGATTCTGGATAGAGTCGGGGAATGGACTGTATATGGTTTGGGTATTTATGTGTATGCATATGTGACATATCATCGGGTATATTATGATGTTGTTTATGGATCATTGACAATGTTTCAATGATGAATGTAGGTTGACAATTTCTTGCTAATAAGACTCACATAAGGAGTAAAGGGGCCATGCACAACATCTAGATATTGAGGGACAGGTGTGGTAGCAGACCTTCCATAGCCTACTAGCACTCCCATCATGGCTTGAATTGTAGGTTAACAATTACCTAGTTCGATAGATCCACGATGTCGTGAGGGCAGACTAAGACAGTCACTCATGAAGATTCTAAGGGTCCCTTAGTTTCTCACAAGGTCACCTGATGGAGTATTGACTCCAAAGGTTGGACAACTACCAAAATCAGTCAAAGGCGAGTGGCACCCTTGGAGCATGTAGTGCGTCTTGAAGGGCACATTGCATAATTAAAACTTAAATAAGGAGAGTGGCACCCTTGGAGCATGGAGTGTGTCTTGAAGAGAACATCACAATTTTTAATAAAGGTGAGTCAATGAACCTAGGTGCCTAGAAAGCAATATTTGTTTGACATGGTCGAACTTAAAATAATTATTAAATGAGTAATTTTTATTAATTATAAAATCTCCTTAAAAATTTTAAGCCTAGTTTAAAAATTTTAGCCTAAGTCAAAAGTGGGTAAGAAGACAAAAAATAAATTTTAAATTTAATAAATGGTGGGGGATGAAGAAAAATAAAGTTAGGAATTGAAAGAGTAAAAATTTATATCCAAAGATTTAATTATATAATGTGTTCAAAAGAATACCAAATTGGAATTAAGATAATAAAGAAAATAAATATAAAAAGGGGAATATGGAAGCATAGAAAGGAATCTAGTCTAGTCTAGCTAAAAGAACCTTCCTAAATTAAACACAACTAAGTTCTAGAAAGGCGTTAGCCATTAAAAATGAAATAGAGGGAATAAAGGGACATATAGGAGTGATTTTAGGAGCTCTTTTAGGATAAGTGAGAGAAATTGAAATTTAATTAAATTAAATGGTGACTTTATTGGTACAACTAAGGGAACAAGTGACAAGTGTACGGGGGGAGTAATTCGTAATTAATTTTTAATAAAACAAATTAAACGTGTAAATGGAAAGTGGTCACTAAGAAAAATTCTATAAAATAAATGGTAGATAAGAGGAATGGATCATGAATAGTATGCATAAAGTTATGCTACCAGAATTTCGTTGATTGATTTTACTTGTGAGAGTTAGGATACCTAGCTCGAGAGAGAGAGAGAGAGAGTGGTAGCTCGACCTTGCGAGGTGAGTTGGGAGCTAGAGTTTTCTGGTTCTGTTTGTGCATGGCCCCTTTGCGACTCAGGGGGCTAAGGGGGAAGAAGAGTACCCCTAGCGTTGGTTGGGAGGTACTAGTGAAGTCTTCACCGTTAGCAAGCAGGGAGCTAGACAGAGTGCGCATGTGGTGGAACATCTTTGACTTCTCTCCTTTGGTCACATTATTTTCATTTGAGTTCGTATTATATTCAGTTTTATTTGTATGTATGGATTTAGATTTAATTTCTTGATAGATGGCCTTGTGAAGCCTGGTGACCGTCGAATGCATCCTATGCGACCTTATATCACCTGCATCCTCTATGATTTATTAATGCCTCTATTTATTTTCAAAACCTTCGTCAGTTTCTTTCATTCGAAATTTTTCTGAGATTGACTAAAAGTCTTTGCGTTTTTCTTGTGAGTTAATTTCTACTTTTCTAGTATATCCAAGCATTCAACCTATGCTTTTTTTTTTACTCAAGGCTCTGCGCCTTTTCTCCTTTCCCAAAAACCTCCCATATCTTTACCTCTAAGTGTGGAGGAAACCCACGCAAATTTCTCTCAACATATTATGGGGTTTAATGTCCTAAAACTCTGCCATCTCATTATGCCATCATATTTTATTCCTTTAGGGGTTTAATGTCCCACACTATAATTAGTTTGAACATCTAGTGAATTGAATCTGAGTTGAGATGAAAAAGACTCTCGCCTTTCTTGGAAATGTTGCTTGTTTGTTGGGTGCGTAATTCTCAGAAAACCAACTGATAAACTCGGGAAAAGGGTAAGTCTGAGGGATGATAACTCTAGCATATTTTGTACAGGAGCATCTCGACGTTTTTTGCTTAAATCCCTTACCCATCGAATAAAATTCCATTTTGTCTTTGTTGGCCTACCTTGCTACAGAATTTGGGGAACTAAATCCCAACATTTTTCCCTTTTTAAAGAGTCAACATTTCCTTATTTATTCCCTACAACCATTTCTTAAATCTCGACGAATTTACCCGATTTCTCCATGCGTTTTAAACCAGAACGTGTTTTACCTGCGAACTACCCAGCTGGGAGAATCTCGACGCATCCCATCCTCAAACCCTCTATGTTTTTCCCAGAGACAATTAGTCGGGGGTTTACTCAATGTTTGAAGATCGTCTCTGTCTATGGCCCTTATTCCACCCAGAATTAGTGTCCCTCCTGGCCTCAAACTTTGGACATGGAACGATGGTGAAATAGAAATGATTTGTTTTAAATCGATTTGTATAGTTTTTCGGGAAGGAGGGGAAAGGAAGTAAAGTGGATTGGTATGGTACAGTAGAAAATGTAATCCTTCTTTCTCCCTTTTTAACTTAATGATTTTAAAATTTTAGTTTAATATTTTTTTAAAACGTAAGTGGGGTTAATGATTTGTTGTTTCCAATGTATAACTGAATTTAGCCCTCATCAATGTATTCATTTAATGTAATTCTTTAATAATGGTAAAATTTTATTAATAATTGTTTATTCAATAATATTATAATGGTATATTATTGAATATGATTGTTTTATTGAATAATAATGTTATGGTGATAATTATTGAATATGATTATTTATTTAAACATTTATTTTAATAATGAGAAATGTTTGTATAATTATAACTATACTTGAATGGGTGACATCATAATGGTACATATATATAGCGATGTTTAGCGAGGTTGGGGAAAGCTTAGATGGAGTAAGGTATGTTCCATTTAACCTAGACAAGTCACTTTTAAGTTGGACAAATGAATCACTTATGGATTGATTTTATGAAGATAAATTGGTGGATCCCATTGTGCCTTGAATAATGTGGAAGTATGGTTGATTTAGCAAGTGATTAATTGTGCGTTGAATTTAAGAAATTATATTTCGCCACTGAACTATGTTGAAAGACAATTTCCTAAGTGATTGGATTATGTGCGATCCTTGAATAATGATGATTTATGTTTAATTAAGTGATTGATATTAAATGCGGGCATAGAATTATGTTATTTACGATTAATTTGATAGTTGGATCACGCACACGTCTAAAAAATAAAGTTATTACACTTGAACCTCAAACCTTGTCATCATATGAATGATGAATTTTGTGCATTCTATTTCACTTTTCAATTTAATGTTGATCACTCTTGTGTCATGAATAAGTTTCCAATTTATGCTTGCATCCATTAAATTGATGTATGATTGATTGAGTAGATAGATCTTGTCGTGCCATGAAATAACTTGATAAATTACTCTTGTGCAATGATTATGATTGATGAATGTTTAGGTTAGTGGATTACTTCCGTGCTTGAATTAATGTTGGGATATGATTGATCACATTTTGGATTCGTTGCGCCATGGAATCATGTTGATGTGTAATGATTTAGTAATTGGATTTATTGTGCCTTAACTTATGTTGATTTATGTCTAATTCAGTAATCAGATCACGCACGCGCCTTGAAAATAATGTGGATGTATTGTTTAATTTAGTAGTTGATTAATCACATGTCTTGATTTAAATAGAGTCTATTTCACTACTAAACTACATTGATGTATGATTTCCTAAATGAATCATTATTGCACGCATTGTAAGTAATGTTGATTTATGTCTAATTCAGTATGTAGATCACGTGCACACCTTGGAATATGTTTTTATTTATGGTTGAACTCAGTAATTTATTAATCATGCACCTTGGAGTAAATTGGATGTTTCTTTTGCACCTTGAAATAGAATGAAGTTGATTGCATTGTGCTTTAACTTATGTCATTGTATGATTGATTTAGTAATTAAGTTCTCTTGTGCCATGGAATGTATGTTATGGGTGATGGTTTATTATAATGATATTGTGCCATTGATTATCGTTGATGTTGTTGATTTAGCATACTTTACTTGGACTTGATTGTGTTAGCGGGATGTAGACACCTCCTTGTTCCTCAGAACAATTGCCAACCCTGATACCTTAAATGGTTAAAATCAATTGGAACTTGGGCTTGAGCGGTGCTTATGTGTCTTGGAGGTCCTAACCTTGCAAGGTAGGTTGGGAGGGTTGTCATTTTATATTCATTTTCTAATTGATTGTTGATGTAAATCGCTTCAAGATATTATGATGTGCTAATCTACTATGTTATTTATGTTTATGTGTCGCATTCTTCATTGATGCATTGAATGCGTCATTAGTGATTTCCATGATGAGTAGTTGGTACTTCTTTTACTTAAGATGTTTTTGATTAGGTGTTGCTGTGATCATGTGTTGATGTTAAATTCTTAGTGCAAACAAAAAAAAAATTACCTTTTGTACTTCACTTTTTCTTAGGCGTAATGGAGGGTTGTTACAAATAAGTTGTGGATCAAGAGTTAAAGCTTGAGCCCTATATATTGGGCATGGATCCCAAGGCTGACACACATCCTTATGTGCACAAATCCCAATGTAGACATGATTTTTGAAGTAAGAACAAGTGTAGAGAAAATATGGATGCCTCGATTTGCATGCAAAGGAGGAGGCCAAATATGGTGTGTCTCGTAAAGCATGCCATGGGGTATATTAATAGCACATAGGCGAGTTTATAATTAATTTTCATGATTTTTCACAAGGATCATGAATTTGAGGTCTATTTTATGATCATAGGTCATTTGTAAAAGTATTAGTCCAAATTTCCAATAATGAGTGTCAATATGCATAATTTGGCATGTAAATAGGGTGTAATTGAGCTAGTTTGGAAATTAATCGACTTTATAGTCAACTTTCTTGGAATTTCGCAAAGATTCTAATGGTGAACGCGTTTTCTTATTTTTGAGTAGTGTAATTAAAGAGAGTCCATTAAAGTTGATTTTTTCAAGCTCATGTTGTAATGTAGTTGGTGTTTTGAGATGATGGAGAACAATCATATTATCTAAGGGACTTTGAAGATGAAGTAATATATGTCATCTACATCTGTAATTTTAGTTTTTATTTTTATTTTTTGTTCTGTTATCTCAATAATCCACAGATTAGTCATCAATTTTTGGGTTTTTGGATAAAGAGAACATCATCATTTTTCTGCAAATCACCTCAATACGATCAGGAAATTAATTCTTAATCAAATTAGATGTTGCATGTATATATGCTAAAGTAATAAGTGGTGTCTAAGGATTTTAAGATCAATTGGTATCATAGCTAGGTTTTAACTGCATTTGCAAGTTGTTGATGTGACGTGAGATCCAAGATTTAATTTGGTGAAGGTTTTGATGATTCTTATCAAGAGGATAAAATGTGTAAATCTCTCATGAAGTTGAGGTTGTAGAAGAAAATTTATCGACGGATCCAGAAGGAGAATTTTGATTTAAGAATGTAATTGCAAGCTCATGAGGAAGAGAAGCAAAGGTTGCAATATCGACTGATATGTAATGAAGAATTCCATAAGGGTATTTTTCATGAATTGGAAAGAATGTTGCAGATCAGAAATCAAGTATTGGCACCATCAATACCAATCCATGAAGATTGGAAGGTTGAGAATGTAAAGTATTCGATGAAAAAGGGACTACCTCTTTCAAAAGGCATGATTGAGAAATATGACTCCTCATATTATTATTTTTTCCTTCAATATGGAGAATGTTCGAGGATGGCTGAAGAAAAGAAAAATTCATATGAAGAAATCCTTCATACAAAATTATCCTTACCCTCTAGTCTATAAAAGGTAACATGTGTAAGACATCACCAGAGAAAGATGTGCATGCTACAAGAGAAGGAATGAAGACTTTTCCCACTGAAAAATAGTCTACATATCCATGCACTTCCTGTGGAACTAACAACCATGATGTGGAGAAGGGTCAAAGTAGACAATATGTGCAAGTTGAGACCTCCACGAAGAAGGATAAAGGTAAAGATCATTTCTCAAAGCAGTGAAAAAGGGGGAATGATAGAAAGGGATTGTGGTTACAAGATGGTAACAAGACACTCTTCTCTTATTACGGTAAGAGTGGGCATCATATTGAGAAGTGTTGGACACTTTACCCACACTCATGTATGACCTAGAACATGAAATATGTAAAGGCACTTGCAAGGAGATAAGAAGCAACTCTAGATGAATTTAATGAAAGTTTTGAGAAATAATACTTCCTAATGGGTGTTCTTGGAAAAGTGATATATGAAGACATCAAGGAATGGTTCATGAAAAATGTCTCATCTCGCCACATGGTCGAGATGAGATCAATATTTCTAACTTTCTCAGAGTCTAACATAGATTGATATGTAGGATCTGAAAATAACACCAGACAAGTAATAAGAGGGTATGGATATGTAAGATTACATCTTGAGTCGAGAGGATTTATGGGAATAGAAAATATGTTATATGTTCCATATTTAAAGGTAAACCTACTGTCAGTTGCATCATTTGAATATGAAGTCTATGCAGTCGCATTCCAGAATGGCCAAGTACTTTTGTATTCAAGGGAAGATTATCCAGACATAGAAATAGTTCTTGGTGTTCAGAAGGAGAGGTTATATAGGTTATAGGGAAGGCCTATAGTTTGGTCTAATGGTTTCTTGGATTCGGTATCATATTCTGCATTATATTCAATGTCATATTCAACTTCAGCATTACAGGCATTGTCAGAGGTGGGAATCTACGAGACTCCTCCCAGTACAATGGGAAGAATGAGTCCATAGGTAAACCATAAAAAAAAATCATTGTAAATATGCATATTTCCTAATGTATTATACATATGTAGATATATCATAAAGTCTATTAGAAGGATTGTAATCCACTCATTTCAAATTATAAGAGTGAAAGGGACTCTGCAAAGTTTCTATATTGCCACCTTATATGTAGATAAGAGTCAGGGGAATTTTGTAAGAAATTTTCTATATTTCCACCCTATATGATGTTTATAGTGAGAGGAATCTCGTTAAAATATATTTCTATATAGCCACCTTACATATTATTGAAGTGAGAGGAATCTCATTAAAAGGTATTTTTATATAGCCATTGTGTTTTAGAGTGATAGGAATCTCATTATAAATATTTCTAAAAGCCTTTAGACAACATTAAATACAAATGTATTGTCATGTAATCAGCTAAAGGGATATATATGGATCAAATTGTCTAAGTCAACATTCTTGATTTTGAAGAACCGGAGGTGAAGGAACATAATGAGGCAGGAAGCTGGAACATGTAGATCGGAAGCAAAAAGGGCATAAATGTAATGCAAAACTTTATAGAGATGGTAAAGGGGAAATAATCCTCTTTAGAAACAAGAGGCATAAAGGTGCATGCTATAAGCATCTTTAAATACTATGTCATGTTTGTGTGGATGTATACCTTGAATAGAAGTAAGTCAAGTACATACGATAATAGTACAATTCAATTTGTTTTCAAGGAAATAGAGTAATGGACAGAGAATTAATTCAGAGACTCCTCCAAGTACATCAATAATATAGGAAAAATGAGTCCAAAATGGAAAGGCATATATCAATATTCTACTTGGTTTCATATTTTCTAAGATGAACTATATTTAGCAAAACAGGAGATGGCAGTGGATGTTGAAATACAAAATACATGTACTGCAGAGATTCATTGAACAAGAATTTTGTTTTCATGGACTCTATGAGCCAAAACCATATCTATTAGCAACAGTGTCGGAGCCCATATTCAGAGCCATGTTCAAGAAAATTAGATAGAAGTGCATAGATCTAATACCTAGGATCAGAGATCCAAGATGAGCAATGACTTCTAGAATATTCAGAAAGATGGAAGAGTGAAGAAGCTTCATCACTGAGTTAGTGGATATGAACATTTCCATAAGATGGTAGAGTGATTTAGAGTTATCGTCACTAATTTGTTGAATATCTATACTTTTGGAGGTCCAAAAGTTCTTCGGTGGGAAGGTTTAATCTAGGAGGATCTAAGGAATTCTCACATAGGGCCAAGAGGATCTGAAATTCTCATAGAGGTCTAGGATGATACATAAATTCTAAAAACTAGACCATATCAAATGATCATTAAAAGTACATCATTGCGTAAATATCGTTGTTAGATTTCCAATGGCACAAACGACAAGTCCAATGGAGTTCGTATGCAAAAGTTATGTTCGGTCAAAGTTTCATCAAAAGTTAAAGTCAAAGGGGGGAAAGGTGACACATGTCACCACTAGAAGGGTGAGGTAGGACCGTACAATCATACAACGATGGCATGGCCACACCCCATGGTTCCACGTGGACTGACCGTACACTAACTAGGCAAGTTACATGGACAAGTCACAAGTTGACAAGTGGAAGATCATACATATTACATAGGAAAATTATGTGCTAAGGTTAAGCCAATGAGAGGCTGCCACCTGGAAGCCTCCCATTAGCCTATATTGGTCAATTTTTACCAAAAATTATAGAGTTGATGGGGGTCAAAACTGTGATCTCCATAATTTTTAACAAACCTCCTTCTACCATCACACCATCATTTTAGTTCTTAACCTTATATGGTGCAGATTACATTTAAGTTTTGGAAAAGGTTTATATGGTGGAAATAAGGTCTGAGGGCCTAAACCCTCGACCCATATAATATACAATATAATCGTGTCATATATTCACAGGGCATAACGAACTTTATACCATTGTAACCACATAATATATGGTTGTAACCACATATAAAACAAACCAACAAATATGCCAACAAAGGAGAGGATTGTGGGGTATGGAACCCACAACCTCCTCCAATTTATCCAACAATCTAACCAATATGCCAATAAGTTCCCCTTGTTATGGGATTCCTCTAAACTTAGAATTAAGTTGCAATACAATGCGGATGAGGAGTTAAGGCCCGTGCCCTATATATTGGGCATGAATCTCAAGGCCAACACACATCCCTATGTGCATAGATCCCAACACAGAAATGAAGTCTGAGGTGGGAAAAAATCTCGAGGATGTAGGGATGTATCAATTTGTGTTCAAAGGATGAGGTCAAATATGGTGTGTCTCGTAAACTGTGCCATGAGGTATATTAATAGCACCTAGGTGTATTTATACTCATTTTTCATGATTTTTCATAAGGATAATGAATTTTAGGTCTATTTTATGATCATAGGTCATTTGTAAAATTATTAGTCCAAATTTCCATTAATGAGCACCATCATGCATCATTTAGCATGTAAAGAGGGTGTGATTGAGCTAGTTTGGAAATTGGTCGACTTTATAGTCAAATTTCTCAAAATTTCACAAGGATTCTAATTGTGAACTCATTTTCTTGTTTTGAGTAGTGGAATTAAAGAGAATCCATTAAAATGGATTTTTGCAAGCACATGTTGTAATATAATTGGTGTTTTGAGATAATGGATAACAATCATACTATCTAAAGTGAATTTCAATATGAAGTAATATATGTC
Source organism: Picea engelmannii (assembly GCA_009831015.1). NCBI lineage: Eukaryota > Viridiplantae > Streptophyta > Pinopsida > Pinales > Pinaceae > Picea > Picea engelmannii. The sequence goes on along the minus strand of ML778197.1, from coordinate 890,447 downwards.
ATATACATATGTAATTTGAGTTCTTTTATTTTTTTTCATGTCATCTCAATCATCTGCAAATTAATCATCAATTTATGGGTTTTTGGATAAAGAGCACTACATCATTTTTTTTCAAATTACCTCAATATGATCATGGAATTAATTTTGAATCAAGTTAGATGTTGCATGTATAAATTGTAAAGTAATAAGTGGTGTGTAAGGATTTTCATATCATGCAAAAATGAAAAAAATATTGGTTTTTCTAATGGAAACTAGGATGATGAATTTCCTATGCTTAATGTAGTGAATTAATTTGATGATTTGGGGAGCAGAGAAGCTAGTGAGGGCGTTCAACAAAATGAGTGGTTCAACTTTCGGTGGATCAGAGGGTGGAGTAGGATCATCTTATTAGAGTATTTTTGTTAGGGACCTAACCTCCCTAACACATCACGTAGGTAGAATAATATAATTTCCATGTAATAAAGGTTGATATTAATAAGGCCTAGTAATAAGGAAGAATAAGTCAAATGTAGGAAGACATAATAGAATTTTATGATTTTAGAAATATCCTCATGTGGATTGTTCTTATGGTATATGGATTTAGTTTACATAGGATTCGAGGGCATTAAAAAAAAAATCTTGAGAATTATTGTAATAGAGTGTTGCTCTGCTGGAGGTTTCCCAATCAAAGAGGAAAGTGAGCATTGTTTCCTATCAATAAGGTATTATTTTGGTGTTGTGATTTCCTATATTGTGTTGTTCCATTGTTATTCTATGTAGTATTTCTTTTATCTACTATTATAATAGATCTAGTACCTTACAAGTGGTATCAGAGAACTTTCCTTGGAAGGAATTGTGAGTTATTTTTTTTAGGGTAGAGATGTGTTCCAACGTATTAAAACTATGAAGATCTGTTGTTTAGAAAATAAATCCATGGTCGGGGAAGAATACATGTAGGAACTACAATTGGTTATTAATCACACATTGTTGGCTACCCTTGTAACCCTTGTTAGTACCCCTTCAAGTGGTAGTGCATCAGATAACACCTATATATGGATTGGACTAGATCTCTTGAATCCCTTCATAGATAAACCAATCCACTACATGAATCCTATAATTCCATTGAGATTAACACTCTGGAAGATAGTCTCTAGTACCTGGGTAATCGGGTAGTATGGATAAGGGTACGTTCTAGCCTCCTTAGTTGGTGCCCTGAGATATTGGATCGAGTACTATTGTTCAACCCCACATGTACATCAGAGAGCTATAGCACAGGGAAAACCCTGTTTTGTAGAAACCCTCAACACCCTAACCCTTGGAACATACAATATCTATTGTTGTGTAATCTTTTCCCCTGCATTTGGATTGTGAAATTACTACACATTTCTTTATGTTAAGAATTTGTACATTTCACCACTATAGTATTATTGAGTTTGGGTCCTTGCCACACCCTTATTTGATACCTATACCATTGGATTTCTCTTTTCGTTATGATCGCATTCATACCGATCATTTTTCAAAAAAACAATTGTCTTTGTGGTCTGAACCCCCTTCAAACCTCCTTATTTGGAACCTACCCCATTGATTTATCTCTTCATCTTGATCATTGTGATACCCTTCACCAGTCACCCATTTTTTGTGTGGTCTTGCTTTCCTGTTTCCTATGCCCCCTTTCACCATGTCCCACACTCGTAGCCAAGACCTTGAATCACACATCAATACCTTGTCCTATGATTTCTCTAAGACACAGTAGGAAGTGTGGAAATGCAATGCCAATTTTTACCACCATCAACACCAAAATGAATTCCACCACAGACACCAAAATGGAAACCATGAAACAATACCTCTCTTCCCAACTTGAATCTATCACTTCCCAGCTCTGTGACAATCTGAATATTCTTGGACACCTTACCTCCTCTGACCAACCCTTGCAACCCAAAGGTGAGACTTCCTATAATTCCTATAATTTTCCATCCCATCACTTCCACTGTGATATACACCTTCCTAGAGTGGATGTGAAAAAATTTGTTGGCTCAGATCCCACGACCTAGGTCACCCAAATGGAACATTACTTCTCTTTGCATGGCATTACCGATGAGCTAGCCAAACTTCATTATGGTGTTCTCCATTTGGATCTCGAGCGCTAGAAATGGTGGTAATGGTGTAAAAATGAATGCCAAGGGTATCTAGATTGGACATAGTTTTTTACATACCTCTATGACCACTTTGACACCGACACCCATCATTTAGTTTGTTTGACTAAGTCGAAATAGACTGGCCTAGTGGAAGAGTTTATAGCATCCTTTGAGAAATTAGCTTTCCAAACAAAGGGTATGACAGATGATTGTTTTAGGGAATGATTTATCAACGACCTCAAGGATTAAATATGTGCCCATGTCCTCATGGATCTCCCCTAGACTTGGTTGGAAGATATAAAACGGGCCAAGGAATCATAACAAGTCATCTCCTCCCAAACCCGAAAAACATCCTTTATTCCTCATCCTAAAAACTCCCTTTGCACCACTCCTACCGCTCCCCTCAAGATCCATAATTTACTCAGGATGAAATGGATGAATGCCAACTTAATGGTCTTTTTTACAATTGTCATGACAAGTATTTTTCAAGGATCAAGTATAAGAAACATAATATTTTTATGGCTATGTCTGAGGATGTTTATGAAGAAGAGGCATATGCGTCTCATGTACCTGATAAAAACTCATTACTTTATTCATCGTGGCATTGCAAAAGAAGTGAATTGTTATATACATCCAATTAATAATTTCCAAATCATGATTTCCAACGGGATTCCATGCAATTTGGAGGGCGTTATGAAAACGTGCACCTCCAAATTGGTCAATATCACCTAAAATATCATATGTTTTCTATTGACATTAGAGGTTGTGGCATTGTACTTGAAATAAAATGGTTACGCACTCTCGGTCCTATCACCATGGATTTCTAGAAATTAACCATGCAATTTCAGCAAGATGGCCAACAACACTAGTTCCAAGACATCACAGTAGGGTCATCGGATATCATCAGTTCCCATCGAATGGAAACTCTCCCCAAAAAAGGTCATTTTGTAATTCTTTCTCAACTTCATGACAATCAGGCAGTTGAAACACCCTCTATACATCCCAACCTCCAACACATCCTCTCCCAACACCAATTTGTGTTTCAAACCCCCAGGGACTTCCACTTTCTCATGGTTTCCATGATCATTCCTTTCCTCTTGTTCTGAGTAGTGTTCCTCCAAATGTCCTCCCTTATCGTCATCCATTTTCCCAGAAGAATGAAATTGAAAATATTGTTTAATAATTTCTAGAAGCAAGTGTCATTTGTCCCAGTACCATTCCATATTCTTCTCAAGTAGTCATGGTACTCAAGAAAGAAGGTACTTGGAACATGTGTCCTAATTTTTGAGCTCTCAAAAAACTCTCCATCAAATACAAATTTCCCATTCCTGTCATTGATGACCTTTTGGATGATTTAAGTGTTTCTCGATATTTTACCAATATTTATCTTCTCTCTAGATAACACCAAATTTGTATGAAAGAAGAATACATTCCCAAAAATGAATTCATAACTCATGAGGGTCACTATGAGTTCTTGATTATGCCATTCAACCTCTGTAATTATCCCTCCACTTTTCAAAGTCTCATGAATCATGTCTTTCATACTTTCCTTTGTCATTTTGTCTTATTTTTCTTTGATGGTATTCTCATCTATAGAAAAACTTGGCAAGCACATCTCACCCATGTGGATCAAGTCCTCCATCTACTTTCCTAGCACAAATGTTTTCTTAAGCAGGCTAAATGTGCCTTTGGAGCCTCTAAAATTGAGTACCTGGGACATATTGTCAACAAGGATGGTGTCCGGGTAGATCCAAATAAAATTGAAGCTATGCAGGATTGGTCATGCCTGAAAAATCTTAAAAGTCTACATGGGTTCTTGGGTTTGATGAGATATTATCACAAGTTTGTTAAAAATTATGGAAAAATTGTAGCTCCTCTCATAACGCTCCTTAAAAATAATTCTTGCAGTTGGACTCCAATAGATGACCATGCCTTCCAAGATTTGAAAGTGGCTATGTGCACTACTCTGGTTATGGCTCTCCCTGACTTCAATAAGACCTTTGTAGTGGAATTTGATGCCTCGGGAAAATGAATTAGGGTCTTTCTCATGCAAGAGGGTAGACCTTTGGCTTTCACCAACAAATAATTTTCTAAGAACCATTTGGGACAGTCCACCTATTAAAAGGAAATGTTGGCTATTCTTCATGTTGTGGATCTTTGGCATCCTTATCTCTTGGGGAAACACTTCCAAATAAAAATTGGTCATCAAAGCCTCAAGTATTTTCTTGAACAGAGAATTTCTTCCCAAGAGAAAAAAAAATGGGTAACCAAGCTATTTCGCTATGATTATGAGATCATCTACAAAAAAGGAAAACAAAATCTAGTGGTTGATGTCCTTTATAGGAAATATGAAGAAGGTGAGTATCTTTTTTCCTTGTCATTCATTTTCATAGATTGGCTTCAGGTGGTTTGTCAGGAATGGTTGCAAGACCCAAAACTTTCAAGAGTGATCCACATACTCTAGCAGGATCTGCAAGTTTCTTCAAGGTACTCATGGCACCATGACAAGCTTCATTATAAAGGTTGCTTGTATTTAAGAAAATAATCGAACATTAAATCCATCATTCTCTCTAAGTTTAATTCTTCACCTAAAGCTGGGAATTTTGGTTTTACCAAAACATATGAACATGCCAAACATTCTTTTTTCTGGGACGATATGAAATAGGACATTCACATATTTTTCGTTGAATGTGATATTCCCCCCACCCCCAACCTCATATATGTCGAGGGTGAGGGTGGGGGGAATAATAGAGAAAACATATCAACTCAATAAGGGCGATCCATTCAAATCCCCATGCACACTCCAACCGCTCTCGATCCCAGCTACTATTTGGACATATATTTCTATGGACTTCATTGTTGTCTTAGATAAATCAAGACATAAGTCATTCATCATGGTATTAGTAGATCGTCTTTCAAAATATGTTCATTTCTATGCTCTTTAACACCCTTTCACTACCTCCATCGTAGCTCAAATTTTATGGATAATATCTTCAAACTCCATGCCATGCCTCATTCTATTGTGTCTAATCTTGATCCCACTTTCACCATCACTTTCTAGAAAGAATTGTTCCGACTCCAGGGAACCCAATTGAAACTCAACATAACATATCATCCTCAGACTAATGGCCAAACTGAATCAGTCAACAAGTGTTTGGAAACCAATTTGATGTGTTTTTTATCTGACATAAATAATCGATGGGTTCAATGGTTAGCCCTTGTTGAATGGTGGTACAACACTTCTTACCACATTGCCACTCGCACGACTCCCTTTGAAGCAGTTTATGGACAAAAACCACCTTCATTTTCATCATACATTCCAGTAATATCCAAGTTTCAACCAGTGGATATAACTCTTACAGTTCACATGACCATCCTCTATACTCTAAATGAAAATTTGGCCACGACTCAAAATCGCATGAAACAACAAGCAGATCAAGATCGTTCTTAATGTGAATTTGTTGAAGGGGACCAAGTGTTTCTTCATCTACAAGATTACAAGTAGAATTCAATCAAATCACAACACTATCAGAAACTCTCCCCCAAACTCTATGGTCCATACCGTATTCTCTAGAGAGTGGGGTCTGTGGCCTACCTATTAAAGTTCCCTAGTCACTCTAAGATCCACCATGTTTTTCATGTTTCCTACTAAAATAAATTGATCGAAACTAAGTTCCATACTCATACCAGTCTACCTAAGTTGCATGAAGAAGGTTCCATTTGGTTACAACCAAAATTAGTCTTGTACTAGCGCCATGAGTGTCATCTCTACTAGTGCACTGTGAGGGAAGTTCTAGTTCAATGGAAGGACATACGGCTAGAAGATGCCACATGGGAGTCGGACACCATTCTGTAGAAATTTCCCCATATCAAGTATTGAGAAAAAGGATATTTTTAATGGGGAGAGCATGCTAGGTACCTAACCTCCATAACACCTCATGTAGGTAGAATAATATATTTTCCATGTAATAAAGGATGATATTAATAAGACCTAGTAATAAGGAAGAATAAGTCAAATGTAAGAATACCTAATAGAAGCTTTTGCTTCTAGAAAGATCTTCCTCTATATTGTTCTTTTGGTAGATGGATTTAGTTTAAATAGGAGTCGAGGGCATGAGAAGTGTTTTTCTTGAGAATTATTGTAATAGAGCATTGCTCTGCTAGAGGTTTCCCCCTCGAAGAGGCAAGTGAACATTTTTTCATAACAATAAGGGTATTATTTTGGTGCTATGGTTTCATATATTGTGTTGTTTCATTGTTATTCTCTATAGTATTTCTTTTTTTTTCTATTATAATAGATATGGTACCTTACAAGTTCTTGAACAAGGGAAACTTCAACATCCTCATCAAAAACATCCTTAGAAATGGCCATAAAACTATTATGTTATTTACACTTGTTCCCTAGAAAATATTTATCATCAAAATAATATCAAAGACACATGAGTTTGTATTCAACCATTTCTTCCCAAGTTAATTTATGGATCTTGAGAGGAGTGGCATGAGGGGTGGGATTGGTGGGTTTAGGGAGGTGGATAAAGGGTTTTATGTTTTATAAAGAGAAGACCTGTTGTGTTTCCTTGGCTCGTTTAGTAGCTTCCAACCAAGTCTTGGGACCATCCATTAGGACCTGGGCTCAAATTTCATCCTTTAGGACATTGATAAAGAATTCCCTAAATAAGGCATCTAATAGGCCCTATGTTCTAAAATCCAAGTGCTCAAAGGAGACAATAAAGTCTTCCACTATGCCAAACTATTTTAACTTTTTAAAATTTCCTAAATGGTATGTTTCTATGTCAAAATGTTCATATATATATTGACAACAAGCTATTTCAAAGCAACATACCCTTGGCAAGAATTTTTACACCATTGCCACTATTGATAGTGTTTAGGATCATATAGAGGATATTGCAACAAATTTTGGCCAATTCATCAGTAAAGTCTTGCAAGGAGAAATAATGTTCCATTTCAGTGACCCAACCTATGGGATATAATCCATTAGATTTATTCACCTCCACTCTAGGAATACACAATTTGTAATGACGCAGTTCATGGAAGGAAGGTTGTTTAGAGGTAGGATTTGGGGATCAACTCATCAATTTTTTGAGTTTTTTTTCGATTGAGGCATATCGGTCCTTGAGGGTTTCAACTAAGGAATTGAGGGACATAAGGTTATAATTGATGTTCTTGATTTCATTATTGTTTTGGGTGTTGTCTGTGATCAAGTCAATGATTTCATGATTGTGGGTGATATCCATTTGTGAATAGGAAATAAATGGGTAGACATGTTCACACAGAAAAAGGGTTATATGTGATGGGTACCACAATGATCAGGGAAAAGAGAGGAGTCTAGTGAGATAGGTCCCAAATAAGGGTGTCGGGAAGGGTGGGTGCATCCATGGAAAAAAAGTCTTACAAGTGATAGGTACTACGCCGATCAAGAAAAAGAGAGGAATTGAATGGGGTAAGTCCTGAATATGGGTGTCGACAAGACCACTATACTCTTTTTTTTACTCATGTGGAGTTATATTATTGCCTAAAGAATACTATAGTGATGAAAAGTCAAAATTGTTAACAGGGAAAATTGTGTAGGAATATTGCAGCCTATTTGCAAGAGGCAGAGTTGCATGACAAAAGTGCTTCTTTGTTGTTGTTTTTTTCTATTCCTTTCCCAAAGGTTAGGGATTTTAGGGTTCCTACAAAAAAGGTCTTTACTTGTGCTATAGCTCTCTGATATACATGTGGTTTCAAATAGTAGTACTTGGCCCAATATCTTAGGGAACCAACTAAAGAGGCTCAACTATACCCTTATATGTACTACCTAATTACCCAGGTACTAGAGAGTATTATTCCTGAGTGTTTTTTCGGTGCCACTATAATAGTCAGGTTTCACTTAGGATAATATGAAGTGGGTTTCATGAGACTTAGGGGACTCCCTATATAAGAAAAGGTACATGCAAGTGATGGTCATGTACATGTGTTGTATGATGTTGTACAACTCAAAGGGGTACCAATAGGGGTTACATAGGTTTCCAATGAGGTGAAACATTTATTTAAAGTAACCCATGAAACCATATATATTTCCTACATGTAGTCTTCCCCAACTAGAATTTTACCTATTGAATGATGGATATTTATGTTTGAAAGATGTGGAAATTACATGTCCTTACCCTGGAAAAAAAATTGTCCCAAAATTTCTGCAAAGGAAAGTGCTCTACTACCACTTGTAAGGTACCAGATTATTATGCAAGAAGAACATAATAACTATGATGAATACCAATAGAAACAACATAATATAGAGAACAATAACACCAGAAATGATACTTTGATAAAAATCAAAGTTCACTTTCCTCTTCGAGGGGGAAACCTCCAGCAAAGCAGAGCTCAGTTACCAAATAATTATCAAGACAAGACTTTCCCATGCTTTATTCTCCTATTTATACTAATTTGGTTTGCTAAATAACATTCTAAATGAAGATATTTCTAGAAGAAAAAACTTTCATTAAGACTTATTACATTAGACTTGTTCACATTATTATATAGGCCTTATTTACTAATGTCAACCTTTAATACATAGAAAAAATATCATTATACCTACTTGATGGATTAGGGAAGTTAGGTCCCTAATGATAACTTAGATTTTAATCAATAGTGAATATAATGGAAAGGAGAGGCAATGGTGGGAATGAAGGAAAATTCATCAAAGGGTTGGGAGAGGAGGTGAGAACAAAGGGAATGCAGATAGGCATGAGATAGAAAGGGATATGGGGGAGAAGAGAAGGATATGGGTGAGACCAGGATATTTGTCCATGAAATGGTGGGGTGAGAGGGGAAAAGGTGGAGGAGGTGAAAAGAGGTGAAGGGTAGATGGATAGGCGAGGGGGAGTGGTGGGCATGAATGATAGGAGGAATAGAGAGGGATAAAATTCAATTAGAGCTAGGGGGGCAATGGAAGACATCATTAGGTTTGATAAGAGCAAGGGATGGATAGGTATATGGAGATAAGGGGTGGATGGAGATAGGGGCCCAATGGGGAAGTGGCCTAGGGGTAGAGGTTGGGAGCCACTTTTCCATTGCATGGAAAATTGTTCCAGGATAAGACTAAAGAGGGGAATATTGTATTATTATTATTATTGTAAAATAATGTAATTTCACTTAATATATTAAATGAGGATAAATTGTATTTATTTTAAGTGGATTTTCATAATAATCGCAATAATTTTTAATTTCCAACATTTTGAACCAATAATAGTGGTCCATCATTAGTGTTATAGCCTTAATTTCCACCCTACAGGGCTAGAAGGGAATCCAACAGAAGATGGAAGATAAAACATGTTTCTTTCTCAGGATTTAGGACTTCTTTTAGGGATGTTACAGGACACATATGAGACAATAAGCGATGATCATAGCAAGTCATCAATAGTGCAATAACAAACGATCCTTGTAAACTTGTAGATTTGTATAGTTACAAAGAGGCAAGCGATGGATGAGTTATATATTTGTGGAATGAGATTAGAAAATCACAACATTCAAGTTTCCATTGGGTTCTAGAAGACATAGAAGCTCTCTAAAGCCTCTTCTAATGATATATATAAATCATTCAAGTCTTGAGAAAGAGGAAGAAGAATCATTTGCAGAATTATGTTTCCCAAATGCAGAGGAGCTTCTCCTATTCAGAGTAGCCACAATCAGATTTCCTAGTTCAGTTAAGAAGATGAGGAGAAGAAAGGAGCAAGGATAAAAGGATAATACAATACATCTAAGGTATGATAATTGATGTGTTTATTATATTTCATTAATAGATCATTGGTTTTCCCCTAAATATGTTTGTATCTGATTTTAAAATGTTTAGATCTTGTCTTAGAATGCATAGATTGGGATATATCTAGTAGATTTGATTCTCCTAAAACTAGAAGAATATTAGATTGATAGTTATTTGTCTCCTTGTGTGTGTGAAGTAAATTGCGGGAACTAGAGTTCGATATTAGGGGTTGCACCTGTCGGATACACTAGGACAACCATCAGTCAAAAGGTATGTTTTCCATCCATCTTGGTTAAAAGTAGAAGAATTTACTTGCATCTAGGGAAACCATTATAAGTCTAGCCACATTGTTTGTCTAGGATCAATAGGAATATCCTAGGGAGATATAACTTACCATACTTGTGATATTTCTCCAATAACAGAATTGGCGACTCCACTGGGGAAGAATCTTTGATTCTTCTCTAACTTAGAATTCCTTGTCAAATCACCCTTTGTTTATGTTTTTTATTTGATTTTTTTCTTTCTTGTTACTCCTCCAAAGTCTATATCTCTCACATTTGATGGATCTGAGATAGATTTGATATATCTGAAGCAGACCCATCTTTTTTATAAAATAATTTTTTCCATAGTTGTCATTTTTTGTAGTATTATTATCATGTGGTGCATTGCTAGTTGAACAGCATGTGTCTAGCGACAATCCCTGTAAACTAGGAAAAATACAAAATTGTCATAATTTTGAGATTAGATCTGACTTGTCTGATCCCTGAATTTTCTATTTATTTTATATGTAAATATATTACCTTTGTTTGAATTTGGTTGTTTCATAATTTACCTTCAAACCTTATTTGGATTGTAATTGTGTGACTTGTTTGGATTGCTTGGTTAAGTTTGTTTATTGTTTTTTGATCCATTGAAGTTGGGAAGTGAAACCAATAGGTATGAACAAATCTATTAGTGCTTTGCATTGGTTTCTTTTGGTTAGTTTTTCCTTTTGTGGCTAGTGCCCATTACTAGATCCATTCCTTGTGAGTTTTGGGTTGAGATACTGTGTAGACATTGGAATGTGTTATGAGGCATCCCTACAAATATCACACCACCCTCTACTTGTTGATTTGTTGGTTTCCCCATTTCATATTGTGTTCTTGAGTAGATTAAGAATATTTTTCATTACATTCATAGAAATACAAAAAAACAAAAAAAAAATGTTTGTGATCTTTTGAAGCATTAGAACAAAAGTGTGTTAGTAAAGAGTTTGGGTTGAATTTAGGTTAGAATTTTGGATCTAAATTGTTTTTATGGTTTCTTGAAGTTTGAGGATTTCTTTTTGATGTTTACAAAGAAAAGAAAAACCTCTTTCCCTCCCATAGCTAGAATTCATTGAAGTGAACCAATTGCATTGGAATATTTGCATTGCTTGGTTGTGTCAAGAGTAAAACAACAACACAAAATTTGCATTCATTTCCCTTTGACATAAAAAAAATCCATAAAAGAATTGTGTAATATAAAATCTATTCGACATTTTTCCTTTTTAGTGAAACAACATTAGATATTATTAGGGCCTTGGAATATGATTGGAGAGTGAATTCTCCAAGGCCACGGAAATGAAACCTAGAAGTTATTAATGAGTGAAAATATATTTTTACAATCAGTGTGTCGGTAAGCTCCTATAACACCAAATTTAAGCACGAGGTCGCATTGGGGAAAGTAGGGAGATTACCCTTATTTTCTTTTTAAGGTGTTTGTGGTATCACTTCTAGTACTATGTATATGGGAGTTTCATTGGTTCCACACTTTTGTGTGATGTAAGGCCTTCAAAGCTTCATGCATAGCTACCTTGCCCTTACATGTGGTCAAACCTATGATTTTTCACCTGATCATTGATTATGAGGTGGTAGCCTTATTGACCTTTCCTAGGTATCCAATATAAGTGACTATAGGTGGGATGTTCCTATAGTAACGGGGGAATTTGTTCGTTCATGGTCTCAGTTCCCCAGAGGTTTCCCTCCTTACTAAAGGGTTCTTTCGTTGGTCAGGGTTGTCTCATGTAGATCATCGTAACTTCTTCTCATACCTTCATTATCCAAACTTGTGGGGACCTCATCTCCCCCAAAGGGTTGGTTTTCGGAAAGCCCCCTGAGCCATTGGTTTTCCTACTATTATCCTAAATTTGATAGGGGTGTGATATTTGATTTTGAGTCTATATTGGCCTTAGGTTGAACTATGTTTTTATTTACATCTATTAATATTCACCTTGTCTGAATTACCCCGTCGATGCCATCGGTTACAAGGAATAAATCCAATAATGGAGGAACAACCACCTTTGAATTGGTGTGAAATAGGTGACCAAGAATTTTAAGATTCTAATATTTGGTTTGATGAGACTAGTTTGGTTGAAGTGGAAGTGGTCAACAAAAGTCCTCCACCCAAATTTAACCCTCATTTGACTTATCCTAAAGCACTCATACTTGTCCATATAATAGAATGTTTTAGTGCGCCTTTTTATTTGTTTAACAATCCTCCCAACATGTCAAGACCAAGTGTTTCATCTAGTGTAGATGAGCCTTCAATCCCATTTGCAAGTGGGAACAGAGGCATCCTTGTGGTGTCCACATTACCTTTTCTTATCACCATTGGACCAACAACATCTATCCCTTTTTCTATAGGTCCCTCAATCTGGGGGACCCGAACTGTGTCCTCATTTCCATTTGTTAGTATACGTAGAGTTCCTACGCCCATCCATTATATTTCGATAACCACTTTTGGATATTTTTCTTGTGGGGGTCCGAGCCTCGGTTTCATCATGGGAGGTGAAATAAATTCTACCTCCACCATTCCTATGAGCATACTAGCATCATCAAGTGTGGGTGTGCCTTTTTAGTGAAACATTCCTAGTGGTTTTGGGGTTGTTTCTAGTCAAGATGGGGGTAGTAGTATGTGAGGAGGATTTCACTTCCCATGGGTTAGCACACCTTTCCCTAAGGTCACATCTCTCAAGGGTAAATTTTCATAGTGGGGAGGATTTCCCTTTATCAATACCTTAGGTTATGGAGGGGTCTTCCTTGAGACTAATTTTGGGAACGTTTTTCCTATAGGGTCTACATTTTTCCCTGTCAGAAATCCCTTCAAGGGCACATCTACTCCAGGGAGTAGTCATTCCCTTAGAAGTGCCACCATACCTAGGGGCACCCACACATTAGGAACACCTTAGAAACCTTATTGTAGTACAAACGTAGGGGGATTGCAAGATTCATCTAGGACAACCATTATTTCATCTCCCTCCATTTATTCATTTTCTCATACATTGTTGTTATTCCTAGTGACATTAGACTTAATTGATTTATAGCGGTTGAAAAATGACCCTATTTCTGACAACCCTTCATGGCTAGACATTCCTGACAAGCTACCATCAGACATTCCAAAATTTGACGGAAAACCAAGAGAATACCCTTCCACATACATCATGACATATCACTTGTCATGCTCATCTAATTCCTTGATGGATGATAGTGTGAGGTTATGTATTTTATAAATTTCTCTTACTGGAAGTCCCGCCAAGTGGTATATTGACTTAAAAGGAGCTTCCTTTAAAATATTCAATGACTTGGAAATGGCGTTTCTAACGCATTACCAGCTACCCATATGGTATGAGATAGGAACGGAGCTATTGACATCGCTATGTCAAGATATTACCACCCACATTTCTGATCATATACACGAGTAGTGAAAAAGGCATAATATGATCAAGGCCTAGATCCCAGATAACCTCTTGATGGAGTGGTTCATGAAATCTCTCCTACCAACGATTTCCAAGGATGTATCTATGGTTGAGGAGGCTATTGAGGAGAAATCCATTATGCGTTCCCAACACCTAGATTGTATCTAATCTCATTCGGGTACTCTTTATGAAATTATCCCACATGCTCCTAGGCCATAGAAAGATCCTAAAAAAACAAACCCAGGACCCCATGTCGATGGTGTGGTTGTTTATGTTTCCTATGCTTCTATGTGCCATTTAGTTGACCAGATGAGTCACATATCTATCTCATCACACCTATCAAATTCTATCTCTAATGCTCAAACATCTATGGTCCCTACTCATACCTACAAGGTGAATTCATTGTAGTCCATAAAACTAAAGAATTCTCAACAAATTGGAGGAAACAAGAAGAGGAATAAGAAGAAAAAATTCAAATTTGAGAAAGGGACTTCTCCCACACAAAACAATGAGGAGGGGGTCACAAAAGGGAAAATGAAGAGATCGTTCTACTGCACTAGTTGTGGTAGGACCACCCTACTCATCAGTGTCCTAGGAAAGATGAGATCCATCGTTATTTGTCAGAGAAAAAGGCTCCCAAACAGCCTAATATCGTAATTCATCCTTTCCCCCCTTAACCTCAACACATGGTTGTGAAAAATCCTACCCATCCGCAAGGGGGCATCGAAGGCACCCCTCGTCATGAGTGGTCTCCCTCAAATGCTTCTATTTTCATGTGTGACCAAATGGTCAATTTGCAAACCCAAGGAAAGAACTATGAAAATTCTGAGCCTACTCTTGATGTTCATGAATCAACATATTCCCATCCTTGTGTCCCTCTTCATATTTAGAATCCATCCTTTGACACTCTACAAGGAGAACACCTTCTATCAAAGGTTTTTGTAGAGGTTTTTAGTGTTACAAAATTTGGAAAATTTTTCAAAAAATCCTCTACTACAACTTTCGCTATTGGTTGTGGAGGTTTTAGTGGAGTTTTTAATGGATGTTCCATATAACTGAAAAAAATGGGGCGAGTGGAGGTTGTAGCAGATGTTTTTTTCTCTATGGTTTTTTTGTAAAAATGCACTTGTGCACCTTTTAATAAAATTCCTTGGGGTGTACCAAAACCTATAATACATTGGAACAAACTTACATAAAATGCCTTGGAACTTACATAAAACAAAAAAGGAACCAATGCACCATTTCATAAATTTCCTGGTGCAAACATAAAAAGAATTGCATCGGGCACCATTACATGAAAATACGCCAATGCGTAAATAAGATGAAAACGTTATGGTTCTCCATTACATCACCTCCTATGTGATTACATATGAAACAAACACACCGGGATGGTTTTGGTTAATATGCCCTGGATTCCCATTTTGTTATATGCAACTTCGATGCACTTATATTTTTTTTATTATATGTTTCGATGCATATATTAAATTTAACACACCTAGGTGCTTGTATTGTTAAATGCTCTGGAGAGTTTAAGATTTTTAAAGCACCAATGTTATTATATTTAAATAATTGATGTGTATCTATCACATGCCCACTGAATAATTTCAAAACGAGATATATTATCATACATTTTCCCGATGATTTTGCATAATTAATATGTATCGGTGCTTTAGTATTCTTAATATGCGTTGGTGCATATAACCCATTAAAAAGCACCAATGTCTATATTATTTCAAGAACCACTTTGTGAGTTCATAAGAATGCACTGATATGTATATATTTTAATTAATTGGTTTTTTTTTTAATATTTTTTATAATCATGTTGTTTTTTATATTTTTGTTATTGCATTTTGATATAATGAAAACATTAATGCCTTATCCAAGAGATTAAACCTCTATGATTTGAAACAATGTAAATTATTCACATATTAATTAATCATTTATTTAGAACAATGTAAATCATTCACATATTAATTAATCAACAATGCAACATTTGACTATGCAATCAAATAACAAGCCCATTTTATTATATATGAATAAGAGACCCATGGTCATACAAAATGGGACAATGTAAAGGTCCAAAATAATAAAAATGGAACCGATATGTAATTGTTACAGTTATTGGTAACATGTCCTCATGTATTTGGGACATTATGTCCACTACATTAAGAAAAATAAAATATCCTTAATTTTTACAAAACGATATTACAAAATTGGATACAACTTGCAGTAACATTCAATTATATTGATTGACATTCATCACTTGAATTGTTTCCATTGATCGCATTATGAGCATCCCACATTTCTTGATTAGTTGTAGGTGAGATTGTACTTTGGTTATCTAAATAGATGTTTTCTTTCTCGACTTCTCATTGATGTTCCAACCCCTCCTGTTCGATCTAAAAACATAGAAATAAAGTGTAATAAGTAAATCTACTTTTATAATATAGTAGAATATACATGATTTCATAAATAAAAAATGATACCATATCAACAATTGACTCATAAACCATACACATCATTTTGAAGCCTTTCCTCAGGTCGGTTATCACAATATTATATATTGGCTCCTCTCCATACTTTGTTTCATGCATGTTTAATACACCATGACAAACCATTGTCAATATAATTAATATAAATGTTTCTTCTTGTTCCATTAATTATAAAACAAGGAAAGTTAAATAACATATTTACTTACAATTTTTTCAATTAAAACTTCAAGCTTCAACATATAATCACAACCCAGGACATCTTTTATGTACAATGTACACCACATACCATTAATTTTTTTTTTTTTAAATCACTGACAATGAAAGAGTTTACAGGGTTTGGGATCCGATGCAATGAGTGGTACCATTGCAACAGATACTAAATGCCCCATATGCAACTAAATAAACCCTATAAAAATATATTTCTTAAAAAAATAAACCCTAAAAAAATCATTGCTTATAAAAATAAACCTTAAAAAAATATATTGCTTATAAAAATAAACCCTATAAAAATCTATTGCTTATAAAAATAAAACCTATAAAAATATATTTATTAAAAAAAGAGGGGAACAAGAAAAAACAACAAGAAAGCTACGTTGCCAATCTTGAAAATAACTATAAAAACTTTTTTTTTTAACATGCATTGAAAATAGGTTGAATCAAATAGGGAAACATCGAAATGATCAGAAGAATGAAATCACATAACTGAAATTTCTTATATGTAGATTTATATGTGCCTTATAGATGCCTTCCAATTTTGGCTCTTCAAAAAAATCTAGCCACTCCAAAGTATTTCATGGAAAATATTTCTTCCACAAATCTTCCCTCTAAATTCTGCCAAAAAAATGAACTAATGAACAATGGTTTCATTTATAAAAAAAATAAGTTTTGAAAAATAAAATTGCCTCTTTTATCGTTATGTTTTTTCAATTAGTATGTAAAAACACTTATTAAACTATATATTTTTAAAATTAAGTTTGTTTTTAAATCGATGCACCTCATTGAATAGTGCACCCTAGGCCCTATATAATAATAAATTGCACTCACACAAATTTTATCGACAAAATAGAAATGCATTGGTGCATTGGTGCATTATAAAATACTTAAATGCACCAATAAATTTTAATATCGGATTCATGCACGTATTGACGATGGTTTTGGCTCAAAATGTAGGGAAAATAAGTTTATAATATCAAATGGCCAATACTTCGGATTCCATCTCATTCCATATCATTGCAAGTTTGTCAACTTCTCCCACATTGGTTGACGTAAGTCTAGATGTTATTTATAATTCATTTATCTTATTGAATTTATGTCATTTATGCACGTGCATTTGAATAAGTGTTCATTAAATTTTGTAGGATCATAAATTGGGATCGAGTTTGGATGAGAAAGATATTCCACCAATGCAAAAATAACACAACCTCTTATCGGGAAAAATATACTGCAAGAAAATGTGTGATGAAAGTGTACAGTTGCTTTACCCTAGAAATTGTAACATGCCATCTTCCAATAACATGCATCTTGGGTCAACAATATTATGTCGTGAATTGGATCTCTTTTATGACATGCCAGTGGTATGTGGTTGTTCAAAATGTAAAGGTTTGAAGAAGAACCCTTGATGTGTCACATTGGCTCATTATATTGATGATCAACTACTCAAGTTTGATGATCTAATACCTCCTACTGTGGTCAATAATCCAATATGTGATATAGAAAATACACATAGGAATACTCCCATGTTCTCCTTTTTTGAAAATTTTGAATCCAGACCAACTACGTTTCCTCCTAAATTGGACAACTTCTCTCCTTCTATTGATTCAATGGAGAGTTATTATAGTGATTCAAAGTATGATATCAATACCACCCAAAACATCACTACTAGAAGATCAAAAAAGTTGTATGAGCTAAGAGAAAAAATGTCCAAGTACACACCATATTCTATTCAATTTTTGGAAGGTGGTGATGACTTCCCTCTTCCTATCCATGTACAAAGTAAATACCAAACCAATTAACACCAATATTTGTATGGCACTTGGCCATCGTCCATGCCTATGCCTGATGTTGGAACCAGATTCTCTTTTTTTGGTAATAGTTATATGATTTCCAAGTCTAAAATAGATGTTGCAAATCTTGGGTTCTTTATTACTTCACTTGTATTTGTTCCACCCAAACAATCAATGGAACTTATGCCATTTTGTGGTTCTCTTTATAGTTGGTCTCATTACTTGAACATTGTCAAATAAAAACATAGAATTTCCATGTATAATATGTGCATGAATGGTTATACTTAACATGTTATATATCGACAATCATCCACGAACTAATGGGAACATTGCGAGGTTCATAACTAGTTGCAAGGCCTCATTATTTAGTGCAAATTGTTCCTTTGAGGAACACTCCAATGACAAGGAGTTTTTTATGAAAAGGAAGGAATCCATATTTGTTGTTGTGCATGCAATACGTAGTTTGTCTCCTAGTGACGATTTTTTAATAAACTATAACTTTCATAGAAAAAAAATGACTCGTCAAAAACACCATGCATTGGGTCTACCTTTAGACATCCCATTAGGACATAAGAAAAAGATGATTGAGTGATTTGATTTTTGGATTTTTGAATTTTTAGTGGAACTAATGTAAATGTATTGCTTAATTCAACATTAGTTTTATAAAATGGTTGGTTTCATATTACAATCATTACATTAGATATGGGGACTATGCTCCCTATAACTTCTACACATGGACTTTTGTTTATTTTAATTTATTGATTTTCCTTAATATTTTTTATATTTTTATATATTAATAATAAACCTTAGACATTAGCCCCCGGGGGGGCAACTCAATTGGCAAGTGCCATGAAAATGAAGTTCCGTGAGGTTTTGAGTTCAATTCCCCCCGGCTTACAATGTGTGCCGCGTAAGGGGCGTCATGGGAACACATGGAGGTTATAGTGGTAGCAGTTGGATAACACGGCCACGTGTAATGCGAGCACGTGCCCAACTAGTTGTTGATTCCTCCAGACATAATAAATAAATAAATAAATAAATAAACCTTAGACATTATAATATTTGCGCACAAGGGATTGTATTAGGGCCTAACATGGCCCACATGTCAAAAATAATCAAAGATGATTTTAGGGGATAAATTTCACTCATGGGATAATTTTCCCTGGTTTTTCCCAAATAAAGATTCTTCATTCTAAAAATGATTCGCCCAAATTCTATAGGATAAAATTATTTTACTTTAAAAATCACCAAAATTTTATACAAACTATATAAAATCCTTAGAAATTTGAATATTTTTATAAAAATATCGCTAAACATTTAATAGTTGGCATATGAAGGATTGGTAAGATTCGCCAAGGTTTCTACATTTTAAAATAAATTTCCATCCTTGAAATCATCATGTTTTTGCCCTTAAATTTGGTGCTTTATGGATTATTCATGATGCAAAGGGCCCTATAATATCAAATAGGATCACAAAGGGAATATGGAAAGAATCACTTATTTAAGGATCTCTTAGGATTAATTGTGGAGGACATATGATAGTTATATATTAGTTATTTGATAAGAAATATGTATTAATAAAATGATTTTGATTACATGATTACAAAAAATATGAGAATGAATATTAGTAATTGTAGAATTTACATAGAACACTAATGTCATAGGATGCATGCACATTATGTAAAATTAAAATTTTTGGGAGGGAAAGTATCATATGTCGATGTTAGATAATGACTTTATGTCAAATTTTATTCTATGTTAAAAAATATGGTGTTGGTTGGGACTGCATAAACCAATTAATTAAATTCATCATTTCCAAATCATTTGTCATTGTGTTTCATTTTTACAATATTTTTAAATAGATTACACAAAATCATATTTGATGAAATTGCATGCATCTGTAGATCTATTTCTATGGATTCAAAATATATATCTTTATAGAAATGTTATTATTTGATGAAATGCATGCATTTATACATATATTTTTATTAATTTCAAATATATATAATTTTTTTTTATAAAAAAGTTACTTTTTCGTATTAGTTTAATATTTTTCATGTAACATGTATCATACTTTAGAAATACATGTATCTGTTTTTACAATAAATTTTTAACATAGTCATTTTTTAAAAAATGACATTTTTTCTTACAAACTAAAAAAACATATTGATTATATTAACACCTTTATTAACTTGTTTATATTATTAATACAAAGTGAGGTGCATTTTCTATTCTAATATGAGACTTGGCATAACTCATCTCAATATAATAATTGAAAAAAATAGCATGCCAATAAGGAAGATATTTATACCATCACTACTCGTAAATATAAAAATTATAAATGTAATTATGAACAATTATAATAATGTTATCAATAAAATAAATAAATAAAATAACATTTCATAAAATTAATTTTTATTTATAAACATGTTTAATCAACATATTGTATCTTGCTAGAAATTAAACAATTCACCTTGAATATGAATTTAACATTATATGACATTAACCTTGGATGGGGTGCCACCTGGATATCGTATGCCACATGGTGCGCTAGAAGCAAGGGAAGATAAATCCCCTCACCTCCATCACCCTCCCCAACTTATTTGACATGCCCTGCATTTACACAGAGCAGAGCGGAGAGTGATGGGACCGTCTAGCATCTCTAATGGTAGTTCACATTTGACTTACAGGAACTGGTACGATGCCCTCCACCCACTACACTTTGGGATTCATGGCCTTCATTTCCATCACCTCGCTCATTAATACACACGGATATCCACCTTGTTGGTTTTATCTCTATCTTCCACCCTCAGTCTCTCATTCTCCCTTGACTAACCCGATTTGGATCTCCCATACATATTCTTTTTTCATTCCTTCTCTCCCGAGCTTCTTTTATTCCTCCATCATGTACCATTCTCCCCCCTGGCCTAGTTTTGATATGCTCCATGAAAGAGGAACTCCCAAATGTGGGTGGACCCACTATATCCAAGCAGGAAGGTGTTGTCGCACTAGTCCGATGGATCTCCATCCCTTTCCAAGAGGAAACTTGGCCCTTTCTCCCTACATTGATCAGAATTGGGACATGGAAACCCAAGCAAAGCCTCAGTCACCTATCCCAGAGCCCAATTACAGAGGTTGCATAGTGGAGGAGGAAATTCCTCCTCACTGGGCGTAGATTCCTCAACAGTTACAAGCAGCTGGTGATGAACGGAAGATGCAGGAAGCTAGAAGTGATGGGAAGACATAGGACTACACCAAGGAGATAGTAACAATGGGTTGTTTGGTAAAAGAGGAGCTTCCTCCACAACTATTGGATTATTTCAAAAATTTATCCAACCTCAACGCGATAGACCTAGAAATCCACTGGGGTGAATTATGGCATGAACAAGAAGGACATAACACACCTAAGGCACCAATGAAGCATTTCATGGATAGCCATTCCTCACCCACAGTGTGCAGGCTCATGGTGGAACACCTAGACCTCATTTTCGAGATGAGGAGGGACCTTGCTGAACAAAGATATCATCAGAACCTCATGAGAAAACACATGGATTTCCTGTTTAATTATCTATCAGGTGATCCCGCAAATATTTGTTTCCTGACTTGCTATCAACCTTATTCCTTCATGGTCAGCCAAACACCCGGGTTTGCCTCATGTTTAAATTATCTACTGTCAATTTTCTGGTTTTAGTTGTTTTTCTTTCTTGTTATCCTGAAATGCTAGTTCAGACCACCTTTTCTGGCTTACATTTTCATGCTAGAATAGGTGGAAGGTATTCTACATTTCTCAGACAGTTGTTATTAATATGCACAATGCAACCTGTTCTGGTTTCCACGTCCGTGGAAGAACAGGTGGCAAGTCTGGTTGTAATGTTTTGACAAATGTTGCTTTTTGAAAGCATAAGGTAATATAGTCTCTCTTTTATTTACAAAATAAAATAAAATTATATGGAATTAATAGTTTAAGTTTTTGCAATTACAACCCAAAGTAAACAATTTCATAAAACTAAAGTTAAGCATTATATGAAAACTCTAAATTCTAAAGAGTGATACATCTTAAATTTAATTTAAAAATAGAGAAATCGTTAGTGTACTTATTATAAATTATATAAGTCAAAAAACAATAACAAAAACATCAACATGATTTGAAAAACACAATATAAATGTGTGTTATATTGTTTATAGTGCATGAGTGTGATTGTAATTGCACCAGATCGATTGTTACATAAAAATGCATCGAGAAACAATTTAATTGAAAAAATATGTATGCAAACCTCCACAATTAAAGTTTTGTGGAGGTTTTTATTTGCAGAGGAAAAAACATAGGTCACTCTTCGGTTCCACTCATAATTTAACACATGGACTTAATCCTCTGCCACTTCCTCAATTCCTTACCTCACATATCCTCCTCCACGATCCACTTGAATTTATCCAAGATACCATCTCATCATTCATATAGTCATAACATGAACTGGTGTCAATTCGCTTGTAGATCACATACTTACATCTCCTCTTCTTCTCCTCAAGGGGGATTATTAAATAGATCTTTGGGGATGGGGAGGAATTTTGTATCCCCAAATTATATGTAATCGAGTCCCTTTCATGTTGTTATAGGAACACGAACTTTGTTCTATTCCAAGTACATCATCTCAACCCCTACTTTGGCATAATTAGGACTTCCAATATCTATAGTTGGAGCTTCCCAGTGCCCTTTTTACCTGTTCAGCAAGAAAGGACCCTAGTGGATGTCTTAATTATAAAAATGTATTAACCTCAATATTGACCTAAGCTCCATATTGTATATTTAATTGAAGTTAAGAAGGTCATTTGGAAAAACAATTGATGATCCATAAGCTTTGTTAGCATGTCTTATCGCTAAATATTAAGCATTTCCATGACCTTGTGTTTATACTCGATGAGATGCTCACCCATTTAATTACTAATATGTTCATAATGTTTCTTATTATCCACAACCATGGGCTTAATCACTTTCTCATCCAGAAGGGGCACATGGGAAACAAACTCTTGTTCTCTTTGCTGCTAGTTTACCTTGTCCTGCTCTCCCATTTCTTCTACCACATCCTCATCTTCCATGAATAGTACTGGATAAATGGAAAATACCTCACCACTCTTGATTGTCAACCCAGAATCCCTCTAGATAGACTCTATCTTCTATCACTCCCTCGATGCTCTGGCCTACATCTCCTCCTCTGCGGGTCGCTCCACTTTCTCCATGACACGGTTCTCATCATTATTGTTTCTATAATAACTGAAGTCAAATTTATTGTAGAATGAATAGCTAGACATCCTCTTATTCGTATCAAGGGGATTATCAAATATCTCTTTGACACCAAGGATGAATTTCTTATACGCACTTGTACAATTGATTACTGGAAGATGCCATGTTACAATATTCCAACAATCAATTATACAAGTGTGGCTAGGAAATTCCTCACCAGTGTCAAAGATTTATTTGAGAAGCCCCGGATATGAAGAAGAGGAGGTCTAGGTATGAGATATACAAGTAAATTGATGTCAGTTATTATAGCAACAATGATGATGAGAATGGTATCATGGGAAATTATAGCGGCTCACAGAGGAGGAGATGTTGGCTAGAGTGTTGAGGGAGTGGAAGAGGATAGAGTATATATAGAGGGAGTCCAGGTTGGAAATAAAGAGTGGATAGTTCATTTCCATTAATCTGGTCCTATTCGTGGAAGATGAGGATGCGGTAGAAGAAATGGGAGAGAAAGACAAGGGAAACTAGCAGCAAAGAGAGCAAGATTTGTTTGCCCATGTGCCCCTTCTAATGAGAAAGTGATTGAGCACATGGTTGTGGAGAAGAAGAAACATGATGAACTTATCAGTAAGTACACGGGTGAGAATATCATGGAGAAGAAGGATAAGACCAAGGAAATTCTTAATATTTAGTGATAAGACATGTTGACAAAGCTTGTGGATCATCGATTGTTTTTACAAATGACCTTCTTAACTTCTATTAAATATACAATATGGAACTTAGGTGAATATTGAAGCTGACATAGTGTTATAATTAATACATCCACCATGGTCCTTTCTTGTTGAGCAAGGAAAAGGGGAACTAGAAATATCTGATTGTAGAGCTTGGC
This sequence comes from Picea engelmannii, assembly GCA_009831015.1. Lineage (NCBI taxonomy): Eukaryota > Viridiplantae > Streptophyta > Pinopsida > Pinales > Pinaceae > Picea > Picea engelmannii. Next base: position 866,236 of record ML778197.1, on the reverse strand, counting down.
AGTCCTAATTATGCCAAAGTAGGGGCCAAGATGAGAAACTTTGAAGGGAATGAAGTTGATGTGCTTGGTGCCACAAAAAAGGTCCTTGGTTACCAATAATTTGAGGTTGTGAAATTAATTCCCATCCTCAAAGAGATATTCGATAATCCCCCTAGAGGAAAAGAAGAGGAGGTGTAGGTATGTGATCTAAAAACAAATTGACACCAATTCATATTATGGATACAAGAATGATGAGGATGATATCTTGGAGAAAGTCAAGTGGACCATGGAAGATGAGATATGAGGAATAGCATTGAGGAAGTGGTAGAGGATTGATTCCATGTGATAAATTATCAGAGGCATGGAAGAGTGACCTATTTCTTTTCCTCCACAAAGAAAAACCTACACAAAATTTAATTGTGGAGGTTTGCATATGTAGATTGTGAATTTATTTTTTTTTTCTTCTCATTGTTGTTGATGCTACTACACTTAGTTTCGTCATCACATATGATTCACAAAATATCCTTTTTAGGCACATATATATAGATAAAATGATTTTAAAATATAAAACAAAAACATATATAACTAATTTATATTTATCAAAAACTGAAAATAGTTTATGTCTACAAAAACAAAGTGAAAAAGTAAGCAGTGCTCTTAACAAATACATATGCACCGCATTCGATGCTCCTTATTAGACATTAGAAACCAATATAAATATGTTAAATATAATGCACCAGTGTGTTATTGTTAGTCGAGAACCAACATCTATAGCAATGCGTTGTGATATATAGTGCACGAGTTAAAGGTTGGTGTTAAACGATGCATTACATTGGGTTATATTAAATGAATTGGCTCTTTATATTATTTCTTTCACCGGACACTTTTAACATGTGCATTTATTTTTTATGACACACCATTAACGGGTGTGTTTTACAATGAACATCAAAATGATAATTTTTAAACTATTTTCCTCAGTACAACTTACTTAACCTCCCCAGTGTGTTTAGTTTAAAGTATGCGTTAACACCAGTGTGTTTGTATTATAACGTACTAGTGATGGGGCATCTTATAAAATGAATCGAGATGGTAAATTATTATGTATTTTTCTCATTGTGTTGTAGTAGACATTACCGGTGCATTTTGTTTATGTGACACATTGTGCAGGAAATTTGTGCTTCAAAAACTAGGTAGTGTGTTTGATTAATAGAAAACATCGGTGCGTTTATCTAAATTGGTTCACTTCCTATAATATTAGCGGTGCTTACTATAAGACACAGTGAACTACAAATTTGTGAAAATTCATCCCGGTTCCATGCTCTTTATATTAACGGTGCATTGTTTGATCCATCTGCACTGACTAGTGAAATCGTTTAATATGAAATTATGCAATGTGATGTCTTAATATAAATGCACCAGTGCAACCATGCTATTGGAGAACTAATTTTTTTTTTTAATGGTGTGTTATGTTGTCAATAGAACTAATTAGAAGGCGTCCACTAAAATGGCACAATGATTTGGTGCAAGGTGTTACTATTACTTGCCAGTAACACTGTGATAGTGGAGCACCGTCATTTTTTTCTTCGGTGCATTGTAAATGCGAGTGCACTAGGAATGAGGTTTCCAATGAGATGCTCCGCTATGAAAATTTGAGAAATATATCTTTCGGTTCATTGGTGTATACAGTGCTAGTGTGTTGGAATACAATTGTTTCATCGCTACGTTAAATTTTATAAGTCATTATGTTATTTTTGTAGTTATTTTTGGAATACGATTGTCGTTACACCAAAACTTGCAAGCATTAGTCTCTGCCACAATCGTCGGAGTTAAGATCCATGAGAGGGGGTTAACCCATGTTGCGAAACTTGTGGGAAGATTTGAACCCAATGTCGAACAAGATCCCCCCCAGCATGTGGTGGGTGAGTTTTAAACTCAAGACCTATCACTCTGATACCATTTGTTGGACTACAATTTTCATTAGACCAAAACCTGCAGGCATTAGTCTTCGCCACAATGATTGGAGTTAGGATCCAGGAGAGGGGTTTAACCCATGTTGTGAAACTCGTGGGAAGCGTTGAACCCAATGTCCAATAGTTAGTTAAGTGAATTGTATCGATGCATAATGTTAAATGGGAGCCGTGTGGTTTATTCGATGCGTTTATGTTTTTATAAAGTATGGCGGTGTGTTTGAACGTTGAATTGTCAGGGTGTTATTTTTAGAGTATGCCCTAGTGAATTTAGTTAAAATTGGTGCACCGCTAGGTTAAATTTTATATATCATTGAGCTATCAGTGCAATTAATTAAATTTAATGGGTCAGTAAAGCTATGATCCCAGTTTGTGCTGGTGTCGGGGTGTTTCGAAGGACACATCGCTATGTTTTTAGTAATTTATCATGTTGCACTAGATTGAAAAACACTGATGCAAACATATATGGACACGTCGGTCATCGTGCTCACTGTGTACTTAAAAAATTACACATTGCTTCAAGGAGAGTCAAACTTTTTAGGTGCATGACATGAAAAATAAAATTGAAAAAAAATGCAAAATTTCAAGCTAAATTCTTATTTTGATTGGATGAAAATGCAAATAGGAAGGTCATAAATAATTTACCTAGTCTCTTCTTTCTCAAAGAGGCATGGGTACACTATTGAAAGGAAAAGAAACTTCATGGTAATTTCCAAAATTTGGAAATGTGTGGAATCCACCAATGGAGATATCCTAGTCAGTGTAGAGAACTAGAAGCATGGAATATTAGGAAGAAAGGTGAGCACTAGTGTTTGTTTGAGAGTTTGAAATCACGGGATGCATTGTAACAATGAAAATTGGTTTGGTAATTTTTTTTATTTACCCTACTGCGGTGTGCATTTAGACATGAAGACGCACAAGGGGTATCGTTCAACAACATCGGTGTGATTTATTTGGTGCATGTAATTTTATTATAAAGTATGGCGGTGCTACTAAAACATGGATGCATCGATGTTGTATTATTTATGAACATTCTAGTTCATATTGTTCAACGATGCCTATGTGATTTATTCAGTGCGTATAATTTTATTATAAAGTGTGGCAGCGCTACTGGAACATGGACACATCGGTTTTGTATTTTTCATGCTTTGGTCGGTGCATATATACCTTAAAGGCGCACCGATGAAAAAAACTCCACAAAAGCTTACAGTCGCCTACCACAAATATGAACAATGATGGCGTGTTTGAACATTTAATTCCTAATGCAAAAGTTTTTAGTTGTGCACCGAGGCATTTTTACTATAAAGGTGCATAAAAAAAAAGGTCTGCAAAGACCTCCACCCACTCGCCTCCACTAACAACCTCCACTATAAATATCTAAGAGAATAGTTTTTCAAGGAGGTTCCATAAAAACCTTCGCAAGGTGTTCTCCTTGTAGTGACACACCACTTTACCCCCTGAAGGGTGTTCTTCGACGCATGAAACATAATACCAACACACGGGCTTCCCACAACTATAGTATTGTGGAAGACTTGGCCTAGAAACCTTGTACTATGTCTTCCCTTGAAGTTCTCAAAAGATGCCCAATGGAGTGGAAAGCCTTGGTGTCTTCTATAGGTGGGGTTCATCCATCAGAGTCGATTTTGAAAACTTTTGATTCCGATCGGGTTACTCATAGGCTTTCTCATCAAGTCACCTTTTAGATTAAAGTGTGATAGATGGGGAAAAATATTTCGCACCGTAGTTGATGAAGGAGCCTCGAATTGCATCATGGATATCTCTTTTTGGAAGGCCCTCATATTTCCAAATATTGACAAATATTCCACATTGTTAAAAGTATTCGATGGACATATGCTCCAACCCTATGGTATAATCATCACCTTACCTATTGAGTTAGGTGGTATGACTGTCTTTGTTGTTGTGTATTTCATTGATGCACCTATTGAGTACAATTTTCTACTCGAGTGCACTTGTTTCTATGATATGATTGAATTTGTATCATTGGTATTTAGGGTTTTATGCTTTCCTCATCAAGGGAAAATAGTGAAGATCGATTAACTTCCATTATGTACCCTGTACCTTGGATCCAAAGTGGGGTCTAATGTCCCCTTTGTAGGTGATTCCCACTATTATTATATGCATGTTGTTTCGAGTATGGTCAATATTCTTCACTCATGGGTATTTTTCCCTTTCCCTCACCATCTCCTACTACGAACATTTCTCCTATCAACATGGTTTCATCATTTACCGGTGGATCCCTCGAGTATTTTGATCCTTGGATGGTACTTCATCCCTAGGATGTTGATTCATATGGAGCATCCATTCCTCTTACTACGATATATATTTCCTATCAGGTGATCAAGTCAGCCTATATTGATGTTGATTTAGATTGCCCTCATGATGTGGATTCTGATCAATACCCAAAGCCTTCTTGGGCCATCACTCCCCTTCCCATTTCATGTGACTTCCTATATATTGAACTTTCATACGATGAAGCTATCATGGATTTCATGGCCCCACCTGATAATACATGGGAGTATTTTCACCTGTTATCGTAACATTTTTACTTGTGCAAATCCCCACTACAAATCCTCAAATCTTTCATAACTACATACGATCCTACCATTGTCACCATAGCAATAAATTCCCAGGTTTTAGTGATGGAAGAGATCCACCACAAGTGAGGCTTCCCTAATGACCTCAAGGGATCAAAGTAGCAAGTATAGTAGCCAAGGCTATTGCCCCCTCTCTTTATCATCGAGTGAAAGGTATAGGTCAAGGAAAGATAAGAGGTATAGGGTTGTCTAAGTACTTTCCTAGAACAAGAACACTTTATAGCATGTATATGATTATTTTCAAGTTCAAAAAATAAATGCATTCCTCTTAAAGACACTAGACATGAAAATTTACTATGGCTTTTATGAATTTGTAGTATTGAACAATAGTACAAAAATAGTAAATAAGTTATAACATCAAAAACAATTATTGATCAGAAATGAAACAATTGAAAAGTAAAAATTATCACAAATCCACTGGAATAATATCCAATTGTTAGATGCAAGTTTTGAATGAGTTAGACCACCAATAGTTGAGTGAATTCAGAAAATTAAAGAGTTATCAGGTGGTTGTAGCAAACTTTATTAACAGTACCAAGTTATTGAACAAGTTTTCAAGTGTTAGTGTTATTAAGGTTGGTAGATAGATTAAGAGAGTTGAAATAGAGTGTTTGTTGATCAATTTCACCAAAAGAGAGCCATGCAATGAGTGCCTTAGAGCTATGGAGTCTTTATAACAACAAATGCAATAGAAATTGAATATTAAACTAGTATAAACCAAGAGGTAGGGTTTAAACTCTAAGGTGATAGCACATTAGGGCCTTATGGTTCTAACCCTAATAAGGATTCCTTCACAAATTTTGGACAAAATTAACCTTGTGAGAGGAGGAAGCACTTATTCTCTACTCTTATGGTTTCACCAAGCAACGTGTCTATCATGAAAAAGTAAGTGTACCATGAAACATAAATAGAATGGGAATAGAATTGCAGAAAATTCACTTACTTTACCAAGAAACCATGAGATAATTATGAAACATAAATAGAATGGGAATAGAATTGCAAAAAATTCACTTACTTTACCAAGAAACCATGAGATAAAACCCTAATTGCAAATAATTCCCTCCAAAATTAGCAAAATCATCGACAAATTGACCCTCCAAGCATAGCACATAGGTGTAGAAGAGATGGATAGACCAATAGGGAGAATATATCACATGTGTCTCTCCCAAAGGTGAGATATGATGATCATGGAAAATGAAATGTAAGGGTGGCCTATTTATATGAGGCCATTGTTGGACAAGAAGCTAGAATAACTAATCTTTGAGGGCACATGAAAAAGAAGGAAGGACAACAGTTAGGCATGAAAAAGTAGATAGACACGCAAAATAAGGAAGGACATAAGTTAGGCATGCAAAAGAAGATAGATGTGAAAAAGTAGGAAGAACAACAGTCGGGAATGTAAAAGAAGCATGCAAGCACAAAGGCGGGAAAAGAACGCCCGAAAAATGAGTTGTCATGAGTTGTAATCATGAGTTTTCATAGGGTTTTGGGATAAGCGAGTAGGTTTTTTATCCCTAAATTCTGTGTATAAATATGTAATGGGTCAGGTAGAATAGGTTGTTGAAGTTCTGTTGAGGGATGGAAGTTGTTGCTATTGAGAGAATAGATTGAGAATGAGAGAGAGTCTATGTCTCAAGGTTTAGGGAGAGTTTTGTAGAGAGAGGCTTGCACTGTAGAGCAGCTAGGAAGGATGGGGAAGTATATCATGATGTATCCATTGTAAGTGAAGGGCACAATCCTGAGATGAATTGCATGAAGAATAATAAAGAAGTCGATCATTGTGGATGTAGCCCAAGAATTGGGTGAACCATGTTAAATTATGTTTATGGGTGCCTTTTTATGTGATTTTTCATGGATGTTCTATTTATGCATAACTATATCTAGATTTGTTGATTAGATGATTGATGCGCAGTAATTATGGATGTTACAGTGAATTGTTTATGTTGCAATCTATGTCACAATGGTGTTGTGTAATTAAAGTTTACTAATTAATGAAGGGAAAAGGGACAAAGAATACAATGCACAAGGTAGATAAGTAGGAATGAATATGGTGATAGCCTCCCATCCCCTCATCCCTGAAAAAATGTGGTTCTTGCAGCCCCAATAGCTACCTTAGTTGAGACTTCACTTGCATGCAGGTGATACCGAAAGGGTCGGTATCTGAAGGGTTGTTTTTGTTGGATAACTTGAACCTGTGGTCTTAAAATTGCGTGCTAAAAAATGGTTATGTTTCTGAGACTCTGAATCTATGATTGAGAGAATGTTTTGGAGGTCAACTAAGAAAGAGATCATTGAATGGATAGAAATGAAGGAGCGATAATTTTCTTGGAAAGAGAATAGAAACCCTCGGATGAGTGATGAGAAATGGATGCAAAGGTATGTGTACACAAATCTGCATGAGATTTTCTTTGGTGAATTTCTTATTATCTTAACTGAGTGCTTAGAAATATTAGTGGAGAATACTAGAACATACTAAACTACAACGCTGAGGAACTGGACTCCTGAGTTGGTAAGAAAATTGAATTATGTAATTAATAATACTTCCCACACAGTTGATTTATGGTAGAATAGAATATTGGGGGGTTATATTATGGAATTTGCGGTAGATTGTACCCAGTAATATAGTGTTGTAGAAAGGGATTTCTTCAAGGGTTGACATGGAAGGTTTATGAAATCATTGGGTACCTGGATAAAGATGTTGTTGTGTGAAAAGTGAGTGATGAAAATGGAGTCTGATTGCTAAGGGGCTTCGTGCACATAGGGGAACAAGGAGATGATCAGGGGATAGTCTGAAGGTAGGAAAGAATGAAGGAAGAAATGAAGAAGGAAGGGAGGGACTAAGGATGTAGAGAAATGAAGGTGTTATTAATGAGGGAAAATATGCATTGGAGTGAAACTAAATATTTCTCGACGTTTCGAACCCTAAAGCATGTTCATATTCAGGAGAACTAATTTGTGAGCTATCTTATTTCTCTTGAATATGAACGTGCTTTAGGGTTTAAAATGTCGAGAAATATTTACTTTCACTCCAACATAGATTTTCCCTCATTAATAAAATTACATCTGTGTAAAAAAAATGAACAGTGAAAATGAAGGTGTATCAGAAGAAGAAGACGAGATTGTAGTACTACACAGTGGAGAAAGAAACAAGTGGTTGAAGATTGGGGTTGAGAAGGGTGAGTCATGCAGTGATTTTGAGAGGAGAGAACCATATGCAATAGTCCATATCATAGAAATATCTCACATAGAATGAGATGAAGAGTATTCTCAATTCAGTCATCTAATAGAAGAGTCATTGAGTCCTACTCAAACAGGTTCCTCTGTTGATTCCATGAGCCTGTGTGCATCACCTAGATCGGAAGTAACATTTGAGGAGTTTTCAAAATAACTTATAGTTAGCAAGGGAAGACATAGTAGCATTAGAAAGAGCAATGGAATCATTCCATGGAGTCAGATTCAACCAACATATCCAAGGGAAGGTACTACACAAAACAACATTGCAGGGTTAGGAAACACACTAAGACTACCTGCGTTCCAAGGAGTTGGGTCGGAGGACCTAGAACAATATCTATTTGTATGTGAAACAATTTGGGTTGTGAATAATGTTTGGGATGAGGTCGTAAATATTTTACAATTGGAAACAAAATTTAGAGGTCGTGCATTAGTTTGTTATATGAAACTGCAGATCACTATGCCTATAGATCAAGTGAGGACTTTAGAAGAAATTAGCAAAGCATTGTTGAAAGAGTTCAAGAAACTGAAGTCTGGGTCATAGTAAATTACAGAGTTGAAGGAAATCAAACAAGTGTAGATTCAATCCATGTTAGGGACCTAACCTCCCTAACCCCTCATGTAGGTAGAATAATATATTTCCATGTAATAAAGACCAATATTAATAAGGCCTAGCAATAAGGAAGAATAAGTCAAATGTAATAAGACCTAATAGAAGCTTTTGCTTCTAGAAGGATCTTCCTCTATATTGTTCTTTTGGATATATAGATTTAGTATAAATGGAGTAGAGGGTATGAGAATTTTTGTCTTGGATATTATTGTAATAGAGCTCTGCTCTGTTGGAGGTTTCCCCCTCAAAGAGGCAAGTGAACATTTCTATCAGTAATAAAGGTTCTCTTTTTGGTGTTATTATGGTATTTTTTTTATATTGATCTGGTTACATTATTGTTGTTCTGCCATTTCTTGCTAAATACTTATATTCTGCATACTATATTATATCTGGAATATTACAAGTGGTATCATAGCACTTTCCTCAGTAGAAAATTGTGGGTTATTTGTTTTCAAGGTAGAAACGTATTATGGCATATTAAAGCTACATATATGTGTCATTACGCACATAAACCCGTGGTTGATGAGTAATACACATAGAAAATACAAGTGATACTTAATATCACATCTATTTGCCACCCTTGTAACTCATGTTGGTACCCCTTTGAGTGGTAGCGCATCAAACAACACATGTATACAAATTGACCTAGATTTCCTGAATCCCTCCATAGATAAATCGATCGGTCGCCTAAATGCTATAGTGACACCGAAAAAAACACTCAGGAAGATACTCTCTAGTACCTAGGTATTCGGGTAGTACAACTAATGTCATTTTCTAGCCTCCTTAGTTGGTTCTCTGAGATATTGGGTCGAGTACTATTGTTGGACCCCGCACAGATATCAGAGAGTTATAGAACAGCGGAAAACCTTGTTTATATACACCCTGCATACCCTAACCCTTGGGATGGAAAAAGAAACAAAGAAAACAATATCTATTTGCATGCAACTACACCTCCTGCATTCTGGTTGCGAAATTACTACACATTTCTTCCTGTTAAGAATTTGGGCATTTCATCATTGCAATGTTCTTCAAATCAGAGTAAAAATCCATAGGAGTATAACTCAGGATCATGTTGGACCCATTATTTGAGCCCCATCCCATTGGATTCCTCTCTACGCCCTAATCGAAGTCATACCTATCATTTTTCAGCAAAAAAAAAATCTCATGGACCCGACCCCCTTTTGACACCCTTATTTGGGCCTAACCCCATTGGATTCCCATCATCTCCCTCATCATTGTGATACCCTTCACCCATAACCTATTTAATGTGTGGTCCCACCCATCCCTTTTTGTTTTCCCTCTTCATCATGGAACACACCCGTAGCCAAGACTTAGAAGTTCGCTTCAATTCCTTGTCCTCTTCTTTCATAGAGACCTAGCAAGAAGTGCGGTAGATCAATGCCAATATTTCCACCATCAATAAAAACATGCATTCCTTCATAGATGTAAAAATGGAAACCATCAAACTGGACCTTTCTACCTATCTTTCATCCTTCACTAACACAATCTGCGCCAAGCTGAATATCTCAATAGACCTTACCTCCTCTGACCCACCTTTGCACTCTAAAGGTGAAACTTCCTCCAATTCCAAAACTTTTCAGCCCCATCACTTTCAACGTGACCTATGCCTTCCATGTGTGGATGTGAAAAAATTTTATGGCTCGGATCCCACTAGATGGGTAACTCAAATGGAACATTTTTTCTCTTTGTATGGAATCAAATATGAGTTGGCCAAACTCCGGTATGGTGTTCTCCATCTAGATCAAGAACGTTGGCAATGGTGGGAATGGAGAAAAAATGCATGCCAAGGGTATGTGGCTTGGACACAATTTGTGGCATATCTTTAACAATGCTTTGACACTAACAACAACCATTTAGGCTATTTGACAAAGTTGAAACAATCTGGCACAGTGGAAGAATTTATATCTTCTTTTGAGCGATTAGCTTTCCGCATAGAGGGCATGTCTGATGATTTTTTTCTGAGAATGTTTTATCAGTGGCCTCAAGGATGAGATCCATGCCCATGTCCTCATGGAATGACCTCATAGTTAGGTGGAAGCTACTAAAAGAGCTAAGGAATCACAACAAGTTGTCTCTTCTCAAACCAAAAAATCCTCCTTTATTCCTCTCCCTAAACCAGTTACTCCCACTCCTCCTTCCACTCCACTAAAGATCCAGAAATTGACCAGGGAAGAAATGGTTGAACGCCAACTCAAAGGCCTTTGTTATAATTGTGATGAAAAATATTTTTCTGGGAATAAGTGGAAGGAACAAAATATTTTTATGGTGATCTCTAAAGATGTTTTTGAAGATGATGTTGAGGCCCCCCTATAAATGAGTCACCTGAACCCACTGACATAACCCTGCCCTCCGACCCTCCCAAAGTTGAACCAGTCATTTCCCTAAATGATATCACTAGATTATATTCTCCCCAAACCATCAAGATAAATGTTTACATCAAGCATCGGAAGGTCATCATCCTTGTTGACAGTGGAAGCACCCATAATTTTATTCGTCGCCGCATTTCCGAAGAAACTAGTTTCTATTTTCGTGCAGTCAATAATTTTCAAATCATAATTTCCAATGGTGGGTCCATGAAATGTGGGGGGCATTGTTAAAATGTGTGTCTCCAAAATAGTCAGTACCACATGAAATATCATATGTTTGTTATCGACATGGGTGGTTGTGACATTGGATTGGGTTCCGAATGGATAAGGACTTTGGGTCCCATTCTGATGGATTTTAAGGAATTAACAATGAAATTCAACTAGGAGGGAAAACAATATAAGTTCCAAGGCATCACATCAAGATCCCCCCAGGTCATCAGTTCCCATCGCATGGAAAATATCCTCAAAAAAGGTCATTCCAACATTATTTCACAACTCCATTCCATTCACGTCACAGAGACAGCCTCTATGTCTTCTGACCTCCAATCCATCATCTCCAAACATCAAGTTGTTTTTTCCACTCCCCAAGAACTTCCTATGTTCATGATCATTCCATTCCCCTTTTCCCCGAAAGCCTTCCTCCCAATGTTCATCCCTATCATCATCCTTTTGCCTAGAAAAATTAAATTGAGAAAAAATTTCAAGAATTCCTCACCGCAGGTGTTATCCATCCTAGTACGAGCCCCTATTCTTATCATGTGGTCATGGTCCTTAAGAAAGAAGGCTCTTAGCGAATGTGTCCTGACTTCTGCGCCCTCAACAAACTCACCATCAAAGAAAAATTTTCCATTCATGTCATTGATGATCTCTTGGATGAATTGAGTGGTGCCCAGTTCTTTATTAAACTTGATCTTCATTCTAGATACTACCATATATGTATGAATGAGGCATACATTCCTAAGACTGCATTTCGAACTCATGAGGGCCATTATGAGTTTTTGGTCATGCCCTTTGGCTTGTGTAATGCTCCCTCCACTTTCCAAATCCTCATGAATCATGTATTTTGTCCTTTTTTTTGTCATTTTGTCTTAGTTTTCTTTGATGATATCCTCATCTATAGTCAAACTTGGATATCCCATCTTGCTCATGTGGATCAAGTTCTAGATCTACTCTCTCAACACCAAATTTTCCTCAAAAAATCTAAATGTTGTTTTGGAGCCTCGAAAGTCGAGTCCTTGGGTCATATTGTTGGCAAGATAGGTGTCAGGGTGTATCCTAAGAAAATTGAAGCTATGTAGGATTGTCCTCGCCCAAAGACTCTCAAAATATTGCGTGGTTTTATGGGTTTAACAGGATATTATCGCAAGTTTTTTAATAATTATGGAAATATTGTGACGCATATTACTACTCTCCTTAAAAAGAATTCTTTCACTTGGACACCTGCAGTTGATCAGACCTTTCAAGCCTTGAAGGTAGCTATGTGCACTAGTCTAGTCCTGGCCCTTCCTGATTTCACAAATACCTTTGTCCCGAAATGTGATGCTTCTAGGAGAGGAACTGGAGTAGTCCTTATGCAAGATGGTCGGTCATTGGCCTTTACTAGCAAACAACTATCAAAGTGGCATTTGGTCCAATCAATCTATGAAAATGAAATGTTGTCTATTTTGCATGTAGTGGATCTCTAGCACCCTTGTCTATTGGGGTAGTGCTTCCAAATTAAGACAGATCATCAAATCCTCAAGTGTTTTCTATAGCAATGCCATTCCTCCCTAAAGCAACAAAAATGGGTGACTAAGCTCTTTGGAGACGATTATGAGATCATTTACAAGAAAGGAAAATAAAATGAGTTATTGATGCTCTTTCAAGAAAATATGAAGATGAAGGGTCCCTTTTTAGCCTGTCCTTCATTGTACCAAATTGGCTCCAAGTTGTTCACTAGGAATGGCTACAAGATCCCAAAATTTCACATATGATCCAATAATTACAGGCCAATTCTCTAGTTTCCCCTGAGTACTCTTGGCAAAATGATGAGCTTAGCTACAAAGGTCATTTTTATTTAAGTAAACAGTCACAAATTAAATCCAAATTACTTTATGAGCTTCATGCTACACCCAAAGTTCAACACTCATGGTTTACCAAAACCTATGATCGAGTCAAACATTATTTTTTCTGGGATAGTATGAAACAGGACGTTCGCACTTTTGTGGTAGAATGTGATTTTTGTCAATGCAACAAGGGTGAAAAATTCAAAGCTCCTGGCAAACTACAACCGCTTCCAATTCCACCTATTATTTGGAGGGATATCTCTATGGATTGTTTTGTGGGATTCTCTAAATCGAGCAATAATTCAGTCATGATGGTGGTCATTGATCGTCTTTCCAATTATGCTAATTTATGTGCTCTTCAACACCCATTTATGGCCTCCACTATGGCTCAAATTTTCATGGATCGCGTCTTCAAGATTCATGGCATGTCTCATTCTATTGTTTTTTATAGAGATCCCACTTTCACCAGCAATTTTTGGAAAGAACTGTTCAGGATATAGGGCACCCAATTGTATCTCAGCACAGCTTATCATCCCTAGACTGATGGCATAACTAAATTCGTCAACAAGTGTTTGGAAACATATTTGAGGTTTTTTGCATCTAAAAGGAAAAATCAATGGGATCAATGGTTACCACTAGTTGAATGGTGGTACAATACTTCTTACCTTACAGGTACCCGCATGACTCCTTTTGAAGCAGTATATAGACAAAATCCACCTTCAACTCTCTCATGCCTTCCATGTGTCTTGAAGGTCCAAGAGGTTGACCAAACGCTTACATTTCGAGAGGATATTCTTCAGACCCTCAAAGAGAATTTGTTCATGGCCTAGAATTGCATGAAGCAACAAGCATATCAAGGTTTCTCTGAACGTCAATTTGCTGAAGGAGACCAGGTTTTTCTTCGAATGAAACCTTATAAGAAAACTTCACTCAAGGCCGACCATTGTCAGAAACTGGCACCCAAATTTTATGGTCCTTATACCATTCTCAAGCATGTGGGACAAGTAGCCTATCAGTTATATTTTCCCATTCATCCTAAGATCAATCTTGTTTTTTCATGTCTCCTACTTAAAGAAGGTGATTGAAACTAAGTTCCAAACTCAAATCATCCTTCTCGAGTTGGATGAAGAAGGCTTCATCTGGTTGCAGCCACAAGACATTTTGGACCAGCGTGAGCGTCGTATTTGTCAGCACACCATCAAGGAATAATGCCTCGCTTTTGCATAGTATTTAGAAACTGGAGAAATGAACCCATTACTGGGAGGAGGATACTATGAAATATGTAAGAAGTGGATACATCACCTACATGATTGTCCATTGCTGCAGAAATACCACACTACACCAAGGAATTTGTTTTATAACTTTTTCAAGTCATTCATCCACAAAGAGAAGGATTGTTGCGCATTCATGTTGATGAGAGAGAACACTTGATATTTGTATAGGATTCAGGAGGAGAATGCCATAATATAAGAAGGCGGTCCACAGTATAACAATCAGAGAGGCTTTAATCCAGGAAACCGAGGAGGATTTGGCATATGTCTAGGTAGAGGAAATTTTGGCAAAGGAGGTAGAGGCCCAATAATATGGTACAATTGTAATCAACTGGTACACTTAGCTCATGACTTCTTGAATCCTTGTGCACACTACACATATTGTAGAGCATTGGATCATGCGACAAAATACTATCCTCAACTGCTTGTGAAGTGGCAGGAAAGAGGGAATCAGAACCAAAATCCAAATAAGAACATATAGAAGATATCAAATGAAAAATGTGATGAAGGACCTAGAATAGCATCTATTATGCATGGAGTATCTAGAACAAGGGTTGGTGCGACGAATGGAGGGAGGAAGTTTGAGAAATGGGTGAGGAAATCAGTAGGACCAATGCCAACATTTGACCCTCAGCAAGAAAAGGATATGTATCATCGGGAAAGAAAAGAGATACTAGGACCAAATTGGGTAGCATCAACATCATCTGCGCCTCATGTTTTTTATCGTACTATACTAGAAAAGCCACTGAAGAAGGTAAGTACTCTAAGAGATTTTATGAGAAATTGTATAGAATTGATGAAAGATGAAATTGCGCTTAGTGGATTATGTGACATGATTGATAATTACACAAAATAAAGGGAAATTCCTACCACACATAGGGTAGTGAATCAGGTATTTCACAAAAAGAGGACCAATAGAGAGTTCAAATTAAGTGTGTAGATTAGGGAATATGATGTGGATAACATTATTTTATACTTATGTTCTGATGTAAATGTGTTACCAAAGTAGACATGGGAAATGATGGGGAAACCCAAGTTAATCTATTCTCCCATATAATTAAGATTTGCAAAGAAGCATAAGATAGTACCAATTTGTCGATTGACAGGAGTACCTATAAATATAGATGGTGTGCACATTATAGCATATTTTGAAGTCATTGAGGTCATGGATGATATTCAATCATACCCAGTTCTCATGGGGCTTGAATGGGCCTTTAAAAAATAGGAGATCATTAATATTAAGAAGAAGGAAAGGATCTTCGAAGTAGGGTACTTGAAGGTTATTGCACCATTGGATCTGACAAAAGGAAAGAGGTACATAGAGCTAGAAAAAGGGAACGAAATTGAAAATTTGTATAACATGACCGTGAAGATGGATGATGATGTTAACCTGAATGCAGATGGTGCACTCAGTTGGAGAAGCCTTATCTCATGTGCGTTAGATTCAGAGGAAGCACTGGAACATTGGCAACAAAGGATGCATGAAGTATCAACTAGACGATGTGCATGCATAACTCAATCATTGCGCTGGATTAGAACATAGTTATGTGATCCACCCAAGTATGATGGATTGACTCATATAAGATATTTTGCAAAGGTGTTTGAACTGAAAATACCTGAACAAAAGAGAATGTTTTCATTAGATGTGGCCTTGAAAGCTACTCCAACCAGATGGTGGGTTGCACACAAAGAAGGGATAGAAGACTGGCAGTAGTGTAGAGGATTGATGCAGGTTAGATTTGGTACCAAGGTTGAGTATATATCACAGAATTAAAAGGTGTAAGTGATCCAAAAAATCATATTGTGTAGTACAGAAATAGATGGAGCTCGATACCGAAGGAGGAATGGAAACATCGGTTCATACATACACTGGATATGATCCCCAAGAATTGATACTTGGAACTAGAAATGCGCAGATAAAGAGAAAATGGGGGTGAACTAACTCAAATGTTTTAAGATAAAATTGATTTTGAACATGAATCTGCATTACCATATGTAGATTTGCAGGCAATTAGAAATAATATTTTTTTAGAAGAAGGGTCGATGGAGGTAGTATCTGTGTGTAGTGCACATAGAGCTTCTATGACTATCCATGAATTAATGGAATATTATAATGTTGCTAAAGATGAACAAGACGAGGAAGATACAAGGAACATACAAGTACCTGAAAATGAGGGGGAATGTGTAATAGAAGGACCAAAGCTTGAATCTATTGTGTATGCATAGCCATTAAAGACACAAAAGGTAAATATTTGGACAAAAGAAAATCCAAAGTTTGCATAGATAGGTGAATTGGAATGATGAAACCATGGAGAAGATTGTATATTAACTGCATGAGTATGAGGATCTATTCCCAACTATGTTCTTAGAGATGAAGGGGATATCTAGTGAATTAGGATAAATAAAGATCCCTTTGAAACCAAATGCTAAACCAGTAAGACAAAGACCTTATAGGATGAATACGACGTATAAACGGAAGGTAAAGGAAGAGATAGACATGGTGTTGCAAGCATGGATTATTGAACCAGTGGTGGAATCATAATGGATAATTCCAATGGTAGTACAAGATAAGAAAATAGGGAAATTAGGATTTGCGTGGACCTGAGGAAGCTAAATGATGCATGTCTACATGACCCATTTCCAACACCTTTCATATATGAAGTGTTAGAAAATGTAGGGGCGTAGGAATCCTATTCTTTCACAGATGGATTTCCAGGGTATCATTAGATAAAGATTGCACATGAAGACAAATATAATACTAATTTTTCAACGGAGTGGGGAAGCTACCAATACATAGTAATTCCTTTTGGGATGAAGAATGCACATGCATTTTTTCAAGAGTAGTTGTAGCATCTTTTAAGGAGTTTATTCATAATTTCCTTGAAGTTTCCTTAGATGATTGGACCTTGTTTAGTCTATTGAAATATCACATAGAAGTACTCAAGTTAATGTTGGATAGGTGTATACAATGTTATTTTTCACTGAATTTGAAGAAATGTGTTTTATGTTCACCTTTTGGAATTTTTGGGGGCCACGTGATATGTAAGCAAGGATTACTAGTGGATCCTGCCAAGATCACAGTGATTTTGGACTTACAACCACCCACATTAGTAAGACAGTTGAGAACAACTCTGGGCCATACGTGATACTACATGAAGTTCATTAAGGGTTATGCATAGATTACAACACCTATGGAGAAGTTGTTGAAGAAAGAGGCTAAGTTCCAGTGGAATGAGGACTACCAGGAATGTTTGGATACGTTGAACCATAAATTAGTGACCGCACCCATTTTGATATTTCCAAATTGGTAGAAGGAATTTCATGTTCATGTGGATACATCATCCATAGATTTAGGTACATTATTATCTCAACTAGGAGAAGGAGACATAGACCACCTGATTGCATTTGCAAGAAGGAAGTTGTTGATAGAAGAAAATAATTACACTACCACGGAACAAGAAGGATTTGCCATGGTATATGTGATGCAAAAGTTTAGAAATTATTTATTGGGGTCTCATTTTAAGATGTATACAGACCATTCTTCACTAATATGCTTAGTGAACAAGCCAGTGTTTGGGGAGAGAATATGCAGATGGTTGATGTTGTTCCAGGAATATGATTTTGAGGTTGTTGTGAAACTAGGGAAGTTGAATGTAGGACCAGATCACTTATCGCTCATACTATCAGGAGAATATGCGGGGAATGTAGATGATAGATTGTCAAATGTGAAGTTATTTTTAGTTACAATGGTGGACGACTAATTTTCAGACATTGTGTAGTTTTTAAGTACAAGAATGGCCTTACCAGACCTGAAAGTTGCACAAAAGAAACAGTTAAAGGTTAAACAAATAGACAACTAGCTAATTGCAGGGGACTTATACAAGTTAGGTGTAGATGTGATATTAAGGAGATGTGTGTTAGAGAATGAAAGGCCAATTATATTATCAGAAGCAAATGAAGGTATTGCAGAAGGACATTACACAGGTAAAGAGAAAGCATAATATTTTGTGTGTAGGGATCTAGTGGCCCACACTTCATAAGGATGCCAAAGAATACTGTCTGGAATGTGATGTTTTACAAAGGGTGGGAAAGCCATCTAGAATGGATGACATTCCATTATACCCATAGGTTGTGTTGCATGCATTTGATAAATTGAAAATAGACTTTGTTGGACTGATCAACGCACCAATGAGAAGATCATGAGCTAGGTATATAATCACTGTGACAAACTATTTGACCAAATGGGAAAAACAAGCACCAATTATAGACTGCACCGTGGAGACTATTGCGTGGTTTCTATTTGAAAATTTAGTTGTCACACAATTTGGATGCCCACACATTTACTAAGTGAACAGGGGACACACTTCTTAAATAATACATTTGCAACATTGACGGAGGAATTTCAAATTCATCATCAGAGGAGTATGCCATATCACCCTCAAGTGAATGACATAGTATAATATTTCAATAAAATTTTAGAGACTACGTTGACAAATATCTGTAATGTAGGGAGAGATGATTGGGATTTAAGGGTTCCTGCAATATTATGGGCATATAGGACTACGAGAAAAAAGTTGATAAGAAAGGCACCTTTTAGGTTGGTCTATGGGAAAGAAGTAGTAATTTCGATGGATTTTATTCTACCTAGCATGCACGTTGCAGTGATTACTGATATTTTGGACTCTGGCACAATAGAGGAGAGGTTGTCATAGTTTCTACAGTTAGAGGAAGACCAATTTGTCCCAGGATTCCATCAAAAAGTTCAAAAGGAAAGAGAAAAGGCATGGCATGATAGACATATTAAACAAAAAAAGTTTCAAGTGGGGGACTTAGTATTATTATATGACAGTAAGTATGCAGAATCCATGAAATTTTTGAATGCATTGGTTAGGAACATATGTGATTAATCATGTGATGGAGATGGGTGTTGGGCAGTTGGAAATGTTTAAAGGATAAGTCCTAGGGGGAATGGTGAATGGAAGTCGGTTGAAACTCCATAGAGACAGCTAACCAGCTACACATTAATATGAGTTTTGCGAACACATGTACCATAGAAGTTTTATTATAGCAGGGAAGTAAAACAAATAAAAATAAATAAAAAGTGGAAAAAGAGAAAAGGAAAAGACAAAGGAAAAATAGAAAAAAAAAAATGAAGTTGCAATGAGAGTAAGGGTGCAAAAAAAGTGAGTGTTGCACAGATAAAATAAACAACACAGAGGCAGTTAGGTACGCACAGTGAAAAACTCGAAGAACGGGACCATCATGACCATTAAAGGAATTAAAAGGGTGGAAACGATGGTTAAATAGTGTTAATGATAAGTCATAAAGATGACGCATAGTCATTAATAGGAAAAAATCGTCAGGGATGGTGACAGATTAGCGGTATGAGGAAAATATCTAGCGATAGAATTGGTAACAAAGCATGCATTTAGTACACAATTGGTGGACTAACCTGTTAATTCAGGTGCAAATGTACTGGGACAACTGTCGAAGGGTTATAAAAGCACACCAAGGGTCAACATGGAAAGGGTAATTGAATTCATAAGCACTCTGAGAATATAGAGAAGACCACAAGTGAAATAGAGCCGACAAAGAGAATTTCTCGAGTTAAAAAATGAGAGCATTGATCACAGATAACAATGGAACCACCAAAATTTGGGACACTTGCTGCTGCAACATGAAAGACATCTTGAATGAGACCTTCGATCACACTAGAGTTCAAGGAAACAAACAGAGCTTCGGATTCGCAGTCGACATTTCGCAGGGATTACATACCACCAAGAAAAGACATCGCACCAAAGGTTAGACTACCCAAGGACACCAAATACCTGCTAGTTACACCTAAAATACCACCTGGTGTCATTATTCAAGGATGACCTAATGGGAAAGGTTGTTGCATTAAATTTTTTGAACCATGACATAACATATGCACAAAATTTTCTCGAGTTAGCATGGGACAAGTATATATTCACTAAAAGCATACCATGGATAGGCACAATATTGGTCAAGCTACAGAGTTGGGCGATCGAGGTATAGAAATCAAGGATATTGAACTTGTTATAAATCCCACACTTTGTCCAAATTCTAGAAATAAATTACTGCATCAAGTTGTTATTGATTTGCATCCACGGAGGGACTTTATGGATAGACCCACCAGTATCCATTGATAGTAATTGATTGCATGGATAATGGGCTTGCCAACAACAGACGAGGATCCAAAAATATTATTTGCAAATAAGTTGGGGAAGGAACTATTTGAAAGTATGAAAGAGAAGTTCAACACCTTTATATGAAAGAGAGGGTTAGACATCACCAAAATAATCAATGATGTAGTTCAATTTGAAACGTAGGTATTGGCCTACAAATTACTAAGAAAATTTTGGAATTTGAGGTGTTGACCACAGTGATAGCAACTGTGCAGAAGGGGTCTAGATGAATTGGGCCATTTTTTTTCCAATCAATTTTGATATATTGCACTGAATCCTAGGAGAAAGACACAGAGTTTCACTATTCCTAGTTGATCATATTGATAGCCTTGGTCGCATGGAGGGAGTATGACAAGTGATAGTTTTTGAAGACATCATGCAGAGATAATGCAGCAACACACTATGTTAACTTATGGCATATTGCACATAAGGGGAGACAACAATTTATCCTTCTATGTATACTTCTACACGATCAAACACATAATATAGCACACATCGCACATCATCACCTAGACTATGGATAACTATCAGGGTATTGTGCACTTCAAAGAAGGGATGCACCACATGTATATCCAAGATAAAAGATACCTAGAGCACCAGTGGATCCCAACAAGCTACAAATTGATAGAGGAGGATGTATTCCTTATTTCTAATGACTGGGAAGAAGAATGGAAACTCCCAGCTGAAGAAACGGGGCACCTTGGCGAGGAGGAAAGAGACAATGAAGATGAAAAATGAGATGAGGCACAAGGAGGTGAACAAGGCAATGGTGCAGGGGACGCATACCAGACAGTCCCAGAAGCAGGGCACAAGAGGAAATATAAAGGTAAGGGGCCAACACTATCTTCACACAAAAAGATGAAATCACATAAACCACCTACTATCTACAACTTAAGAAATGATGATATCGATCGAATCAACTATTAAGTAAGGGACGCCACAGAGGAGGCAATTCAATAGGTGGTGGAGCTATAGGAAGAGCTAAACAAGAAGTTGCAAGAGCATTTGATGACCTTGAAGCAATGGTTGGAGGTAGTAATCATAGTGCCATAGAGTATATATGGTAAAGGACCATCAACAAGCTCGACTTGGGAAGCAGGGGCTACCACTTCTTACTTTTTAAAGATGGTAACAGGGTGTAGAGTGTTGAAGATCTCACCATATGTAATTGAGTTCCCTACGCTCGAGATGCAGGAGCATATACAATGATTAAGTCACCTAAACTTATTCATTTCATATATGCCCACAACATTACTACAAGGCTTGCACATCAGTATCGCGTAGGAAATATAGTTTCGCGCAGATTCAGAATCAAGCGAGTTAGCGAAGGTAACGACGAAGAAGTAAAATCTACAACAGTATCATAGAAATTCTTTACAAGAGAAGAGTATGGTTGAGGGAAACGATGATAGGATATTGAAGGGGAAGAGCGAGGTTGAAGAAAAGGTCAAGGGAATATTGAAGGAGAAGGACGAGGTTGAGCAGCAAGTAGAGAGAATGCAATAGGTCATCCAAAAACTCTATATGGATATTCATACCAATGGTGGTAGAAGCCACACTTGAAGAAAGAGTCTCAAAAAGTAGGGAATTCATTAAATGCTTTCACACCAGGATCAAATACTCAGGAGCACACACCACACCAGGGACACCACCGAAGGAAAAGGAAGAAAGAGAAAGAATCGTTATGACCTCAATAGAAATTATTAAGACACTGGATGAGTAATGTGCAAAGTTATGTGAGGAAAGCATGCATGTTTGGACCAATATGATGGAGGATCCATAGATGAAGGTTGTGGAAGCTAGATTAAAGAATGTGCAAGAAAAGGCTCAAAAGGATTCAGAGAACATAAGTATGTTTCCATAAGTTGAGTATGTGACGTCCATTTTGGAAATCAGGAAGGCATACACTGAAATAGAATAGATAAGGGAATAGCAAAAGATTCTATAAAAAATATTAGTAATACTACAGGACAAACCACTAAGGGTAATAATAGAATTGGCATCTACATAGAGCATAGTAAAGAAATTTTCACATGAAGGAAAGGACAAACTCATGACCCTGACTGCGTAGTTCGTAGAGGATATTTTGGAACACGAAGCAAAGGAAACCTTCCAAAAAGTTCATGGAAGCATGGAGGGGCATGACGCAATTGGCTTAAGTGGCTCGGGATGAGCCATATGTGAGTGTTGGGGGCCTACTAGACAGGGAGTTCGAAGAACTAAGTTTTGAGGGCATGTGCAAAAGACGAAAGTACAACAGTTAAGCATGAAAACGTATATAGACCCTCAAAAGAAAGAAGGACAATAGTTAGGCATGCAAAAGTAGATAAATGCACAAAAGTAGGAAAAACAACAGTCAGGAATGTAAAAGAAGCATGCAGGCCCAAAGGCAGGAAAAGAACGCCCAAAAAATGAGTTGTCATGAGTTGTAATCATGAGTTTTCATGACTTGTAATGATGATTTTTCATAGGGTTTTTGGATAAGTGAGTAATAATTCTATCCCTAAAATTTAATTATGCAACACCCTTGTGACACATATTGCAACATAAACGATTGACTGATAACATCCATAATTACTGCGCATCAATGGTCTAATCAACAAATATGGATGTAGTTATTCATAAATATAACATCCATGAACAATAGCATTAAAACACATTTAGACACATAATTTAACCTGGTTCACCCAATTCTTGGGCTACATCAACAACAACTGGCTTCTTTATTATTCTTTGTGCAATTCATCTCAAGATTGCGCCTTGCACTTACAATGGATACATCATGATATCCTTCCCCATCCCACCTAGCCACTCTGCAGTGCAATCCTCTCTCTGCAAAACTCTCCCTAAACCTTTAGACATATCAAGGGAAAGGGATAAAGAATATGACACATAAGGTAGATAAGTAGGAATGGGTATGATGATAGCATCCCATCCCCTCGTCCCTGCATAAAATTGCTTCCTACATCCTCAATAGATACCTCGGGCGAGACTTCACTTGCATGCAGGTGATTCCAAAAGGGTTAATATCTTAATGGTTTTGTTGATTGGATAAATTGAACCTAGGGTATTACAATTGCACGACAGCAACCACCCTAAACCAATTTGTGCGGAGAGGATTTACCCCTTAATTTTCCTCTACAATATGCCAAAAATGAAAAATACATGAAATAAAACCCTAAAAGGGTGACATCATATGCTATAAAGGTGATTTCAATCTCAAGTGTGAGATTTCAAGGCTCAAGGAGTGAATCATTGGGCCTCCAAAGGAAATGTGTCATCCTCTAATTCATAAGAGTGTGAGGCAAGGTGTCTCCTCAACCTAAATTGATCCAGATTTATGAGCGAAACAAAATGAATAATAGATTGAATACAATAACATAGAGATACAATGAACAACAACAGATATCTAGTGAACAATAACTTCTATTGAATAAATAAAATAGGTTGAAATTGTAAAACTACAGAATTGAAAACAACTTGCTCGAATGGTGGTAGCTATGTTAGAGAAGAGATGTGGATGATACGTGCATCCGTCTAACCATAATTATTACAATGAGGCATCATGGCATCCTTCCATCATGGCATTCTTCCATTATGTCTTCTCAGCAGCTTCTTCAAAAGTGGAAGGTTTTGAATCAATGATGTTGCTCATTAACGCCACATAGATGGAAAACATGTGTGGTTTCTGGAATTAAGGAAAAATTTATATCCTGGTCCTTCTAACTAGTTTCCTCCTCTTGTCACTACAACAAGGTCTATAAAGACAAGGGAATCCTCCCAGGAGATCTCACATCTCCTAGAAGAATTTGAAGCTTCGATCTAGCCTCCTCAACTCATGACATATGTCTTTCAGCCATGGAAGACGTCTCTCTCTCCTTTCTGAATTTGAGGAGGAATACTTTCTAAATGAAAGTCTCTAAGCCACTAACTCTCTCTGAGATCAGGCTCACTCTAAATTTTCATGCTCCCTCTTAAGCTTGACTCCCTCTGAATCTATATGATCTTCAGAGCCACCTGCTTCCACTGCATGTGTTGACTTCTTCTAAATTTCGATCTCCTATGGACAGTGCTGAGAGGTTTCTCCTCCCTATTGGATCCTAAGGGTTGACTCCCTCTGAAATCTAGCTCCTACTGAGCTGGTACTTGTTAGGGCCGCCTGCATCACCATTGTGGAGTCATCCACTTATATTCATAGTATGGCCTGTTAATGCCATGTATCTATATGACAACATGCTTGTTTACTACATTGTTTTTAGGTAGGCCTTTCTGGCACTACTGACTCTTCTTGATAATCTGAAGAGTGGTCAAATTAACTCTACGGTCATATTTGGAGCCTTCTGCTCCTCACAGTCAATCTCCATAAGAGATACTCTTATTCGTATTCTACTTCACATGGGTGTGTACATTCGTGTACACAGTTCTATGTCTCATCTAGATACTGTCTAAATAGCTTCCTCCTGCAATCCTTATCATAGCTCCTTCTCAGAGATATCACCTATGACCTCCTCGGAACAAGAGACAAGAACAACATCTCCATGGTAACCTCCATGGAATGGTTAGTAATCAAGAACATCTCCTAGAGGACATCATCTTGCAGACAAGTATATCATTAACAATGAGAATTTTCTTAATGGTAATCGTATGGACAATATTCAGGTGTACTTAAACATTTGATAGAAAATAATAAAGTTGTAAAGACTGTTATCCTAGGTATAATACTTTCTTAAGCAACAACAATATAAAATATCAAATCTGATATGAAAGCATGGAGTCTGGTGTTGTTTTCCTGCTTGAGTTTCCTTCTACCATTCATATGAAAAAACCATTGTCTAAAAGTCAAATTCTTCATCCTTTTATGCATTTTATTTCTCTTCGGCTTTTGTTTCATGTGCATGGTGTTTCTTTTTCTCCTTTTATGTCTCATGTTTGTGAGGACATTATGCGACATAATGTCCCATCTTCCTGCAATTGAAGCATTGAACCTTTGACACATCCCTCTTACGATGTGGCTTCTTAGACCTCCTTGGGCTGCCTTCTTCTCTTTACTTTATCTTCTTCACGTGTTCTGCAAGTGCTTGGTTTTCATCATCATCTACCTTTTGTTTCTTGGACATCAATCTAGATTCCTCTTGAGAGAAATATGCCCATAACTTGGCAAACTTGGGTAAGTTCCTTCTTGCACAAATTCCTTGGACAAATGGGTCGCAAGAGGGAGGGAAACCATTTACCGTAGAGGTTACTAGTTCAACATCTTCTACTAAATCTCCAATGGCTGCTAACTGGTCTTTGACCTGTGAAATCCTTGTAAAGAAGTTGGCTATCATCTCTGACTTGTTCATAGTCACATTTCTGAGTTGATGTCATAAAGTAAGATTTCAACTGGAGTTCTTGCTTTTATAGAGTCTAGTTAGGTCGTCTAACGTATCCTTTGAAGTATTTAGTTCTAATGCATTAGGTATTAGGCGATACTTGATTGAGCATGTCAAGATCATCTTGGGCTTGACCTCATTCTTCTTGAAATTTTCCTTTGCTTCTTCGTCTTCGGGTTCTCGAAACATGTTCTTGACGTGATCCAATAATTCATTCTCTTCTATAATGAGTTGTATTCTATGCTTCCAAGATCTGAAGTTATCTTCTCTATCCAATCTATCTTCGACTCTCATACTCATTGACATTTTCTCCGATAGAAACCCTAGCACTGAAAAACCTTGATTTTTCAAAATGCACCAAACTACATGCTAAGGGTTTCAAAGGGTGCACTAGGTTAGGTTGCATTGTTCTATAAAGGAATTATTCCCAACATCCTTTGGATAGTGCTCAACAAGCTTGAAAAAGTATTGCAGTTGCAAGGTGCTGCTGTAGCGATATTTCCTTCCACTAGTCACACTGTTCTGAAGGTAACCAACTATGATACCATGTTGGATTTTCCTTATTTATAGAGAATTAGTGTTACTAGTGTTATTTTAGTTCGTTTTCATTAACATATATATCATGTAATCAATAGTAGCAACATAAACAAGAGCCAAAAAAGAACACAAGAGATTTATCCTGGGAAAAACCCAACAACCTTTCTTAGATAGATTTCATTCACAAAGCAAGTTTAATCAGATAAACCCTAGAAAAAGTGCTATCTTAACCAGAAATACCACCCTAGTTGTAGCAGCAACACCATACAAAGGTAGTGCACCTCCTCAAGGAGTAGCGCACAAGATAGAGATACCAAAACACTTAGCAATAATAAATTGTGCAGTTGCAGCTACTGTGTCACCTCCTCCAAACTTGCGCCTTGTTTTTGTGTAGATGGGGGAGTGTGAATGAGTGAAAAAATGAGCTAAGGCACCTCCTTATTTATAGTCTTCCTGTCCTTCTAGCTGGGTCGACTTCTCTTCTGGGAAGGTGTCTTTTCATTATACTTTATTCTTCTAGGCTGACTTATATTCTATGGTATTTCAACATCTATTTAATGAATCTCTTGCTTCCGGACTCTTCTTTGCATCTAAGAAAGGTCATATAGGAGGGAAAGATCCTCCCACATCTACCAAAACATCAACATATCCTACTAGGAAACAATTGGACATTTTGTTAATGAGGGTTAAGGTTGTGGCAATATTAGACCACATTTTATTTGCTTCCTAAATTTTGGTTTGAACCCATGAACTAGGTGGGTGGGAAATCACACCTTTAAAGAATAAATTGTGTGGATTTATATTCTTCAACATAATAAATATTCTCCATTGTGCATAGTGTATTGTATTTATAAATTAGGTTGATATCAACAATATGTTATTTATGTCTCAATTATATATATATATATATATATATATATGAACTTTGTTAAACCCATTATGAATTTTCTCTACACAAATTTGGTAGGAAGTGGAAAAGAGAGTAGTATATTTGCTTCACTAGAAGGATATCTTAAAAAAAAAAAAAAGGAAGGTTATGGTGAACCACCTAATATGGATATGATTTTAAAGCCAAAAAAGTTTAAAAATTCAATATGGTTGTGAAGTGGAAAAGAGAGTATTATATTTTCTTCAAGGATATCTAAAAAAGGAGGCTATAGTGAACCACCTAATATGGATATGATTTTGAAGCCAAAAAAGTTTAAAAAGTCCATATGGTTGTGAGGCAAAATTATATACATATCTCTAACAAATTAATATCAATATTATGTTTTCAGGGAAAACTATGGAAGACTTTGTTTTTCAAAATGTTTTACGTACAAATTGACTCTTCCCTGAGATATGATTGAGCCTATACTGTTTTACTATTTACCTCTAAAGTCTCTAAAGTCAGAGAATATATATTTTAAGCAAATTTTAACAAGACTAATGGTGTATGTGTTTACAAGATTTGGGAGGATGTTAATAATTAACAAGCCTAGATTCACCTTATCTATGGATTTATGAAGTGTCATAACCTATAACCTATGAGGTACAAACTTTCCTTCAAATTTCTACCTCGATAGATTTAATTTCACTTAGTGACTAGTAAATTTGCAATTAAAATAAATTTTAATTAGTGTATATATGTATATAATTTTTTTTATTTTTTTTTTTTTAATATATTACTTACCTATAATATTGTGATCACCATATAACAACTTTATTTCCACAATATGTAAACATGAGTATTATTATATTATTTTTAATTTTTAAATATCTTATACGAGTGCTATTTACACTATATTTCAACATTTATACCATAATGCAGTGAGCGCCTCTCCAAAGAATCTAATGAGCACGTAGAAGTCATGGATTGGATAGTAATTAAGGATTGGATTTTATGAACAAAGAGAAAACATGAAAGCTGATTGGGATGAAGAAAGTCATGGATATACCAAAATAATGTTTTACTTACTATACCACAGGTTAGAAGTCATCGATTGGATTTTACGAACAAATTGACAACACCAAAGTGTTATTTGGATAACATGTTCATTGATTACAAATTGACGACATCAAAAGGGTTATTTTGATCACGTGTTCATTGATTTCAAAATCACGGACTGGATTGCTGTGAACAAAAAGAAAACATCAAAGCTGACTGGGATCACATGTCAATTGATTTAAAAGTCGCGGATTTTTCAAAAAAAACAGCATAGTCGTAGAATCATAATGTTTTACGTATTTTAGTACAGGTTAGAGTATGATTTTGTAATGGCTTGCTAGCTGAAAGAAGTTTTAATTTGATTTTGTATTGTCTATTGTGAAAAATAATGTTCTACCGATTATAATAAAAGTTAGAGTTTGATTTTGAAATGTTTTCATGTCCAAAGCAGTTTTGTTCAATGTTCAAATTTGAGTTTGAGTTTGATTCTGTAATGTCTTCTTTGCTGATTGAAGTTATGTTCAAGCTTAATGGTAAATTGTTCGATCCAATGCTAACTGATCACCTTCCCTGCTTTTTGTTTCTCAATCAATTTATTATATTAAATATTAGCACAGCCCCAAATTTGTAGTTGGTGAATGTTTAAAAGTTTTGGTTGATCTAGAAATGAAATATATGTTTGTAATAAAATTTTAATCTTTGTTAATTATTTAGATGTAGCAATTACTTAGTTATCATAATAAATTTTAAATATGATAAGTTCAAGTAAAAAAATAAACATGTAAAGAATATCTTTATAATAGTGAGGAAGTAAGTGGTTGAAATCACAACCATTGATTTATTGGGACGACTAAGAATATTTCATCAATATTTAATCTTGTCCATCCAAATCTAATTAAACACTAAAAACCTATTAAATTTGCTCATTGTCCATAATGAATATAATGAATAGGTGTATTACTTTAAGCGTAATTAAAAAGAGCTTTTCGATGGTGAATTAATAGGCGGTTTTGCCCCTGGAGATGCTCGGTGGTTTTTCGGTTCGAGTTGTGATTTTTTCCATCGTTAAATTAAAAGTTCCGTGACGGAAGGGGACATTTTGAGTTTTTCAAAGTGTTGAATTAAATGTTCCGTATCGCAAAGGGACTGTTTTTTATAGCGTAGACAACATAACAAGATTGAAGTGAATCCTGAACGATAACGGAACATAACAATTTGAGTTATCAGACATGACGTATAGACTCGAGCAAGGATGAAACGAATTGTGAACGATAGATTGAAACGATATTACTGATACCTACCGTCTGGATTTTGTGAACTCCGTGGATTAATTTAGGTAGCCTGATTTAATTCATCTCCAGAATGCTACATTCCAAGTGCAAACGCTTATATATAGCTTCAGAAAGACACTGAAATCGAACCACAACTTCAAAAAGAACGAAAGATTTGAATTCATTGTGAGGGAGATGATGATAATGGCTCTGAATATTCGTACATGCTTTCTGCTTCTCACGATGCTCACGATGATGAGCAGCAATCAGCTCTTGTCCTCTTCTCAGGCAGCCACAACACCCTCGGGTAAGATCACGGGATGATACTGAAGTTACGTGCCATATATACTTGATGTGATGATATGATCGATCTAATGCCTTATTGTTTGTTTTGTGTGCGGTTCTGATGATTTGCAGGTTTTCCGTTTGCGTTTATGACTGTCGATGGGGAGAGAGCGGCTGCAAGAAGATACGATTACATTGTAGTTGGAGGAGGTAC
>ML778197.1:816578-828811 GCA_009831015.1 Picea engelmannii | reverse complement strand
TTCCTACATTCCTTTTAAATAGAGTGGGATCCACTTTGGATCCTTCATCTTCTTTGCTTAACTTCAATCCTGTTATGACAGGTGTTGGGGATGCTTTGGAATTTAACATGTTGAATCTTTTCAAAATTTCATGTGCATATTTAGATTCTGAAATAAATATACCACCTTTGGACTTGTAAACTTCAATACCCATAAAATATCTCATAAGCCTCAAATCATTCATTTCAAACTCATCCTTCTTGACTGACTTAAATTCTTCTATGCAAAAATCACCTGTAAAAATAAAAGCATCTACATATAAGCAAACAATTAACATATTACCTTCTCGATTGGATTTGATGTATAGTGTTGGCTCGCATTCACTTCTTTGAAATACATTTTGAGTTAGGTAGGAATCTGTGCGATTGTACCAAGCTCTGGGAGCTTTCTTTAACCCATACAATGCCTTCTTGAATCTGTATATGTTGTCTTCTTGTCCTAGAATCTCATAGACTTGTGGTTGTTCCACATATACTTCCTCTGAATGTCCACTCAAAAATGTTGACTTTACATGCATTTGATAAATATACCATTTATTCTGTGCAGCAATGGCCAACACAGCTCTCACTGTGTCCATGCACGCAAATGGCACAAATGTTTCATTCCAGTCAATTCTGGGTTGTTGTGTAAAAACCCTTGCAACTAACCTTTCCTTGTGCTTCTTCACATTTCCAATTGCATCTTGTTTGGTTTTATAAATCCACTTGACACTTATCACATCCTTGTCTTCATGTACATCTACCAACTTCCATTTATGATTGTTCTCTATGCATTTAATTTATTCATCCATGGCGTGTGCCCATATATCATCTTTGAAAGTTGCTTCAAAGGTTAATGGATCATCTGTTTGTGAAAACAACTTGGAAAGACTGAAAATGAATTTGTTGTGTCAACATTATAGATGTCATCCAGACTTCTTGTCTTCCTTGGTAACATACTTGCTAATGTTGGATCTGGAGATGTAGAACTACTTGGACTACTTGTTGGAGTTTGTTGCGCTCTTGGTGTGGACCGTGTACCTACAAATCTCACTAGAGTGGTTTGATCTGGGATTTGTGTCGCAGTTCCAGTTGTTGAAGGAACTGTGCACTGACTTATAATTGGTGTTTGAACCACTTCATCCTCTATGCCATCGTGCCTAATAGCATCAATAATTCTAACTGTCATTTCTATGCTTCCATCCCATGCTTCATTCTCCACAAATTGAACACCGCGATTGATTATAACTTTTCTTGCAACAAGATCATATAGTTTGTATGTTTTTGTATCTTTAGAGTATCCAACAAATATACATTTTTGTCATTTGGTGTCTAGCTTCTTTCTCAGCTCATCTGGAACATGTGTGTGTGCGACACAACCAAAAACTTTTAAGTGTGCAACATTATGCTTCATACATGTCTAGGATTATTGAGGAACTTTGTTTCTCAGACTCTTTGTCAGACATATGTTCATGATGTATACTTTAGTTACTACTACCTTAGCCCAATATTCATTTGAAAAATGTTTGGCTACCAACATATTGTACGCCATTTCCATGATATTGTGATTCTTCTTCCATGTGACACCATTTTGTTCTGGTGTATACCACGTAGTGAATTTCTTGTTAATGCCATGAACTTTACAAAAGTTATGAAACTCTCTTGAAACATATTCACCTCCTCTATCAGTTCTTAAAACCTTGATGTAATAACCACTTTTCTTCTCTAGAAGTGACTTGAACTATTGAAAACAACCAAATGCGTCAGATTTATGTTTTAGAAAATAGATCCATGTTTTTTCTTGAGAAATCATTAATAAATGTAATAAAATATGTACTACCTCCTATGGATGGTGTTTTCATTGGTCCAAAGATATCTGAATGTACAATTTCCAGTGGAGATTTTGCTATATATGACTTTCCAATTGGAAATGACTCTCTATGTTGCTTTCTGAAGATACAGCCTTCACATATTCTTTCTAGTTTTTCAATTAATGGAAAACCTTTAACCATATCCTTTGTATGTAGAAGATTCATACCTCCAAAGTTTAGGTGTCCAAATCTAAAATGCCATTGTAGCACCACTTTTCACTCACTACTGTGCAGGTGTTACTACGCGGAATAACAACATTCTCACTCACAATTAATCACATGCATTCAAAACAAGTTAAACACATTCAACACAGAGTAATCATATGATTTACTGTCATAATCAACAATCAATACTATTTAACATCAATTCATATACACAGCAGAATACATGATGATTATAATACACAGAGATACAGAAACATAATTAAAGCATCCTCTGGTACTTATCTTTGAACAGTGGTAGATTCCACCAACCAAGTTCAGGCCTTCCACGACCCTCCCAGCCGTAGACAACATTGCTCATCAGCTTAACAGTGGGTCACCCCCGAGCTAGGACTAAGCTCCACCCCAAGACAAGGAATCCTAGGCTAGGCTAAGGTTACAGGGAAACAACATACAACCACAAGGATGGGATTCTCTCCCAGGAACCTCTCACACTCACTACCCACAGACCCTCATTCCCCACATTCCTGTTCCACCCTAGGAGTATACACCTTCTCTGTAACATGGATAGTCCTTCGACTGCTAACCTCCCTTGCCTTGGGTTACAGCAACAGCCCGGACTGGAAGTCTCCGGGCTCTGTGGCAGCTACAAGATTCCTTCCAGGAGTTCTTTCCTTCCTCTGTACACTCTCTCTCCTAGAGAGAGTGTTCCTCCATTGGCCAACAAGCCACACGCAGTCCAGCACTGCGTGGCCACAACAATCAACAGGGAAAACTGACGCGTCTTTCCTACAGGCTCAACAATGGCCGAATGGCCAACGATCATGACTTTGGGATAGAGACCCCATGCACAAGCTCGATCTCAGATAGTGGATACACACGAATTCTCCAGACGAACACATGTTTTTCAGTTTAGAATATGTACGAGGTTTTTCTGCAGAGGTTGGATCCGTCGTATCGCTCAGAGGATGTATCCACTCAGGTCGTAGGGTGGAATGGAGGAGAACCCCCATCACGTCTCATCTTCGCCATTTTATTTGCATGGGTCAAGGCTGACACTTGTCTCCCTGGAAACTGCATGCATTTACCCAGCACGCATCACCTTCCTCATGGTTAGGAACTTAGGATAAAACATGAAATGCTCATGCCTTTTTGGAATAATATTAAAATATTATTCTCAAGGCTGAAGCCCCCTAGGCTTAACACTTAGCCCCTTTTCCCACCTTCCAACCCATAATACCTTGCTTTCTCTGTGGAAGCTCAATCCCCCTTCACTCATTCATCGTGGTCGGTCTGCACCTGACAGTGTTTACAAATTTTTATTAATTTGTTCTGCGTGATTACATATACAACAGCAGGCTCCTGGC
Source organism: Picea engelmannii (assembly GCA_009831015.1). NCBI lineage: Eukaryota > Viridiplantae > Streptophyta > Pinopsida > Pinales > Pinaceae > Picea > Picea engelmannii. The sequence goes on along the minus strand of ML778197.1, from coordinate 825,394 downwards.
CTTCAACACTTATGCTCCCTGGCCTAACAAACACATAAGCCACCAGCTTGTAAAAACTTGTCTCACCAGCCTATAAAACATAATTACAATTCCTTTCAGAACATGATTTACAACAAGGCTCGGCCTTGGGGACACTACAATCCCCCTCCCCTTATTTTTGCATTGTCCTCAGTGCAACTTACACTGTCTCTGCAAGCCTTTCAAAATTTTCAAAAAGATGCGGGTACTCTGCCCACATAGCATCTGCATGCTCCCATGTCACGTCCTCGGGACCGTACCAGGTCCATTGGACCTTTACAAGCTCTATAGCTCAATTTCGGAGTTGTTTGCTTTTCCTGACCAATATGCGCACAGGATGCACTTGTAGGACACCTTTTGGTTCCACCTAAATCACATTCCAATTGATAACATGATTAGCATGAGGTACATATTTCTTAAGCAGTGAAACATGAAACACATTATGTACAATCATAGATGCAGGTAATGCAAGCATGTATGCAACTGGCCCAATCCTTTCCAAGATCTCAAATGGCCCACAAAATCTTGCTGTCAATTTGGCGCAACTTCCCAACTTCAGGGAACTCCTGTTAGTCATCACTTTTAGGAAAACATGGTCACCCACTTTGAATTCTCTATGGGTTCTGTTATAGTCAGTGTAACATTTCTACCTATCCTGGGCAGCTTTTAGATTCCATTTAATTTTTATCATTTGATCTTCCATCTCTTTGAGTAGTTCAGGCCCAATGACTGCTCTGTCAGCTGGATTATCCCAGCTCACTAGAGTGTTGCACTTTCTTTCATAAAGTGTTTCGAATGGGCTCATCTTCAATGATTCATGATACCCATTATTGTAGGTGAATTCTACCAAATGCAGGTAGTCTTCCCACCTTGATGGTTTATCCATCACATACATTCTCAGTATGTCTTCTATTACCCTGTTCACCCTCTCTGTCTGACCATCAGACTCAGGATGATATGTTGTACTAAAGTTCAGATTCGTTCTGAATCCTTTGAACAGTCATTTCCAGAAATTTGAAGTGAATTTCGGGTCCCTATCAGACACAATTGTCTTAGGAATTTCGTGCAAGTGTGCAACTTCTTTTAAAAAGATATCAGCAGCATCAACTGCCCTGTGGGTTGTTTTCAGTGGAATAAAATGGGCATCTTTAGTAAGCTTGTCCACCACCACCATGATTGAATCATGTTGTTTGTTTGTTCTATGTCGTCCGATGATAAAATCCATTGTTACCATGTCCCATTTCCATTCAGGAATGGGTAAAGGTTGCAGCAACCCTGCTGGGTGCCTATGCTCAGCGTTAACCTTTTGACACTCCATACATCTAGTGATGTATTCAGCGATTTCCTTCTTCAGACCTGGCCAGAAGTAATGGTTTTTTACTGTTGCCACAGTTTTCTAGTATCCGGGATGTCCAGCATAAGCCATGTTATTCATTTCTTTCAGAATTGTTAGCTTCAAATCTCGGACATTGGGTACATACACTCTATTTTTATATAGAAGTAATCCATCAGTTCCCAAGGTGTAACTTTCCTTGGTCTATGGTCTCTCACGCTGTTGTAGATTTTCTACTAAACCTCTGTACTGCAAATCAGCATTTGTAGCTTCCAAAATTCTGTCTTTAATCTCAGTCATGTACATGCTAATGGTTGTAGCATGTAATTCATGCACTTTTATGTTGAGTGCATCAGCCACCTTATTTTCTTTCCCTTTGATATGCTTGATATCAAAGTCATATTCACATAGAAACTCCAACCATCTGATTTGCCTGACATTTAAAGTTGACTGATCAAATAAATACTTTAGACCGTTATGGTCTGTTCTCAACTCGAATCTTTTGCCCATGAGGTAATGTCTCCATTTCCTCAAGGCGTGGACGATTGCTACCATCTCTAAATCGTGAGTGGCATAATTCCTCTCATGCTCCTTCAACTTTTGGGACTCGTAACAAACTACAAATCCCTCTTGGCTGAGAACTCCTCTCAGTCCCTCCTTACACGCATCGGTGCACACTACGTAATCCTTATTTGGATCTACAATCTTCAGGATTGGAGCACTAGTTAGCAGCTGCGTCAATCGTTGAAAGCTTCTCTCACATTCTTCAGTCCACTAGAACTTCTTCTCCTTCCTTTGCAAGGAACTGATAGAATGAGCTATCCTTGAAAATCCGGCTAAGAACCTTCTATAGTAGCCTGTCATACCCATAAAAGATCTAAATTATGCCACATTCCTTGGCACTGACCATTCTCGAATGGCCTCAACCTTTTCAGGATCCACAACGATCCCTTCCTTTGATATAATGTTCCCCAAGTAATGAATCTGCCTTTGATAAAATGAGCACTTGCTCAGTTTTGCGTACAACTGGTGTTCTCTCAACACATGCAGCACCATTCTCAAGTGTTTCTCATGTTCTTCCTCTGTCTTGGAATACACCAAGATATCGTCCAGGAAGACTATGACAAACTTGTCCAAATAATCTTTAAACACTCCATTCATTAAGCACATGAAAACAACAGGCGTGTTGGACAGCCCGAACGACACCACCGTGAACTCATAATGACCGTACCTTGTTCTAAAGGCGGTCTTGCTGATGTCCTCATCATTTATTCTTATTTGGTGATATCCTGATCGAAGATCTATTTTTTAAAATATTTTCGCATCCTTCAACTGATCAAAAAGATCATCGATCCTTGGTAGAGGATACTTGTTCTTGACAGTTACCTTATTCAACTGTCGGAAATCAATGCACAACCTCAACGTCCCATCTTTCTTCTTCACGAATAGGACCAGGGCACCCCATGGTGACATGCTGGGGTGAATGTATCCCTTCTTTAGTAGCTCTTCGAGCTGCAATTGCAACTCTTTCATCTCTGGCGTACTCATTCTATAAGGAGCCTTCGAAACTAGAGCTTCTCCAAGCATCAAATTTATAGAAAAATTGATGTCCCTCTTCGGAGGTAGTCCAGGTACCTCATGAAATACATCCTTGAACTCTTTGGAAGGCCCTCATCTCTCCAAATATTGACACATATTCCACATTGTTAAAAGTATTCGATGGACATATGCTCCAACCCCATGGGATAATCATCGTCTTACCTATTGAGTTAGGTGGTATGACTGTCTTTGTTGTTTTGGAGTTCATTGATGCACCTCTTGAGTACAATTTTCTACTCTAGTGCACTTGTTTCTATGATATGATTGAACTTGTATCATTGGAATTTAGGGTCTTACGCTTCCCTCACCAAGGGAAAATAGTGAGGATCGATTAACTTTCATTATGTACCCTATACCTTGGATCCAAAGTGGGGTCTAATGTCCCCTTTGTAGGTGATTCCCACTATTATTATATGCATGTTGGTTCGAGTATCATCAAGATCCTTCACTCATGGGTATTTTCCCCTTTCTCCCACCATCTCCTACTACGAACATTTCTCCTATCAACATGGTTTCATCATTTACCAGTGGATCCCTCGGGTATTTTAATCCTTGGATGGTACTTCATCCCTAGGATGTTGATTCATATGGATCATCCATTCCTCTTACTATAGCAGATATTTCCTATCAGGTGATCCAGTCAGCCTATATTGATGTTGATTTAGATTCCCCTCATGATGTGGATTATGATCAATACCCAAAGCCTTCATGGGACATCACTCCCCTTCCCATTTCATGTGACTTCCTATATATTGAACTTTCATACGATGAAGCTATCATGGAGTTCATGGCCCCACTTGATAAGACATAGAATTATTTTCACCTGTTATCGTAAGATTTTTACTTGTGAAAATCCCCACTACAAATCCTCAAATATTGCATAACTACAGAATATCCTACCATTGCCACCTTAGCAATAAATTCCCATGTTTTAGTGATGAAAGATATCCACCACAAGTGAGGCTTCCCTGATGACCTCAAGGGATCAAAGTAGCAAGTATAGTAGCCAAGGCTACTGCCCCCTCTCTTTATCATTGAGTGAAAGGTATAGGTCAAGAAAAGATAAGAGGTATAAGGTTGTTTGAGTACTTTCTTGGAACAAGAACACTTTATAGCATGTATATGATTATTTTCAAGTTCAAAAAATAAATGCATTCCTCTTAAAGACACTAGACATAAAAAGTTACTATGGCTTTTATGAATTTGTAGTATTGAACAATAGTACAAAAATAGTAAATAAGTTATAGCATCAACAACAATTATTGATCAGAAATGAAACAATTGAAAAGTAAAAATTATCACAAATCCACTAGAACAATATCCAATTGTTAGATGCAAGTTTTGAATGAGTTAGACCACCAATAGATGAGTGTATTCAGAAAATTAAAGAGTTATCAGGTGGTTGTAGCAGACTTTACTAAAAGTACCAAGTTATTGAACAAGTTTGCAAGTGTTAGTGTTATTAAGGTTAGTAGATAGATTAAGAGAGTTGAAATAGAGTGTTTGTTGATCAATTTCACCAAAAGAGAGCCATGAAATGAGTTCCTTAGGGATATGGAATCTTTAAAACAACAAATGCAATAGAAATTGTATATTAAATTAGTAGAAACCAAGAGGTAGGGTTTAAACTCTAAGGTGATAGCACATTAGGGCCTTATGGTTCTAACCCTAGCAAGGATTCCTTCACAAATTTTGGACAAAATTAACCTTGTGAGAGGAGGAAGCACTTATGTTCCACTCTTATGGTTTCACCAAGCAAGACGTCTATCATGAAAAAGTAAGTGTACCATGAAACATAAATAGCATGAGAACAGAATTGCATAAAATTCACTTACTTCACCAAGAAACCATGAGCTAAAACCCTAATTGCAGATAATTCCCTCCAAAATCAGCAAAAGCATCAACAATTTGACCCTCCAAGCATAGCACATAGGTGTAGAAGAGATGGATAGACCAATAGGGAAAATATATCACATGTGTCTCTCCCAAAGGTGAGATATGATGATCATGGAAAACGAAATGTAAGGGTGGCCTATTTATATGAGGCCATTGTTGGACAATAAGTTAGAAGAACTAAGTTTTGAGGGCGCATGCAAAAGCAGGAAGGACAACAGTTAGGCATGAAAACGTAGATAAACACGCAAAATAAGGAAGGACATAAGTTAGGCATGAAAACCAGATAGACATACAAAAGTAGGAAGAACAACAATCAAGAATGTAAAAGAAGCAAGCAAGCACAAAGGCAGGAAAAGAACGCCCGAAAAATGAGTTGTCATGAGTTGTAATCATGAGTTTTCATAGGGTTTTGGGATAAGCGAGTAGGTTTTTTATCCCTAAATTCTATGTATAAATATGTAATGGGTCAGGTAGAATAGGTTGTTGAAGTTGTGTTGAGGGATGGAAGTTGTTCCTATTGAGAGAATAGACTAAGAATGAGAGAGAGTCTATGTCTGAAGGTTTAGGGAGAGTTTTGTAGAGAGAGGCTTGCTCTACAAAGCAGCTAGGCAAGATGAGGAAGGATATCATGATGTATCCATTATAAGTGAAGGGCGCAATATTGACATGAATTGCATGAAGAATAATAAAGAAGCCAGTCATTGTGGATGTAGCCCAAGAATTGGGCGAACCATGTTAAATTTTGTTTATGGATGCATTTTTATGTGATTTTTCATGGATGTTCTATTTATGCATAACTATATCTATATTTGTTGATTAGATGATTGATGCACAGTAATTATGGATGTTACAGTGAATCGTTTATGTTGCAATCTATGTCAAAATGGTGTTGTGTAATTAAAGTTTACTAATTAATGAAGGGAAAAGGGACAAAGAATATAGCGTGCAAGGTAGATAAGTAGGAATGAATATGATGATAGCTTCCCATCTCCTCATCCCTGATAAAACATGGTTCCTACAGCCCCAATAGCTACCTTAGGTGAGACTTCACTTCCATGCAGGTGATACCGAAAGGGTCGATATCTAAAGGGTTGTTTTTGTTGGATAACTTGAACCTGTGGTCTTAAAACTGCGTGCTAACAAATGGTTATGTTTCCGAGACTCAGAATCTGCGATTGAGATAATGTTTTAGAGGTTGACTAAGAAAGAGATCATTGAATGGATAGAAAGGAAGGAACAATAATTTTCCTGGAAAGAGAATAGAAACCCTTGGATGAGTGATGAGAAATGGATGCAAAGGTATGTGTACACAGAGTTGCATGATATTTTCTTTGGTGAATTTATTATCGTAAGTTTGTTAAGAATTATGTAAAGATTGCGACACATCTCACTACTCTCCTTAAAAAGAATTCTTTCACTTGGAAACCTGCAGTTGATTAGACCTTTCAAGCCTTGAAGGTATCTATGTGCACCAGTCTGGTCCTGGCCCTTCCTAATTTCACAAAGACCTTTGTCCTGGAATGTGATGCTTCTAGGAGAGGAACTGGAGTAGTCCTTATGCAAGATGGTCGGTCATTGGACTTTACTAGCAAACAACTATCAGAGTGGAATTTGGTCCAATCAATCTATGAAAATGAAATGTTGGCTATTCTTCATGCAGTGGATCTCTAGCACCCTTGCGTATTGGGGCAGTGCTTCCAAATTAAGACAGATCATCAAATCCTCAAGTGTTTTCTGTAGCAATGCCATTCCTCCCTAGAGAAAAAAAAATTGGTGACTGAGCTCTTTGGAGATGATTATGAGATCATTTACAAGAAAGGAAAATACAATGAGTTATTGATGCTCTTTCAAGAAAATATGAAGATGAAGGGTCTTTTTTTTCCCTCTTCTTTATTGTACCAGATTGGATCCAAGTTGTTCGCTAGGAATGGCTACAAGATCTAAAAATTTCACATCTGATCCAACAATTACAGGCCAATTCTCTAGTTTCCCCAAGGTACTCTTGTCACAATGATGAGCTTCTCTACAAAGTTCATTTGTATTTAAGTAAATAATCACAACTTAAATCAAAATTACTTTATGAGCTCCATGCTACACCCAAAGTTCAACACTCATGATTTACCAAAACCTATGATCGGGTCAAACATTCTTTTTTCTGGGATAGTATGAAACACGACATTCGCACTTTCATGGTAGAATGTGATGTTTGTCAACTCAACAAGGGTGAAAAAGTCAAATCTCCTCGCACACTACAACTGCTTCCAATTCCACTTGCTATTTGGAGGGATATCTCTATGGATTGTTTTGTGGGCTTATTTAAATCGAGCAATAATTCAGTCATCATGGTGGTCATTGACCGTCTTTCCAAGTATGCTCATTTATGTGCTCTTCAACACCCATTGATGGCCTCCACTATGGCTCAATTTTTCATGGATCGCATCTTCAAGCTTCATGGCATGTCTCATTCTGTAAGGTAGCTAGAGAGGCAGTGGGGGGGGGCCTCTGGGGGCCCAGAGGGCCCATAGTGATAATAGTGGAGGTCATTCAATGTAAGGTGGACTAGGTCTACTATATTATTAAATAAGGCCCACTATGGTAGTTAGATATAATAAATGTAAGATGACTTCTTAGAAGGTTCTACTTCTAGAAGATTCCTCCTCTAGAAGGTTCTTAGGTGATGGTAGCACTATAGAAAGGGGCTCAAGCAATGTAATGAGACATGAAGAGAAGTATTGTATTTGGAGCAGTATCTCAATAGGAGGATGCCCCCTCGAAGAGGCAAGTGAACAGGAGTGGATCCCTTCCATAATAGGATCCATTGTATGGTGTTGCCCTACCTTAAGGGTTTGATGGTAATAAAGGAGATTTTGCATATTGTTCTTGTATATCTATTGTGGTGCTTTTGTATTCAGGTCTTTGGTTCTTAACAAGTGGTATCAGAGCACTTTCCTTGGGCAGACATTGTGGGCAAATATTTTTTATTTTTGCAGATTTTTTTTCGGAGAAGAAAAAACAGGGCCGCGGCATTCTAGAAGTTTTTGGTACATTTTTGTGTAAAATTTGAAGAAAAGGGTTGTATATCTGAGTTCCTCTAGGAAAAAAACCCAATTTGAAAAAACAAATCGTCCATAACGGAGTCCGGAAGGTCAAGATATTGCGGTTTTAAAATCTGCAATTTTTCAGGGTTTTTTCTACGGACGGCGGCGTGGTTTGTTTTTATTTATGTAGCATTTGAAGGCCGAATTTTCTCAAATAAATTACAAATCTGAGTTCTTCTCACAATTTCACCCAATTTCAAAAAAAAAATCAGCCGAAACGGAGTCCGGGAAGTGAAGTTATGAGCATTTCAAATTCAACAGTTTTTTAGGGTTTTTCCAGAAAAAGCCGTGATTTTCTGCCGAAACTTCTTGGGTTTATTTTTTGAGTTTTTTCGTGACGGCTGCAGGACCGAAGAGTTCATAGGGTGCTCAGATGGCTATTTCGTTTCAAACCTTGAAAGAAATTCTTGAATCATTCAAAGCCCAATTGGATGATAGATTGGATGTGTTTGCACAACGCCTCACAGACATCCTCACAAATAGCCTCACATATGGCCTCAATGATAGTTTTCATAGTATTCAAGATTCATTGAACAACATGCAAGAGAGATTTCTTATGCAGGGCCTCATGAATGAATATAATCAAGAAATATATGCTTGGTATGATTTTGAGGACGATTGTGATGATTGGTATATGGATAGTTGTCATTTCTGGGATGACAACCACTTCCATATTTTATTTTATGACTCTACTCCACCTTCTGTAGATAACATCAATGTCCCAGATCAAGAGCTAGTTACCAGCATTCATTCTGCATATTCTACAGTGGTATTATTCCTTCCAGATTCTGCTATGACCCTTTTCCACTATGTGGATGGATCTTCTTATTTGGATCCACATGATAGGTGTCAGTCTTTGGAGCATCATTTGG
>ML778197.1:786689-816385 GCA_009831015.1 Picea engelmannii | reverse complement strand
GGACTTTGGTTCTTCAGTCTTCTTCAGCATTACGGTCCACAATTATCCATGGGACCCTGGTATATGGTTGTACATCAAGCGTTGAGGACAACGCTTTCATAAGGGGGATGGAATGTAAGGTAGCTAGAGAGGCAGTGGGGGGGCCCATAGGGACCATAGTGATAATAGTGGAGGTCATTCAATGTAAGGTGGACTAGGTCTACTATATTATTAAATAAGACCCACTATGGTAGTTAGATATAATAAATGTAAGATGACTTCTTAGAAGGTTCTACTTCTAGAAGATTCCTCCTCTAGAAGGTTATTAGGTGATGGTAGCACTATATAAAGGGGCTCAAGCAATGTAATGAGACATGAAGAGAAGTATTGTATTTGGAGCAGTAGCTCAATAGGAGGATGCCCCCTCGAAGAGGCAAGTGAACAGGAGTGGATCCCTTCCATAATAGGATCCATTGTATGGTGTTGCCCTACCTTAAGGGTTTGATGGTAATAAAGAAGATTTTGCATATTGTTCTTGTATATCTATTGTGGTGATTATATTTGTAGATCTATTCAGGTACTTAACACATTCCCTTATTTTTTATAGAGATCCCACTTTCACCAACAATTTTTGGAAAGAACTGTTCAGGATACAGGGCACCCAATTACATCTCATCATAGCTTATCATCCCTAGACTGATGGTAAAACTAAAGTTGTCAACAAGTGTTTGGAAACATATCTGAGGTTTTTTGTGTCTGAAAGGAAAAATCAGTTGGATCAATGGTTACCAATAGTTGAATGGTGGTACAATACTTCTTACCTTATAGGTACCCGCATGACTCCTTTTGAAACAATATATGTAAAAAATCCACCTCCAACTCTCTCATACCTTCCAGGTGTCTCGAAGGTCCAGGAGGTTGACCAAACGCTTACATTTCAAGAGGATATTCTTCATACCCTCAAAGAGAATTTGGTCATGGCCTAGAATCGCATGAAGCAACAAGCATATCAAGGTTGCTTTGAACGTCAATTTTTTGAAGGAGACCAGGTGTTTCTTGGAATGAAACCTTATAATAAAAATTCACTCAAGGTCGACCATTGTTAGAAACTGGCGCCCAAATTTTATGGTCCTTGTACCATTCTCAAGCATGTGGGACAAGTGGCCTATCGGTTATCTTTTCCCATTCATCCTAAGCTCAATCTTTTTTTTCATGTCTCCTGCTTAAAGAAGGTGATTAAAACTAAGTTCCAAACTCAAATCAACCTTCTCGATTTGGATGAAGAAGGATCCATCTGGTTGCAGCCACAAGAAGTTTTGGACCAGTGTGAGCGTCCTATTTGTCGGCACACTATCAAGGAATAATGCCTCGCTTTTGCACAGTATTTAAAAACTGGAGCACTGAACCCATTACTAGGAAGAGGATACTGTGAAATATGTAAGAAGTGGATACATCACCTGCATGATTGTCCATTGCTGTAGAAATACCATAGTACACCAAGGAATTTTTTTTATAACTTTTTCAAGTCATTCGGACACAAAGAGAAGGATTGTTGCGCATTCAAGTTGATGAGAGAGAACACTTCATATATGTATAGGATTCAGGAGGAGAATGTCATAATAGAAGAAGGCGGTCTACAGTATAACAATCAGAGAGGCTTTAATCCAGGAAACCAAGGAGGATTTGGCAGATGTCTAGGTAGAGGATATTTTGGTAGAGGAGGTAGAGGCCCAATAATATGGTACAATTGTAATCAACTGGGACAATTAGATCATGACTTCCTGAATCCTTGTACACACTACACATATTTTAGAGCACAGGATCATGTGACAAAATACTATCCTCAACTACTTGTGAAGTGGCAAGAAAGAGGGAATCAGAACCAAAATTCAAATAAGAACATATAGAAGATATCAGATGAAAAATGGGATGAAGGACCCAGAATAACATCTATTATGCATGGAGTATCTAGAACAAGGGTTGATGCGACGAATGGAGGGAGGAAGGTTGAGAAATGGGTGAGGAAATTAGTAGGACCAATGCCAACATTTGACCCTCAGAAAGAAAAGGAGGCGTATCATCGAGAAAGGAAAGAGATGCTAGGACCAAATTGGGTAGAATCAACATCATATGCCCCTCATGTTTTTTATCATACTATACTAAAAAAGCCACTCAAGAAGGTAAGTACTCTAAGATATTTTATGAGAAGTTGTATAGAATTGATGAAAGATGAAATTGTTCTTAGTGCATTATGTGACATGATTGATAATTACGCAAAAGAAAGGGAAATTCCTACCACACATAGGGTAGTGAATCAGGTATTTCACAAAAATAGGACCAACAGAGAGTTCAAATTAAGTGTGTAGATTAGGGAATATGATGTGGATAACGTTATTTTATAATTGTGTTCTGATGTAAACGTGTTACCAAAGTTGACGTGGGAAATGATAGGGAAACCCAAGTTAATCTAGTCTCCCATCTAATTAAGATTTTCAAAGCAGCATAAGATAGTACCAATTCGTCGATTGACAGGAGTACCTATAAATATAGATGGCGTGCACATTATAGAATATTTTGAAGTCATTGAGGTCATGGATGATAGTCAATCATACCCAATTGTCATGGGGATTGAATGGGCCTTTAAAAAATAGGAGATCATTAATATTAATAAGAAGGAAAGGATCTTCAAAGTAGGGTACTAGAAGGTTATTGCACCATTGGATCTGACAGAAGGAAAGAGGTACATAGAGCCAGCAAAAGGGAACGCAATTGAAAATTTGTATAACATGACCATGCAGATGGATGAATATGTTAACCTAAATGCAGATGGTGAACTCAGTTGGAGAAGCCTTATCTCATGTGTGTTAGATTCAGAGGAAGCTCTGGAACATTGGCAACAGAGGATGCATGAAGTATCAACTAGACTATGTGCATGCATAAATCAATCATTGCACTAGATTAGAACATAGTTATGTGATCCACCCAAGTATGATGGATTGACTCATATAAGCTCTTTTGTAAAGGTGTTTGAACTGCAAATACCTGAACAACAGAGAATGTTGTCATTAGATGTGGCCTTGAAAGCTACTCCAACCAGATGGTGGGTTGCACACAAAGAAGGAATAGAAGACTGGAAATAGTGTAGAGGATTGATGTAGGTTAGATTTGGTACCAAGGTTGAGTATATATCACAGAATTAAAAGGTGTAAGTGATCCAAAAAATCATATTGTGTAGTACAGAAATAGATGGAGCTCAATACCGAAGGAGGAATGGAAACATTGGTTCATACATACACTGGATATGATCCTCAGGAACTGGTACTTGGAACTAGAAATGCACAGATAAAGAGAAAATTGGGATGAACTAACTCAAATGTTTTAAGATAAAATTTAATTTTGAACATGAATCTCCATTACCAGATGTAGCTTTGCAGGCAATTAGAAATAATATTTTTTTAGAAGAAGGGTCAATGGAGGTAGTATATGTGTGTAGTGCACACAGAGCTTCTATGACTATCCATGAATTAATGGAATGTTATAATGTTGCTAAATACGAACAAGACGAGGAAGATACAAGGAACATACAAGTACCTGAAATTGAGGGGGAATGTGCAATAGAAGGACCAAATCTTGAATCTCTTGTGTATGCATAGCCATTAAAGACACAAAAGGTAAATATTTGGAAAAAATAAAATCCAAATTTTGCGTAGATAGGCGAATTGGAATGATGAAATCGTGGAGAAGATTGTATATTTATTGCATGAGTATGAGGATCTATTCCCAACTACGTTCTCAGAGATGAAGGGGATATCTGCTGAATTAGGATAAATAAAGATCCCTTTGAAACCAAATGCTAAACCAGTAAGACAAAGACCTTATAGGATGAATACGAGGTATAAAGAGAAGGTAAAGGAAGAGATAGATAGGGTGTTGCAAGCATGGATTATTGAACCAGTGGTGGAATCATAATGGATAATTCCAATGATAGTACAAGATAAGAAAATAGGGAAATCGGGATTTGCGTGGACCTAAGGAAGCTAAATGATGCATGTCTACATGACCCATTTCCAACACCTTTCATAGATGAAGTGTTAGAAAATGTAGGGGCGTAGGAATCCTATTCTTTCACAGATGGATTTTCAGGGTATCATTAGATAAAGATTGCACAAGAAGAAAAATATAATACTAATTTTTCAACAAAGTGGGGAAGCTACCAATACATAGTAATTCCTTTTGGGATGAAGAATGCACATGCATGTTTTTCAAGAGTAGTTGTAGCAACTTTTAAGGACTTTATTCATAATTTCCTTGAAGTTTCCTTAGATGATTAGACCTTGTTTAGTATATTGAAATATCACATATAAGTACTCAAGTTAATGTTGGATAGGTGTATACAATGTTATTTTTCACTGAATTTCAAGAAATGTGTTTTATGTTCACCTTTTGGAATTTTTTGGGGCCACGTGATATGTAAGCAAGGATTACTAGTGGATATTGCCAAGATCACAGTGATTTTGGACTTACAACCACTCACATTAGTAAGACAATTGAGAACAACTCTGGTCCATACATGATACTTCATGAAGTTCATTAAGGTTTATGCGTAGATGACAACACCTATGGAGAAGTTGTTGAAGAAAGAGGCTAAGTTCCAGTGGAATGAGGACTACCAAAAATGTTTGGATACATTGAACCAGAAATTAGTGACCGCACCCATTTTGATATTTCCAAATTGGTAGAAGGAATTTCATGTTCATGTGGATGCATCATCCATATATTTAGGTGCATTATTATCTCAACCAGGAGAAGGAGACATAGACCACCCGATTGCATTTGCAAGAAGGAATTTGTTAATAGCATAAAATAATTACACTACCACAGAATGAGAAGGATTGGCCAATATGGTATATGTGTTGCAAAAGTTTAGAAATTATTTGTTGGGGTCTCATTTTAAGATGTATATAGACCATTCTTCACTAATATGCTTAGTGAACAAGCCAGTGTTTGGGGGGAGAATATGCAGATGGTTGATGTTGTTCCAGGAATATGATTTTGAGGTTGTTGTGAAACTAGGGAAGTTGAATGTAGGACCAGATCACTTATGGTGCATACTATCGGGAGAAGATGCAGGGAATTTAGATGATAGATTGTTGAATGTGAAGTTATTTTTAGTTACAATGGTGGATGACTAATTTTCAAACATTGTGCCGTTTTTAAGTACAAGAATGGCCCTGTTAGACCTGAAAGTTGCACAAAAGAAACAATTAAAGGTTAAACAAATAGAAAACCATCTAATTGCAGGGAACTTATACAAGTTAGGTGTAGATGTGATATTAAGGAGATGTGTGTTAGAGAATGAAAGGTCAATTATATTATTAGAAGCAAATGAAGGTATTGCAAGAGGACATTACATAGGTAAAGAGACAACGCATAATATTTTGTGTGTAGGGATCTAGTGGCCCACACTTCATAAGGATGCCAAAGAATATTGTCTGGAATGCGATGTTTTACAAAGGGTGGGAAAGCCCTCTTGAATGGATGAAATTCTGTTATACCCATAGGTTGTGTTGCATGTATTTGATAAATTAGAAAAAGACTTTGTTGGACCGATCAACCCACCATTGAGAATATCAAGAGCTAGGTATATAATCACTGTGACAGACTATTTGACCAAATGGGAAAAACAAGCACCATTCATAGACTGCACCATGGAGACTGTTGCATGGTTTCTATTTGAAAATTTAGTCTTCACACAGTTTGGATGCCCACGCATTTATTAAGTGACCAGGGGACACATTTCTTAAATAAGACATTTGCAACATTGACGGAGGAATTTCAAATTCATCATCAAAGGAGTATGTCAGATTACCCTCAGGCCAATGACACAGTATAATATTTCAATAAAATTTTAGAGATTGCGTTGACAAATATCTGCAATGTAGGGAGATAAGATTGGGATTTAAGGGTTCCTGCAATATTATGGGTATATAGGACTACGAGAAAAAAGTTGATAGGAAAGACATGTTTTAGGTTGGTCTATGGGAAAGAAGCAGTAATTTCGATGGATTTTATTGTGCCTATGATGCAGGAGCATCTATGACTTCATCAAGCGAGCCAGCGTGTGGATAAAGAGAATACAGCTGGGCAGCACCAGCACATGCATTTTTGAATTACTTTGAAGATTGTTGCACCGCCATTTAAATGAAGGAATTCAAAGCCGAGCGCACTTGTATTATATTATAGATAGGAAGGCATTTAATAGTTTTAGTGTTGTTAGAAAGGAATTAACTGTAGATTAGACAGTTTTACTTTCGAGAGGGAAAACGGAATATAGGCACCCTCCTTTGTATCATTGTATTATCATTCTCATTCATACAGGAAAAAGAGCAAGCAGAGAACTTGTGAAGAACCCCATGTACAGATTGAATTAATGAAAGAAAGACTTTGATTCAATTCCATGGCTGTGTTTGTTTTCTGTGTGTTGTTGATATTATGCTATTGCATACTTGCTTCTTTTTATGCCTTTCTTCTATATGCTACATATGTTGTTGCATGGCAGGTTCGAAATCTGAGAGAATGAGGAAATAAGTTTTCAATTGTTTCTCTGTTTGAGCCAGGAGATTCCTGCATAGAGTGCAGTTGAATTCATCCGCATAGAGTGCGTCGAGGAGGCCCTACAGTTAAACTCTCATTCTCGCTCACCCAGAAGTTGAATTGGGTTGACAGAGCGTACAGGTGAAGTGCAGGTCAAGGTCGAAGCCTCAGCAGGGAGTCTGAGCAAAGGAAGGTAGGGACTACTGTCTCTGTGGACGCACAGGGTCTGGAAGACTTCGACATTTTGAGAGCTGTTGGAAGTCGAGCACGTAAAATGCGCGCGAAAGGCCTCTGAAGGAGTCCGAGACATCAAGCTCAGGAGGGATAGTTATTTCTCGACATAGTGAGAATACACCCAGGAGATATTCCTCAAGAGGAAGAGAATCGACGACTTGAATCATCAGGGAGGTTTGCGAAATCCCGTTGATCGTAGGATCGTGGGGAAGCTGCGCGAGGTTTAGTCCTTTAGCGCAAAAGGTAAGACCCAACGCCCATCGGGATTTCGGCGTTCGGGGGTTGGCGAGGTAAGAGTTTTATACCTCGTGAAATCGTGAGTTGCGATTTCCCGATTTGACGGGAGCCGTCGATCTTCAGAGAGACACGTGGCCTCAGATCCCGGGAGGTCGGGATTCGACGTTCGGCGTTCGACGAGGGGAGTGGCATGCCCATAGAAATTGCGAATAGCGATTTCCCGAGTAAATAGGGACCGTTGATCCAAACAAGGCCAGGTGGCACGAATCCGGCGAATCGGGGTTTCGGCATTCGGGGTTTTCAAATACAAAGGACTCGTGACAGTTGAAATTGCGATTCCGTGATCCCCGATCGCACGAGTGGAGGAGTGGCGTGGCAAAGTGGGACCATAAGAACTGGTGGAGTACAGGTGTCATCGGGGTTCTGGGTTTGGAGCTGTAGGTGAACTGTGTTCGCGTGAACCGCGAATTCCCGAGTCGCGATATCCCGATTTACGAAGGGGGGGATCGCCGAAGGAGTTATTGTGGGTGACTCGTGACTCCCGAGGGGAGTTGGAAGAGCTTAGACTCTTCGGGCCCGTGGTTGAAGGAGATCCTGGTGGGGGTGGCTTGTTCGTTGAGGGGCAGGTTGCAGTCAGGTGGTATCAGAGCCAAGATTTCTCTGTTTTTTGTAGCAGAGAGGAAGAGAAGACGTAATGCAGCCGAGAAGAGGTAGGCAATCACCTGATCCAGAGAAGGAGAGGGAATTGTCCAGGGAAAGAAGCATTCATGGACAGAATGTAGAAATGGAGAGGGAAATACGAAATCTTCGTGCTAGAATGGAAGATATGGAAGCAGCGCAGAGGTGCACAGCAGATACAGGAGATATGAGTGACTCCGAAGGTGAAGCTGATGTTGTACCGCAAAGTGGAGTTGCAGCAGAAGATGAAGCAAATGAGCGATTAATCAAGGCTATCGCCAGGATGAGCGCAAAGGTGAGGATGGACATTCCAGCTTACGAGGGAAGCCTGGATGCAGAAGAGTTGATGGATTGGATCTGAGCACTCGACACCTACTTCGATTACGAAGATATCGAAGAGGACAAGAAGGTGAGGCATGTTGTCACTAAATTGAAAGGACATGCAGCCTTATGGTGGGACGAGCTGCAGGCGGACAGGCGTTCCAAAGGAAAACAGAAGATAAAGAGTTGGGATAGGATGATCGCTAAGATGAAAGAGAAATTCATCCCGAGAGATTACCAGATCACTCTATTCAGGCGGATGCAGAACCTGAGGCAGAAGTTGATGACGGTGAAAGAGTACACTGAGGAGTTCTACAGGCTCAACATTCGAGCTAGTCATCGGGAGAGTGATGACGAGAAGGTGGCAAGATACCTGAATGGGTTGAGGTATGACATTCAGGACGAGCTAAGCATGTTGACCATCAGGACGGTGGAAGATGCTTACCAGATGGCTCTAAAGGCCGAAGAGAAGCTGAGTCGCAAGCAGGGACAGTGAGGGCGAGGCAGAAGCCAGCCTAGAGGCAAAGCAGTTGCCCAAGAAAGAACACAGAAGCCCAAGGAGGATTGGAAAAGGCCTCAGGGAAAAGCTGAAAGAGGTGGAACCTCACAGCAGAGGCAGCAAATTTCTGAGCCGAGGAGGCAGCAAGATGATCAGCAAGGAGGATATGCTGACGTCAACACATTTCCTCGTGCCCGAGGTAGAGGAAGAGGCCGAGGAGGAATTATCACATGTTTTACATGTGGGAAAGACAGACACAAGGCCGTTGACTGTCCAGAGAGGAAGATGGACAGAGGAAAAGCTCACGTCGCTGAGGCGCAGAGGCGTGATGTGGAGGATGAAGACACTGGAAGTGGGAAGTCACTGATAGTGCACAAGGCTCTCTTGAAACCTGAGAAAGAGATGGACAGCTCAGCGCAAAGATGCAGACTGTTCAGGACCACGTGCAAGACCAAGGGCTGGAAGTGCAAGGTCATAGTGGACAGCGGAAGCACCGATAATCTTGTTTCGACCGAGATGGTGAAAAAGCTGGAGCTGAAGACGAACAGACACCTGAGTCCATACAAAGTGTCATGGATGCAGAAAGGACACTAGGTAAGAGTTACAAAACAATGCCTGGTTGAATTTAAAATGGGTGATTATAAAGATAAAATTCGGTGTGATGTCATTCCCATGGATGTCTGTCATGTTTTATTGGGGAGACCATGGCAGTATGATAGAAATGTTGTTCATGATGGGAGGATGAACACCTATACCTTAGAGAAGGATGGAAGAACACATACCTTGTTTCCGGTAAAGGACAAAGAGGTGAAGCCGGAAGTGAGCAGCACGATACTTCTCATGAGTGGGAAAGATCTTCTCACAGAGCTGGAGAAGAGTGAAGATCCACAATTCTTTGTTGTCAGGAAGCCGAGAATTGTCCTGACAAGCACAAGAGTCGACGACTTGCCAGAGGAGATTCAGGAACTGCTTGGAGAGTTCGCTGATATCATCGTGGACGAACTACCTCGTTCGTTGCCATCGATGAGGAGTGTGAGTCACCACATTGACCTCATACCCGGAGAAAGTTTGCCAAATAAGGCAGCATACAGGTTGACACCTCAGGAGAACGAGGAGGTCAAGAGGCAGGTTCAGGATCTGCAGGATAAAGGACTAGTGAGGGAGATTCTTAGTCCGTGTGTTGTTCCGACGGTACTAAGTCCGAAGAAGGATGGAGGCTGGAGGATGTGTACAGACTCCAGGGCGATTAATAAAATCACCATCACGTATAGGTTTCCACTGCCGAGAATGGATGATCTGATGGATTGCCTAAGCGGGGCAAATTATTTTTCAAAGATAGATCTCAAGAGCGGATATCATCAAATCCGGATGAGAGAGGGAGATGAATGGAAGACAACATTCAAAACAAACGAGGGTTTGTACGAATGGCTGGTCATGCCATTTGGTTTGACAAACGCACCAAGCACTTTTATGAGGCTGATGAATGAAGTCCTGCGGGAATTCATTGGCAAATTTGTGGTCGTATACCTGGATGACATATTGATTTTCAGCAAGACAAAGGATGAACACTTGAGGCATTTAGCCACTGTGATGAGAAGATTACAGCAGGAGAAGTTGCTGATCAATTTGAAGAAGTGTTCCTTCATGCAGACAGAACTCATATATCCGGGTAGGAGCTTCCATGGACTGGCTAGTTTCTATAGGAAGTTCATTCGAAATTTCAGCGGAATTAGCGCAGCAATGATGGATACCGTGAAGAAATGACATAAGGTTTTCCATTGGATAGCAGAGGCTGAAAGGAGCTTCAATTTGTTTAAGCGAAAGATAACTGAGCAACCAGTGTTAGTGTTGCCATATTTTCAGAAAACCTTCCAAGTGAAGTGTGATGCCAGTGGGTATGTTGTTGGAGGGGTTTTAAGTCAGGATGACAGACCTGTGGCGTATTACAACGAGAAACTGGATGATGCAAAGCTGAAATATTCCACATACGATAAGGAGTTCTATGCCATTATACAGGCATTGAAAAAGTGGAGGCATTATCTCATACCCAAGGAATTTGTTCTGTACAGTGATAATCATGCGTTACAGTTCGTGAGTCAGCAAGAGAAGTTGAATCAGAAGCATGCAAAGTGGGTGGAATACATGCAGAATTTTACATTTGTGATAAATCACATTTCGGGGACTGCGAACAAGGTGGTTGATGCCTTGAGCAGAAAATGTTTATTGTTGCAGGAATTCAGGGTCAAGACTTTGGGTTTTGAGAATCTGAAAGATATGTATGCAGGTGATGCAGACTTTGGTGAGGCATACGAGGCCGTCGAGAACCAAGTTCTCAGGGATAGGAGTCTGTGGATTGACTACCTGATCCAGGATGGATTGTTGTTCAAAGGCAATCAATTGTGCATTCTGAATTGCTCTATGAGAGAGAATTTGGTGAAAGAAAAGCACAGTGGAGGCTTAGCAAGTCATTTTGGGCATGACAAAACATTCGCCAAGTTGAGCGAATCATATTATTGGCCGGGCATGCGTGCAGATGTAAAGCGATTTGTTGACAGATGCAGGATATGTCAACATGCAAAGGGCCGAAAACAAAATGTTGGGTTATATCAGCCATTGCCCATACCTGAGAGGCCATGGGAAGCCAGTAGCATGGACTTTGTGTTGGGGTTACCAAGAACACAGCGAGGAGTTGATTCCATTTTTGTAGTGGTGGACAGGTTCTCAAAGATGGCACATTTCATTCTGTGTCATAAGACCAGCGATGCAACCCACATCGCAAATTTGTTTTTCAAAGAAATTGTCAGATTGCATGGATTGCCGAGAAGTATAGTCTTGGATCGGGACACGAAGTTCATAGGTCACTTTTGGAGGACGCTATGGAAGAGGCTAGGGACTGACTTGGCATTCAGTTCTGCTTACCATCCGCAGACAGACGGACAGACCGAGGTGGTCAACAGAAGCTTGGGGGATCTATTGAGAAGCCTGATGACAGAGCATCACAACAGTTGGGATCAGATCCTACCACAGGCAGAATTTGCGTACAACGATTCAGTGAATCGGAGTATAGGTAAGAGCCCGTTTCAAATTTTGTATGGGACACAACCGAGAGGAGTTTCTGAGCTCAGGGAGTCAGAACAGGTTGAAACTAGCAGCGCGAGAGCTAAGGAATTCGCTGAAGCAATGCAAGAACTTCACACGCAGGTGAAGCAGCGATTGTAGAAATCGAATCAGGAATATAAGCGCAGAGTCGATCAGAGAAAGAGGTAGCTTCAGTTTGAAGTTGGGGACATGGTTCTAGCGCACTTGAGAAAAGAAAGGTTCCCAAGGGGAACATACAACAAACTCAAGATGAAGAAAATCGGGCCATGCAGAGTCCTAAAGAAATTCGGGGAGAATGCATATGAGCTTGAGTTGCCAGAAGGCATCGAGATATCTCCGATTTTTAATATTTCAGACTTATACCCATACAGGGCTGATAAAGCAGGCACTGGAATGGAGGAACCAACGATCCAGTGGCAGAAACAATTACCTGTCACACAAAAACCGTAGATGGAGTGCATACTGGATAAGCGAACAGGAAAGAAGACCAGGCGGAAGCAGTATTTTGAATACCTGGTAAAATGGAAGAATCACCCAGTGGAGGATGTCAGCTGGGAAACAGAGGCAGTCATACAAAAGCATGGTCACACTGTGCAGGAGCTCATGGACAGGAGCCCATGAAATCTATTAAGCCGAGGAGTATGATGCAAGAGCATCTACGACTTCATCAAGCGAGCCAACGTGTAGATAAAGAGAATACAGCTGGGCAGTGCCAGCCCATGCATTTTTGAATTACTTTGAAGATTGTTGCGCCGCCATTTAAATGAAGGAATTCAAAGTCGAGCGCACTTGTATTATATTATAGATAGGAAGGCATTTAATAGTTTTAATGTTGTTAGATAGGAATTAACTGTAGATTAGACAGTTTTACTTTCGAGAGGGAAAATGGAATATAGGCACCCTCCTTTGTATCATTGTATTATCATTCTCATTCATACAGGAAAAAGAGAAAGCAGAGAACTTGTGAAGAACCCCATGTACATATTGAATTAATGAAAGAAAGACTTTGATTCAATTCCATGGCTGTGTTTGTTTTCTGTGTGTTGTTGATATTATGCTGTTGCATACTTGCTTCTTTTTATGCCTTTCTTCTATATGCTGCATATGTTGTTGCATGGCAGGTTTGAAATCTGAGAGAATGAGGAAATAAGTTTTCAATTGTTTCTCTGTTTGAGCCAGGAGATTCCTGCATAGAGTGCAGTTGAATTCCTCCGCATAGAGTGTGTCGAGGAGGCCCTACAGTTAAACTCTCATTCTCTCTCACCCAGAAGTTGAATTGGGTTGACAGAGCGTGCAGGTGAAGTGCAGGTCAAGGTCGAAGCCTCAGCAGGGAGTCTGAGCAAAGGAAGGTAGGGACTGTTGTCTCTGTGGACGCGCAGGGTCTGGACGACTTCGACATTTTGAGAGCTGTTGGAAGTCGAGCACGTAAACCGCGCGCGGAAGGCCTCTGAAGGAGTCCGAGACATCAAGCTCAGGAGGGATAGTTCTTTCTCGACATAGTGAGAATACACCCAGGAGATATTCCTCAAGAGGAAGAGAATCGACGACTTGAATCGTCAGGGAGGTTTGCGAAATCCCGCTGATCATAGGATCATGGGGAAGCTGCGCAAGGTTTAGTCCTTTAGCGCAGGAGGTAAGACCCAATGCCCATCAGGGTTTCGACGTTCGGGGGTTGGCGAGGTAAGAGTTTTATACCTCGTGAAATCGCGAGTTGCGATTTCCCGATTTGACGGGAGCCGTCGATATTCAGAGAGACACGTGGCCTCAGATCCCGGGAGGTCGGGATTCGGCGTTCGGCATTCGACGAGGGGAGTGGCATGCCCGTCGAAATCACGAATAGCGATTTCCCAAGTAAATAGGGACCGTTGATCCAAACAAGGCCAGGTGGCACGAATCCGACGAATCGGGGTTTCGGCATTTGGGGTTTTCAAATACAAAGGACTCGCGACAATTGAAATTGCGATTCCGCGATCCCCGATCGCACGAGTGGAGCAGTGACGTGGCAAAGTGGGACCATAAGAACTGGTGGAGTACAGGTGTCATCGGGGTTCGGGGTTTGGAGCTGTAGGTGAACTGTGTTCGCGTGAACCGCGAATTCCCGAGTCGCGATATCCCGATTTTCGAAAGGGGGGATCGTCGAAGGAGTTACTGTGGGTGACTCGTGACTCCCGAGGGGAGTTGGAAGAGCTTAGACTCTTTGGGCCTGTGGTTGAAGGAGATCCTGGTGGGAATGGCTTGTTCGTTGAGGGGCAGGTTGCAGTCAGCCTAGCATGCATGTTGCAGTGATTACTGATATTTTGGACTCTTGCACAATAGAGGAGAGGTTTCCATAGTTTCTACAGTTAGAGGAAGACCAATTTGTCCAAGGATTCCATCAAGAAGTTCAGAAGGAAAAAGAAAAGGCATAGCATGATAGACATATTAAACAAAAAAGGTTTCAAGTGAGGGACTTAGTATTACTATATGAAAGTAAGTATGCAATATCCATGAAAGTTTTGAATTCATTGGTTAGGACCATATGTGATTAATCATGTGACAGAGACAGGTGTTGGGCAGTTGGAAATGTTGAATGGAGAAGTCCTAGGGGGAATGGTGAATGGAAGTAGGTTGAAACTCTATAGAGACGACTGACCATCTACGCATTAATATGAGTTGTGCGAGAACACATGTACCATAGAAGTTTTATTATAGCAAGGAAGTAAAACAAATAAAAATAAATAAAAAGTGGAAAAAGAGAAAAGGAAAAGACGAAGGAAAAATAGAAAAAAAAATGAAGTTACAATGAGAGTAAGGGCGCAAAAAAAGTGAGTGTTGCACAGATAAAAGAAACAACATAGAGGCAGTTAGGTACGCATATTGCAACACTCGAAGAACGGGACCGTCATGACCATTAAAGGAATTAAAAGGGTGGAAACGATGGTTAAATGGCGTTAATGACGGGTCATAAAGATGACGCGTAGTCATAAATAGGAAAAATTCGTCAGGGATGGTGATAGACTGGCGGTATGAGGAAAATATCTAGCGATAGAATTGGTAACAAAGAAACACTAAAGCATGCATTGAGTACACAATTGGTGGACTAAACCGTTAATTCAGGTGCAAATGTACAGGGACAACTATCGAAGGGTTATAAAAGCACACCAAGGGTCAACATGGAAAGGGTAATTGAATTCATAAGAACTCTGAGAATATAGAGCAGACCACAAGTGAAATAGAGCCGACACAGAGAATTTATTGAGTTAAAAAATGGGAGCATTGATCGCAGATAAGAATGGCCCCACCAAAATTTGGGTCACTTGCTGCTGCAACATGAAAGACATCTTGAATGAGACCTTCGATCACACCAGAGTTAGAGGAAACAACCAGAGCTTTTGATTCACAATCGACGTTTCTCAGGGATTACATACCACCGAGAAAGGACATCCCACCAAAGTTTAGACTACCAAAGGACACCAAATACCTTCTAGTTACACCTAAAATACCACCTGGTGTCATTATTCAAGGATGACCTAATGGGAAAGGTTGCTGCATTGAAGTTTTTGAACCATGGCATAACATATGCACAGAATTTTCTCGAGTTAGCATGGGACAAGTGTATATGCACTAAAAGCATACCATGGATAGGCGCAATATTGGTCAAGCTGCAGAGTTGGGCGACCGAGGTATAGAAATCAGGGATATTTAACTTGTTATAAATCCCACACTTTGTCCAAAGTATAAAAATAAATTACTGCGTCAAGTTGTTATTGAGTTGCATCCACAGAGGGACTTTATGGATAGACCAACCAGTATCCATTGATAGCAATTGACTGTGTGGATAATGGCCTTGCCAACAACAGGCGAGGATCCGAAAACATTATTTGCAAATAAGCTGGGGAGAAGGAATTATTTGAAAGTATGAAAGAGAAGTTCAACACCATTAGATGAAAGAGAGGGTTAGTCATCACCAAAATAAGCGATGATGTAGTTAAATTTGAAACGTAGGTATTGGTTGCAAATTACTAAGGAAATGTTGGAAGTTGAGGTGTTGACCGCAGTGATAGCAGCTGTGCAGAAGTGTGCAGAAGGGGTCTAGATGAATTGGGACATTTTTTTTTTCAATCGGTTTTGATAGATTGCACTAAATCCTAGGAGAAAGACATAGAGTTTCACTATTCCCAGTTGATCATATTGATAGCCTTGGTTGCATGGAGGGAACCTAAAAAGTGCCAGTTTTTGAAGTCATAATGCAGAGATAATGCAGCAGTACTCTATGTTAACTTAAAGGACCATCAACAAGATCGACTTGGGAAGTAGGGGCTACCACTTCTTACTTTTCAAAGATGGCAACAGGGCATAGAGTGTTGAAGATCTCAACATATGTAATTGAGTTCCCTACGCTCGAGATGCAGGAGCATATACAATGATTAATTCACCTAAACTTATTCGTTTCATATATGCCCACAACATTACTACAAGTCTTGCACATCGGTATCACGTAGGAAATATAGTTTCGCGCAGATTCAACATTAGATGAGTTGGCGAAGGTAACGATGAAGAAGTAAAAGCTACAACAATATTATAGAAATTATTTACAAGAGAAGAGTATGGTTGAGGGAAAGGATGATAGGATATTGAAGGAGAAGAGCGAGGTTGAAGAAAAGGCCAAGAGAATATTGAAGGAGAAGGACGAGGTTGAGCAGCAGGTAGAAAGAGTACAACATACCATCCAGAAATTTTGTATGGATATTCATACCAACAGTGGTAGAAGCCACACTTGAAGAAAGAGTCTCAAAAATTAGGGAATTCATTAAATGCTTTCACACGAGGATCAAATACTTGGGAGCACACACCACACTAGGGACACCAGCGGAGGAAAAGGAAGAGAGAGAAAGAATCGTTATGACCTCAATAGAAATTATTAAGATACTAGATGAGTAATGCGCGAAGTTATGTGAGGAAATAATGCATGTTTGGACCAATATGATGGAGGATCCACAGATGAAGGTTGTGGAAGATAATTAAAGAATGTGCAGGAAAAGGCTCAAAAGGATTAAGAGAACATAAGTATGTTTCCATAAGCTGAGTATGTGACGACCATTCTAGAAATCGGGAAGGCATGCACTGAAATAGAACAGATAAGGGAATAGAAAACGTTTCTATAAAAAATATTAGTACTACTGTAGGGAAAACCACTAAGGGTAATAATAGAATTGGCATCTGCGTAGAGCATAGTAAAGAAATTAGCACATGACGGAAAGGACAAACTCATGACCCTGACTGCATAGGTTGTATAGGATATTTTGAAACAAGAAGCAAAGGAAACCATCCAAAAAGTTCATGGAAGCATGGAGGGACATGACGCAATAGGCTTAAGTGGCTCGGGATGTGCCACAGGTGAGTGTTGGGGCCCTGTTGGAAAAGGAGTTCGAAGAACTAAGTTTTGAGGGCACGTGCAAAAGAAGAAAGGACAACAGTTAGGCATGAAAACGTATATTGACCCTCAAAAGCAAGAAGGACAATATTTAGGCATGCAAAAGTAGATAAATGCACAAAAGTAGGAAAAACAATAGCCATGAATGTAAAATAAGCATGCATGTGCAAAAGTAGGAAAAGAACGCCCGAAAAATGAGTTGTCATGAGTTGTAATCATGAGTTTTCATGAGTTGTAATCATGAGTTTTCATAGGGTTTTTGGATAAGTGAGTAATAATTCTATCCCTAAATTCTATGTATAAATATGTCATGGGTCGAATAGAATAGGTTGTTGAAGTTGTGTTGAAGGTTGAAATTTGTTTCTATTGAGAGAATAGAGTAAGAGTGAGAGAGAGAGTATATGTCTAAAGGTTTAGGGAGAGTTTTGCAGAGAGAGGATTGCGCTGCAGAGTGTCTAGGCGGGATGGGGAAGGATATCATGATGTATCCATTGTAAATGCAAGGCGCAATATTGAGATGAATTACACAAAGAATAATAAAGGAGCCAGTCGTTGTCGACGTAGCCCAAGAATTGGGTGAACCAGGTTAAATTATGTGTCTGAATGTCTTTTAATGCTATTGTTCATGGATGTTATATTTATGAATAACTACATCCATATTTGTTGATTAGACCATTGATGCGCAGTAATTATGGATGTTATCAGTCAATCATTTATGTTGCAATATGTGTCACAAGGGTGTTGCATAGTTAAATGTTACTGATTAATAAAGGGAAAGGGATAAAGAATATGACACATAAGGTAGATAAGTAGGAATGGGTATGATGATAGCATCCCATCCCCTCGTCCCTGCCTAAAATTGCTTCATGCATCCTCAATAGATACCTCGAGTGAGACTTCACTTGCATGCAGGTGATTCCAAAAGGGTTAATATCTTAATGGTTTTATTGATTAGATAAATTGAACCTAGGTTATTACAATTGCACGACAACAACCACCCTAAACCAATTTGTGTAGAGAGGGTTGACCCCTTAATTTTCCTCTACAGTATGCCAAAAATGAAAAATACATTAAATAAAACCCTTAAAGGGTGACATCATATGCTATAAAGGTGATTTCAATCTCAAGTGTGAGATTTCAAGGATCAAGGAATGAATCGTTGGGCCTCCAAAGGAAATGTGCCATGCTTTAATTCACAAGAGTGTGAGGCAAAGTGTCTCCTCAACCTAAACTGATCTAGATTTATGAGCGAAACAAAATGAATAATACACTGAATACAATAACACGGAGATACAAAGAACAACAACATATATCCAGTGAACAATAACTTCTATTGAATAAATAAAATAGGTTGAAATTGTAAAACTACATAATTGAAAACAACTTGCTTGAATGGTGGTAGCTATGTTTGAGAAGAGATGTGGATGATATGTGCATGCATCTGATCATAATGATTACAATGAGGAATCATGGCATCCTTCTATCATGGCATCCTTCCATTATGGATTCTCAGCAGCTTCTTCAAAAGTGGAAGGTTTTGAATCAATGATGTTGCTCATCAATGCCACATAGATGGAAAACATGTGTGGTTTCTAGAACTAAGAAAAAATTTATATCCCGGTCCTTCTAACTAGTTTCCTCCTCTTGTCACTACAACAAGGTCTATCGAGAAAACAGAATCCTCCTAGGAGATCTCACATCTCCTAGAAGCCTTTGAAGCTTCGATCTAGCCTCCTCAACTCATGACATATGTCTGTCGGTCCTAGAAGACGTCTCTCTCTCCTTTCTGAATTTGAGGAGGAATACTTTCTAAATGAAAGTCTCTAAGCCACTAACTCTCTCTAAGATCAGGCTCACTCTGAATTTTCATGCTCCCTCTTAAGCTTGACTCCCTCTGAGTCTATACGATATTCAGAGCCACCTGCTTCCACTGCATTTTTTGACTTCTTCTAAATTTCGATCTCCTATGGACAGTGCTGGGAGGTTTCTCCTCTCTATTGGATCCTAAGGGTTTACTCCCTCTGAAATCTAGAACCTACTGAGCTGGTACTTGTTACGGTCGCCTGCATCACCATTGGTGGAGTCATCTACTTATATTCATAGTATGGCTTGTTAATGCCATGTATCTATATAAGAATATGCTTGTTTACTACATTGTTTCTAGGTAGGCCCTTATGGCACTACTGACTCTTCTTGATAATCTGAAGAGTGGTCAAATTAACTATATGGTCATATTTGGAGCCTTATGCTCCTCACAATCAATCTCCATAAGAGATACTCTTATTCGTATTCTACTTTACAAGGGTGTGTACGTTCATGTAAACAATTATATGTCTCATCTAGAGACTATCTAAATAGCTTCCTCCTACAACCGTTATCATAGCTCCTTCTCAGAGCTATCACCTATGACCTCCTTGGAACAAGAGACAAGAACAACATCTCCATGGTAACCTCCATGGAATGGTTAGTAATCAAGAACATCTCCTAGAGGAGATCATCTTGTAGAAAAGTATATCATTAACAATGAGAATTTTCTTAATGGTAATTGTACGGACAATATTCAAGTGTACTTAAAAATTTGATAGAAAATAATAAAGTTGTAAAGACTGTTATCCTAGGTATAATACTTTCTTAAGAAACAACAATATAAAATATCAAACTTGATATGCAAGCATGGAGTCTGATGTTGTTGTCATGCTTGATTTTGCTTCTACCGTTCATATGAAAACACCATTGTCTAAAAGTCAAATTCTTCATCCTTTTATGCCTTTTATTTCTCTTTGGCTTCTGTTGCATGTGCATGGTGTTTCTTTTTCTCCTTTTCTGTCTCATGTTTGTGAGGACATTGTGTGGCATAATGTCCCATCTTCCTGCAATTGAAGCATTGAACCTTTGAAACATCCCTCTTACGACATGGCTTCTTAGACCTCCTTGGACTGCCTTATTCTCTTTCCTTTATCTTCTTCATTTGTTCTGCAGGTGCTTGGTTTTCCTCATCATATACCTTTTGTTTCTTGGACATTAATCTAGATTCCTCTTGAGAGAAATATGCCCATAACTTGGCAAACTTGGGTAATTTCCTTCTTGCACAAATTCTTTGGACAAATGGGTCCCAATATGGAGGGAAACCATTTAGTGTAGTGGTTACTAGTTCAACATCTTCTACTGGATATCCAATGGCTGCTAACTGGTCTTTGACCTGTGATATCCTTGTAAAGAAGTTTGTTATCGTCTTTGACTTGTTCATAATCACATTTTTGATTTGATGTCATAAGGTAAGATTTCGACTGGAGTTCTTGCTTTCATAGAGTCTCATTAGGTCATCAAACATATCCTTTATAGTATTTAGTTTTAATGCATTGGGTATTAGGTGATCCTTGATTGAGCATGTCAAGATCATCTTGGCCTTGACCTCATTCTTCTTGAAATTTTCCTTTGCTTCTTCGTCTTCGAGTTCTGGAAACATGTTCTTGACATGATCCAATAATCCATTATCTTCTATAATGAGTTGTATTATATGCTTCCAAGATCTGAATTTATATGCTCCATCCAATCTATCTTCAACTCTCATACTCATTGACATTTTCTCCGGTAGAAACCCTAGCACTGAAAAACCTCGATTTTTCAAAATTCACCAAATTGCATGCTAAGGGTTTCAGGGGGTGCGCTAGGTTAGGTCACATTGTTCTGTAAAGGAATTATTCCCAACATCCTTGGGATAGTGCTCAATGAGATTGAAAAAGTATTGCAGTTGCAAGGTGTTGCAATGTGCCATTGTAGAGATCTTTCCTTCCAGTGGTCACATTGTTCTGAAGGTAACCAACTATGATACCATGTTGGATTTTCCTTATTTACAGAGCATTAGTGTTACTAGTGTTATTTTACTTCGTTGTCATTAACATGTATATCATGTACTCAGCAGTAGCAACATAAACAAGAGCTAGAAAAGAACACAAGAGATTTATCCTAGGAAAAACCCAGCAACCTTTCTTAGATAGATTTCATTCACAAAGTAAGTCTAATCAGATAAACCCTATAAAAAGTGTTATATTAACTAGAAATACCACCCTAGTTGTAGCAGCAACACCATACAAAGGTAGTGCACCTCCTCAAGGAGTAGCGCACAAGATAGAGATACCAAAACACTGAGCAATAACAACTTTTGCAATTGCAGCTACTACGTCACCTCCTCCAAACTTCTGCCTTGCTTTTGTGTAGATGGGGGAGTGTGAATGAGTGAAAAAATGAGCTAAGGCACTGTAACGCCACTTTTTATATTACCAAGGCTTAATTCCTCTGATACCAAACTGTAACGCCATTTTTTCTGTTACCAAGGCTTAATCGCTCTGATACCAAATTGTAACACCAATTTTTACATAACTCATACAAGCATTATATAATCCACATGCACTTAATCAAGAAACACATTTAAGCTCAGAGTAATCATAAGAATTATTAATAACATAATAATCCATGGAAGTAACATTAATCCAAATGCAAAGTAGAATACATGATAAATTTAAATACATAGACATGCACAAACGTCATTAGAACATCATCTAGTACTTATTTTTGAAACAGTGGCAATTCCACCAACGAAGTGCGGGCCTTCCACGAACCTCCCAGCCTTAGACCACACTGCTCATCAACTCAACAGTGGGTCACCCCTAAGCTGGGACTAAGCTCCACCCCCAAGGCAGGGAATCCTAGGCTAGGTTGAGGTTACAAGGAAAATACACAGTCACAAGGAAGGAATTCTCTCCCAGGAACCACTCATGCTCACTACCCACAGACTCTCCTTCCCCACATGCCTGTTCCACCCCAAGAGTATACACCTTCTCTGTCACCTATACATTCCTTCGGCTGCTAACCTCCCTTGCCTTGGGTTACAACAACAGACTGGACCGGAAGTCTCTGAGCTCTGTGGAAGCTACAGGGTTCCTTCCAGGAGTTCTCTCCTTCCTCTGCATACTCTCTCACCTAGAGAGAATCGCTCACAGGCCAACAACCTGTTCTTCCAACCTCAATCACCTATCTCACCTGGAGAGAGTGTTGTACAACTGGCCAACAAGCCCCACGCAATCCAGCACTGCATGGCCACAACAACCAATGGGGAAAACAGACACGGGCTTTCCAATAGGTTCAACAATTGTGAATGGTCTCACGGATATGGATTCGGACAAGACTCCACGCACAGGCTCGATATGCTCAGATGGAGGATGCATTGGCTTTCTAGAGATCAACATAGGGTATCCCCGAAATCAACATAGACTATTTTTCTCGGTTTCAGAATTGCACGAAGTCTCTTGCAAAGGTCGGATGGGATGTACGGTTTCGAAGATCGGATCGAATGTAGGAGAACCCCCATCACATCTCATCTCATCCCTTTATTTGCATGGGCCAGGGTTGACATTTTTCACCCATGCAACTGCATGCATTCCTTCAGCATGCATTCTTTCCATTTGGAAGTTGCTTGTCCTTCCAAAAGAAATTAGGTTAAGACATATTATTCACATGTCTTTTGGAATAATATTAAATTATTATTCCCAAGGCTTAAGCCCCCTAAGCTTAACACTTAGCCCCTTTTTCCCACCTTCCAGCCCCTAATCCCTTGCCCACTCTGTGGATGCTTAGTCCCCCATCACTCATTCATCTGATAACAATAGAAGCTTTCAAGCTTATTTTATTAGACTTATAACCAGCTCTTCAACTCTTTGTTGCTTCCTTCATGAGGCAACAAAATTACCAACAACACCTGCAACATGCAAGCATTCTTTCTTCTGGCTGACCCAACGAGCCAAAACACACTTGCTGCCATAAATTACAGCAACTTCTTTCTCCCTATAACACTTTTTCTTATGGATCCCAGAAGTATTCAATTCTTCCAGGATTCCTGAATCTTCTTGTGCTCTCCACTGTAATAATTGTGCATAGTTATTCCTTCCCTGAGCATTTTCAACGCAGTTTTTCCCCACTTCAGCGGGGTATGCTAACCTCCCATTCAATGGGTCCTCAACTCTCGGAGCTGGAGCAGCTCTTTGGGTCCTTACTAGAACCTCCACATAACAATTCCACAGGCCTCGCGCGAAAACTCACCCGTGAGAACTAGCGGCGGCACAAGTTTCTCCCACATGGCCACCAGCTATGACCATGCGCCTATCCAAAAGGCGTTTCAGGATTTCACGTACCGGGTGTTTCTATATGAGTCACCCTCGACTCTCTCTCTATCCCCGAAATCCGAAACAAGAGTCTAGCGCATGCTAGCTCTTCCTTTAACTTCCACCGGTGTGACCTCTAGCTATGACCTGGAGCCCAACTTCCGAGCGCTACGGGACTTTACCCTTCGCGAACTTCGAGGACTAACTCTCCTCCTTTCTTCGAAGGTCCAAACTCCCGAACCCCAATTGCCTCAGATCAAAGGTCCACAGTTTTCTGGGTTAGAAATAATATTTTTTTAGAAGAAGGGTCGATGGAGGTAGTATATGTGTGTAGTGCACACAGAGCTTCTATGACTATCCATGAATTAATGGAATGTTATAATGTTGCTAAATATGAAAAAGACGAGGAAGATACAAGGAACATACAAGTACCTAAAATTGAGGGGGAATGTGCAATAGAAGGACCAAATCTTGAATCTCTTGTGTATGCATAGCCATTAAAGACACAAAAGGTAAATATTTGGAAAAAATAAAATCCAAATTTTGCGTAGATAGGCGAATTGGAATGATGAAACCGTGGAGAAGATTGTATATTTATTGCATGAGTATGAGGATCTATTCCCAACTACGTTCTCAGAGATGAAGGGGATATCTGCTGAATTAGGATAAATAAAGATCCCTTTGAAACCAAATGCTAAACCAGTAAGACAAAGACCTTATAGGATGAATACGAGGTATAAAGAGAAGGTAAAGGAAGAGATAGACAGGGTGTTGCAAGCATGGATTATTGAACCAGTGGTGGAATCATAATGGATAATTCCAATGATAGTACAAGATAAGAAAATAGGGAAATCGGGATTTGTGTGGACCTAAGGAAGCTAAATGATGCATGTCTACATGACCCATTTCCAACACCTTTCATAGATGAAGTGTTAGAAAATGTAGGGGCGTAGGAATCCTATTCTTTCACAGATGGATTTTTAGGGTATCATTAGATAAAGATTGCATAGGAAGAAAACTATAATACTAATTTTTCAACAAAGTGGGGAAGCTACCAATACATAGTAATTCCTTTTGGGATGAAGAATGCACATGCATGTTTTTCAAGAGTAGTTGTAGCAGCTTTTAAGGACTTTATTCATAATTTCCTTGAAGTTTCCTTAGATGATTAGACCTTGTTTAGTATATTGAAATATTACATATAAGTACTCAAGTTAATGTTGGATAGGTGTATACAATGTTATTTTTCACTGAATTTCAAGAAATGTGTTTTATGTTCACCTTTTGGAATTTTTTGGGGCCACGTGATATGTAAGCAAGGATTACTAGTGAATCTTGCCAAGATCACAGTGATTTTGGACTTACAACCACCCACATTAGTAAGACAGTTGAGAACAACTCTAGTCCATACATGAAACTACATGAAGTTCATTAAGGTTTATACGTAGATGACAACACCTATGGAGAAGTTGTTGAAGAAAGAGGCTAAGTTCCAGTGGAATGATGACTACCAGAAATGTTTGGATACATTGAACCAGAAATTAGTGACTGCACCCATTTTGATATTTCCAAATTGGTAGAAGGAATTTCATGTTCATGTGGATGCATCATCCATATATTTAGGTGCATTATTATCTCAACCAGGAGAAGGAGACATAGACCACTCGATTGCATTTGCAAGAAGGAAGTTGTTAATAGCATAAAATAATTACACTACCACAGAATCAGAAGGATTGGCCAATATGGTATATGTGCTGCAAAAGTTTAGAAATTATTTGTTGGGGTCTCATTTTAAGATGTATATAGACCATTCTTCACTAATATGCTTAGTGAACAAGCCAACGTTTGGGGGGAGAATATGCAGATGGTTGATGTTGTTCCAGGAATATGATTTTGAGGTTGTTGTGAAACTAGGGAAGTTGAATGTAGGACCAGATCACTTATCGTGCATACTATCGGAAGAAGATGCAGGGAATTTAGATGATAGATTGTTGAATGTGAAGTTATTTTTAGTTACAATGGTGGATGACTAATTTTCAAACATTGTGCAGTTTTTAAGTACAAGAATGGCCCTGTTAGACCTGAAAGTTGCACAAAAGAAACAATTAAAGGTTAAACAAATAGACAACCAGCTAATTCCAGGGAACTTATACAAGTTAGGTGTAGATGTGATATTAAGGAGATGTGTGTTAGAGAATGAAAGGTCAATTATATTATTAGAAGCAAATGAAGGCATTGCAAGAGGACATTACATAGGTAAAGAGACAACGCATAATATTTTGTGTGTAGGGATCTAGTGGCCCACACTTCATAAGGATGCCAAAG
Source organism: Picea engelmannii (assembly GCA_009831015.1). NCBI lineage: Eukaryota > Viridiplantae > Streptophyta > Pinopsida > Pinales > Pinaceae > Picea > Picea engelmannii. Next base: position 790,848 of record ML778197.1, on the reverse strand, counting down.
AATATTTTTTGGAATGCGATGTTTTACAAAGGGTGGGAAAGCCCTCTTGAATGGATGACATTCTGTTATACCCATAGGTTGTGTTGCATGTATTTGATAAATTGGAAATAGACTTTGTTGGACCAATCAACCCACCAATGAGAAGATCAGGAGCTAGGTATATAATCACTGTGACAGACTATTTGACCAAATGGGAAAAACAAGCACCATTCATAGACTGCACCATGGAGACTGTTACATGGTTTCTATTTGAAAATTTAGTTGTCACACGATTTGGATGCCCACGCATTTACTAAGTGACCAGGGGACACATTTCTTAAATAAGACATTTGCAACATTGACGGAGGAATTTCAAATTCATCATCAAAGGAGTATGTCAGATCACCCTCAGGCCAATGACACAATATAATATTTCAATAAAATTTTAGAGATTGCATTGACAAATATATGCAATGTAGGGAGATAAGATTGGAATTTAAGGGTTCCTGCAATATTATGGGTATATAGGACTACGAGAAAAAAGTTGATAGGAAAGACATGTTTTAGGTTGGTCTATGGGAAAGAAGCAGTAATTTCGATGGATTTTATTGTGCCTAGCATGCACGTTGCAGTGATTACATCAACAAGTTCAAAAGGAAAAAGAAAAGGCATGGCATGATAGACATACTAAACAAAAAAGGTTTCAAGTGGGGGACTTAGTATTACTATATGACAGTAAGTATGCAGCATCCATGAAAGTTTTGAATGCATTGGTTAGCACCATATGTGATTAATCATGTGACAGAGACATGTGTTGGGCAGTTGGAAATCTTGAATGGAGAAGTCCTAGGGGGAATGGTGAATGGAAGTAGGTTGAAACTCTATAGAGATGACTAACCATCTACGCATTAATATGAGTTGTGCGAGAACACATGTACCATAGAAGTTTTATTATAGCAAGGAAGTAAAACAAATAAAAATAAATAAAAAGTGGAAAAAGAGAAAAGGAAAAGACGAAGGAAAAATAGAAAAAAAAAATGAAGTTACAATGAGAGTAAGGGCACAAAAAAAGTGAGTGTTGCACAGATAAAAGAAACAACACAGAGGCAGTTAGGTACGCATATTGCAACACTTGAAGAACAGGACCATCATGACCATTAAAGGAATTAAAAGGGTGGAAACGATGGTTAAATGGCGTTAATGACGGGTCATAAAGATGATGCGTAGTCATAAATAGGAAAAAATCGTCAGGGATGGTGACAGACTGGTGGTATGAGGAAAATATCTAGTGATAGAATTGGTAAAAAATAAACACTAAAGCATGCATTGAGTACACAATTGGTGGACTAAACCGTTAATTCAAGTGCAAATGTACAGGGACAACTATCAAAGGGTTATAAAAGAACACCAAGGGTCAACATGGAAAGGGTAATTGAATTCATAAGAACTCTGAGAATATAGAGTAGACCACAAGTGAAATAGAGCCGACACAGAGAATTTATTGAGTTAAAAAATGGGAGCATTGATCGCAGATAAGAATGGCCCCACCAAAATTTGTGTCACTTGCTGCTGCCTTCCACGAACCTCATGCAAGGCGCAATCTTGAGATGAATTACACAAAGAATAATAAAGAAGCCAGTCGTTGTCAACAAGTTCAAGTGTGGGCCTTCCACGAACCTCCCAGCCTTAGACCACACTGCTCATCAGCTCAGCAGTGGGTCACCCCCGAGCTGGGACTAAGCTCCACCCCTAAGGCAGGGAATCCTAGGCTAGGCTGAGGTTACAGCGAAAATACACAGTCACAAGGAAGAAATTCTCTCCCATGAACCACTCATGCTCACTGCCCACAGACTCTCCTTCCCCACATGCCTGTTCCACCCCAAGAGTATACACCTTCTATGTCACCTAGACATTCCTTCGGCTGCTAACCTCCCTTGCCTTGGGTTACAACAACAGACTGGACCGGAAGTCTCTGAGCTCTGTGGAATCTATAGGGTTCCTTCCAGGAGTTCTCTCATTCCTCTGCATACTCTCTCACCTAGAGAGAATCGCTCATAGGCCAACAACCTGTTCTTCCAACCTCAATCACCTCTCTAACCTGGAGAGAGTGTTCTACAACTGGCCAACAAGCCCCACACAATCCAGCACTGCATGGCCACAACAACGAATGGGGAAAACAAACACGGTCTTTCCAATAGGTTCAATAATGGCGGATGGTCTCACGGATATGGCTTCAAACAAGACTCCACGCACATGCTCGATGTGCTCAGATGGAGGATGCATCAGCTTTCTAGAGATCAACACAGGCTATCCCCGAAATCAACACAGACTATTTTTCTCGGTTTCAGAATTGCACGAAGTCTCTTGCAGAGGTCAGATGGGATGTATGGTTTCGAAGATCGGATCGAATGGAGGAGAACCCCCATCACAGCTCATCTCATCCCTTTATTTGCATGGGCCAGGGTTGACATTTGTCACCCATGCAACTGCATGCGTTCCTTCAGCATGCATTCTTTCCATTTGGAAGTTGCTTGTCCTTCCAAAAGAACTTAGGTTAAGACATATTATTCACATGTCTTTTGGAATAATATTAAATTATTATTCCCAAGGCTTAAGCCCCCTAGGCTTAACACTTAGCCCATGTTTCCCACCTTCCAGCCCCTAATCCCTTGCCCACTCTGTGGATGCTTAGTCCCCCATCACTCATTCATCGTGTCGGCCTGCACGTGGCGGTGTTTATATTTTTATTAATGCTCTGTATGATTACATATACAAAAGCAGGCTCTTCGCCTTCAACAGTTAGGCTCCCTGGCCTAATAATCACATAAGCCCCCAGCTTATATAAACTTGGCTCACCAGCCTATAAAACATACTTACAATTCATAATGCAAGCTTTACATCAGGGCTTGGCCTTGGGGACATTACAATCCCCCTCCCTTATTTTTGCATTGTCCTCAGTGCAACTTTCACACAGCATCAACAAGATTTCCAAAATCTTCAAAAATATGTGGGTATTACGCCGATATAGCGTCCTCATGCTCCCATGTCACATCCTCAGGATTGTACCAGGTCCACTGGACCCTTACAAGCTCAATAGCTCGATTCCGGAGATGTTTTATTTTCCTGTCCAATATGTGCGCCCTTATAAGCTCAATAGCTCGATTCCGGAGCTATTTTATTTTCCTGTCCAATATGCGCACAGGATGCACTTGCAGGACACTTTCTGGTTCCACCTGAATCATATTCTAATCAATTACATGATTAGCATCAAGTATATATATTTCTTAAGTAATGAAATATGAAACACCTTAGGTACAGTCATGGATGCAGTAATGCAACCATATATGCAATGTATATGTATGTATATACAAACAAATTCAATAACATTAAAACTGTATACAGCATACACAACATACAATAAATAAAGAATTGTACTTATCTTTTGATTGAGCGACCTCCCACCTCAGAGCAGAGCTATGACTCCATCGGGCAATGGCTTCCCAAGATAGCCATGGTCCACAATCCTTATCCACATGGTCTAGGCCAAGGTACCAGACCTCAACAACACTCCAACCATTCAAACCTCAGCAGTACTCCAACCAACGGTCTCTCATTCCCCACATGCATGTCCCACCCAGGAGTATACACCTTCACAAGCACAGTCCATCGGTGCTACACCTCCCTTCCTTGGGCTTGGCAACAGGCTGGACCAGAAGTCTTAGAGCACCGTGGCTCCAGGAGTTCCAATTGCCCTCAAAGGTTTCCAAGTAGCATCTTCCTGAGATACTCTTTGTAGCCAACATTTTAACTTTTATCATCATCATCTCATCTGCATCAACCACATGCAGTTATCATGAGAGAACATACAAGAATTCATTTAGGAATTCCAATTAATTTGAAAGGAAATTCAACTTTTATTCCCAAAACATGACCTCCTATTTCATGATTCATCTTGGTTGTTTCCACATTATGAATGCAGTCATCCCTGTGATTTTTCCACAGGCACAAAACTGCCTACAATTTTCCTACAAGACTTTATCTTGCATACTGCCAACAAATTGTCGGTATTTTTTGTACATCATAATTCAATATGTACAACATCTTATGCAATAATCTTAGAATTTCTACACCTGGAAATTCAATCACAATTACCAAACAACTTGACCAATAGAATGACTCG
>ML778197.1:776364-786450 GCA_009831015.1 Picea engelmannii | reverse complement strand
TCTTGCATACTGCCAACAAATTGTCGGTATTTTTTGTACATCATAATTCAATATGTACAACATCTTATGCAATAATCTTAGAATTTCTACACCTGGAAATTCAATCACAATTACCAAACAACTTGACCAATAGAATGACTCGTTATTCTATGCATATGCATGTCCACAGTTAACAATAGTAAGTTCATTATTTCAATTTTCAGATCATAAAATTTTATGTAGTCTCCATTCCTGTGACTACTTGGCTTGTAACAAGTTCTTATCTTTTAATTCTTTGGTTATTACCCCATAACCAAATTAACATGACACTCTACTATGTCAATGTGTGCATTCAGAAGCTAAAAAGCTTTGAATTAACACAAGCCTACATCCTTTACCACATCTGGTGGTATGCATTCAAATAATATAATCATGTGATTTAATCACATAGCTCTGGCTGAGGAAATTCTTACCATAATTTCCTTTCAACAATTATGCAAAAAGAGTGATAAAAACTCATACCTACATGACTACCATTAAAAATTATACTGCCTGAATATCTGATAGCAGTAGAAGCTTTCAAGCTTATTTTATTAGACTTATAACCATCTCTTCAGCTCTTTGTTGCTTCCTTCATGAGGCAACAAAATTACCAACAACACCTGCAACATGCAAGCATTCTTTCTTCTGGCTGACCCAACGAGCCAAAACACACTTGCTGCCATAAATTACAGCAACTTCTTTCTCCCTATAACACTTTTTCTTACGGATCCCAGAAGTATTCAATTCTTCCAGGATTCCTGAATCTTCTTGTGCTCTCCACTGTAATAATTGTGCATAGTTATTCCTTCCCTGAGCATTTTCAACGCAGTTTTTCCCCACCTCAGCGAGGTCTTCTAACCTCCCATTCAATGGGTCCTCAACTCTCGAAGCTGGAGCAACTCTTTGGGTCCTTACTAGAACCTCCACAGAACAATTCCACAGGCCTCGCGCGAAAACTCACCCGCGAGAACTAGCGGCGGCACAAGTTTCTCCCACATGGCCACTGGCTATGACCATGCGCCTATCCAAAAGGCGTTTCATGATTTCACATACCAGGTGTTTCTATATGAGTCACCCTCGACTCTCTCTCTATCCCCGAAATCCAAAACAAGAGTCTAGCACGTGCTAGCTCTTCCTTTAACTTCCACCGGTGTGACCTCTAGCTATGACCTGGGGCCCAACTTCCGAGCGCTACGGGACTTTACCCTTCATGAACTTCAAGGACTAACTCTCCTCCTTTCTTCGAAGGTCCAAACTCCCGAACCCCAATTGCCTCAGATCAAAGGTCCACAATTTTCTGGGTTCAACGGTCCCGATCAATTCCTCGCGAATCGAAAATTCGCGTTTCGGGGTTTTGAAAGACAGTTTCCCCTTCTTTTCTTTCGATTTTTCAATTTCCCGATGAAAGGAATCAACATTTCGATCTTCTCTGAGATCAACAGTTCAATACCTCCCCTGAGACTTCAAGTGCTAAATGACTCTTAGCGTTATCCTCCTCGTAGTTGGTTGGATACGACGGCTCATGGATTTTCGACACTTCTTCCTGGAAGTGGTCCACCATCTGATTCTACCCTTGTTAATCTCTTTCGCGATTCAAGACTTGGAGTGACCAAGAATTTGGCTTGCGCTCCAAGTTTACGATCCCTGAATTCACAATTTCTTGAATGAGATCAACGGTTGTCGTTGACCCGGATCTGACGGTCACTATCCTTCCTGAGCTTCAGAGTATCGGAAAATACTCGGCCTTAAACCCCTCTCCGCTCTGCAAGATCCAACGACTCTCGCAACTTCGACACTTCCTCCACGAACTGTCTCCACCATCCATACGGCTCCTCTACTTTGCTACCTCCCAAAGGTTAAACTCTGTGCGCCTTCCTCCGGATCCGATGACTATCATCTCTTTGCACTAGATATGACGACCCATATCTCTTCCTCTCCAGCTGATCTAATGAAATTTATGCTCCCTTCTGAGCTTTAGAACTTATCCCTTCCCCTTGGAATATTTTCCGAAGTTTCAAAGGCCTCGACTTCGCTTCACTTGCGAGCTCAATTCCCTTGAATCTCGCTTGTGTTCTAGGAACGATGTCCCTCCTGAGCTTTGTCGACTGTGAAACCTCGAAGGGTTTCTCGACCTCTTGCTCCTATTTGTTGTTACTCTATGCACAACAACACTATCCTTCTTGAGCTTCGGAACTTGAACCTCTAAGGGATTTAACCCTTGCCTTCGCCTTCAAATGGAGATTGGTGCCCTCTGGAAACTTCTTTCTCAAGCACACTTTGTTGAGCCTACAGGGTGTTCAATGACCCTGTGAGTGTCTTCCTGTGACACTTCTCCTATCCCAGAACTCGAAAGAGTTCCTTCTATGCACACTTGCACCAACTCGATGCCCTTCCTGGCAAAGTTCTCCAGAATCCTCAGTGACTCTGTCTTCTCACTAAACTCAAAATAGAGTTCTCGTCAATGCATCCTATGCATTTTCTCAATCCCCTCTTGGCAGAGTCTCACAGAACTCTCAGAAATTCTATCTTCCTTCTCAACACTTCTCCTTCCTCTGATCTCATAATAGAGTTCTTCTGTGCACTCTATGCACTTGCTCAATGCCCTCCTAGCAGAGCTTCCAAAAAACCCTCAGTGATTCTGTTTTCTCGGTGATTTCCTCTGCACAGTCTTACCTCCAATGATTCCTATCGTCTGTTTAGGTTCTCAATGACTTCTTTCCAAATATCTTGGCGCCAATTCTTCTGGACTTGACTTCCTCCCTAACTTGAAGGATTTTGAATATTTCGAAGGCTTCGATGATGTTTTCCAAAAGACTTTCTGGTGCCCTCCTGGCACCCTCTACGCTTGTCTCCTGGAGTCTTTCAAACTTAAACAAGTTCCCTCTATAAGCACTCCTTGCGTTGGGTATGCACACTCTACATACAAAAGTTCTATGCTATCTCTTCTAAGCTTCGTTTTCTGAACTAGAAGCATTATGTGTCTCTTCCATTTCTTTGTACTTTGTGGCAATTCAAATCAGTTATGGCACTCGTCAACCTTCTGCAATACAAATGCACAGACGACTAGAATTTGTCAGACTTTCGTTTCTTGACAATTCCTTCAACATTCTTAACAATCAAATTTAAGAAAATGTTTCAACTTCACGACTTTTCCGAGCTCTGCTCGACTCTGTACTTTTCGGGACTTCGGGTTTTCGGTACCCAGGAGTTCATGATGCAGTGACTCCCAACCTCTTGTCACTCCTATCCTCGAAATCTGATACATAGTTTCTTGTACTAGATCCAACGATCCTCAATGAGTTGGATCTAACAGTCCAGATCCTTTTGGGATTTCATGACCAGAAATTCACGATGCAGCGACTCCCACTCTTTGTCGCCTCAATTCCCGAATTCCAAAAATTCGATTTCCTTACTCTCTGGGCCCATAGCACAACTATCACCCTTAAAACCTGTTACGGTTCTTCAGTCTCCGATGGCTTCGAGACTTTGGGACTTTGGGACTTCGGGTTCTCGGTACCTGGGATTTCACTATGCAATGACTTCCAACTCCTTATCACTACAATCCCCGAAATCTGAAATTCCGATTTACTTTATTCTCCGGGCCCACAGCACAGTTGTTTCCCTTAACCGCAGTGGTGCATGGCATGTTCCGGAGGATCCACGTCTCCATCGGTGACGTCTTCGGGTCCCACTTCTCTCACCTGTCTTTTCAATTCTCTGGCACGTGGTACACATCCATGCACCCACATCCATTCCAATAAAAAATCCAACGGTTAGGTCCCCTCTCAGATCTACGACGCCGATCTTTTCAGCGTTTCAGGGTTTCGAGCATCGGGACTCCCTGTATCCCATATCTTGAACTTCCATTTGCCGAAATCCCAAAATTACGGTTTACTCCTCCACTGAATCGGACGGTCAACTCCCTTCCTACGATCTACGATGTAAATCGTTTTGGGATTTCAGGTTTTGGGTTTCGAAGGTGTTCCCCTCCCTCACTTCCCATCTCCCGACTTTGCGAAATCCGAAAGGTTTTCGCGACTAACTCGAGTGCAACTCCGCCAGATCTAATGGTCGAGCCTTCCTCCCAGATCTACAACGTAGATCTTCTCGGGTTTTCGGGAGTTCGCGTATTGCGATTCCCATGCTCTTGTGCAACTCCAAAGGGTTTTTAAATCCTATGCACACTTTCCAGATCCGACGGTCACAAGGGTTCGCCTTTCCTCCCGAACAGATTCTAAGGCTCTAACACTTCTGGTGTGGAGTCCTCTTTCCCTGTGGCCATATACCACACCAGCTACGGTTTCACAACACCTCTATACCTTCTGAGCTTATAGGCATGGTCAAGTAACTCCTTTACACTCCAGACCATACCAAGGTACGAAATTGGTCCTCCAGACACAATTTCTCCTCTCACCCTCAGTCTAAAGACCACTCAACTGGCCCATCTAGGGTTAGTGTCGAAACCTTGGCTCTGATACCAAACTGTAATGCCAATTTTTCTATTACCAAGGCTTAATCGCTCTGATACCAAATTGTAACACCACTTTTTACATAACTCATACAGGCATTATATAATCTACATGCACTTAAGAAAGAAACACATTTAAGCTCAGAGTAATCATAAGAATTATTACTAACATAATAATCCATGGCAATAACATTAATCCAAATGCACAGCAGAATACATGATAAATTTAAATACACAGACATGCAGAAACGTAATTAGAATGTCATCTGGTAGTTATCTTTGAAACAGTGGCAGTTCCACCAACCAAGTGCAGGCCTTCCACGAACCTCCCAGCCTTAGACCACACTACTCGTCAGCTCAGCAGTGGGTCACCCCCGAGCTAGGACTAAGGTCCACCCCCAAGGCAGGGAATCCTAGGCTAGGTTGAGGTTACAGGGAAAACACACAGTCACAAGGAAGGAATTCTCTCCTAGGAACCACTCATGCTCACTACCCGCAGACTCTCCTTCCCCACATGCCTGTTCCACCCCAGGAGTATACACCTTCTCTGTCACCTAGACAGTCCTTCAGCTGCTAACCTCCCTTGCCTTGGGTTACAGCAACAGACCGGACTGGAAGTCTCCGAGCTCTGTGGAAGCTACAGGGTTCCTTCCAGGAGTTCTCTCCTTCCTCTGCGCATTCTCTCACAGGCCAACAACCTGTTCTTCCAACCTCAATCACCTCTCTCACCTAGAGAGAGTGTTGTACAACTGGCCAACAAGCCCCACGCAGTCCAGCACTGCGTGGCCACAACAACCAACGGGGAAAACAGACACGAGATTTCCAATAGGTTCAACAATGGCAGATGGTCTCACGGATATGGCTTCGGACAAGACTCCACGCACAAGCTCGATCTGCTCAGATGGAGGATGCATCGGCTTTCCAGAGATCGACACAGGCTATCCCCAAAATCAACACAGACTATTTTTCCCGGTTTCAGAATTGCACGAAGTCTCTTGCAGAGGTCGGATGGGATGTACGGTTCCGAAGATCGGATTGAATGGAGGAGAACCCCCATCATGTCTCATCTCAGCCCTTTATTTGCATGGGCCAGGGTTGACATTTGTCACCCATGCAACTACATGTGTTCCTTCAACATGCGTTCTTTCCATTTGGAAGTTGCTTGTCCTTCCAAAAGAACTTAGGATAAGACATATTATTCACATGTCTTTTGGAATAATATTAAATTATTATTCCCAAGGCTTAAGCCCCCTAGGCTTAACACTTAGCCCCTTTTTCCCACCTTCCAGCCCCTAATCCCTTGCCCACTATGTGGATGCTTAGTCCCCCATCACTCATTCATCGTGTCGTCCTGCACGCGGTGGTGTTTATATTTTTATTAATGCTCTGCATGATTACATATACAAAAGCAGGCTCTTGGCCTTCAACACTTAGGCTCCCTGGCCTAATAATCACATAAGCCCCCAGCTTATATAAACTTGGCTCACCAACCTATAAAACATACTTACAATTCATAATGCAAGCTTTACATCAGGGCTCGGCCTTGGGGACATTACAGGCACCTCCTTATTTATAGTATTCATGTCCTTCTAGCTAGGTCGACTTCTCTTCTGGGAAGGTCTCTTTTCATTATACTTTATTCTTCTAGGATGACTTATATTCTAGGGTATTTCAACATCTATTCAATGAATCTCTTGCTTTGGGACTCTTCTTTGCATCTAAGAAAGGTCATATAGGAGGGAAAGATCCTCCCGCATCTACCAAAACATCAACATACCCTACTAGGAAACAATTGGACATTTTGTTAATGAGGGTTAAGGTTGTGGCAATTTTAGACCACATTTTATTTTCTTCCTAAATTTTGGTTTGAACCCATGAACTAGGTGGGTGGGAAATCGTAGCTTTAAAGAATAAATTGTGTGGATTTATATTCTTCAACATAATGAATATTCTCCACTTTGCATAGTGTATTGTATTTATGAATTAGGTTGATATCAACAATATGTTATTTATGTCTCACTTATATATATATATATATATATATATATATATATATATAAAGAACTTTGTTAAACCTGTTATGAGTTTTCACTACACAAATTTGGTAGGAAGTGGAAAAGAGAGTAGTATATTTTCTTCAATGATATCTAAAAAAGGAGGCTATAGTGAACCACTAATATGGATAGAACCACCTAATATGCATATGATTTTGAAGCCAAAAAAGTTTTAAAAGTCCATATGGTTGTGAGGCAAAATTATATACATATCTCTAACAAATTAGTATCAATATTATGGTTTCAGGAAAACTATGAAAAACTTTTTTTTTCAAAATGTTTTATGTACAAATTGACTCTTCCATGAGATATGGTTGAGCCTATATTGTTTTACTATTTACCTCTAAAGTTAGAGAACATATATTTTAAGCAAATTTTAACAATTATGTGTTTACAAGATTTGGGAGGATGTTAATAATTAACAAGCCTAGATTCACCTTATCTATGGATTTATGAAATATCATAACCTATGAAGTACAAACTTTCCTTAAAGTTATTAAGCCTTGAATTCTTTATCGAGACCTTAAATGTGTTAAGTACTCAATTAATTAATTAATCAAAATAAATAAATAAATTATTTATTTATTTATTTATTTTATTAATAGTTAATCATTACTTAACTAATACACATTAAGACAGTTAATTACTTAATTAACTTTACTTGATAACCCTATGCAACTATTTAACTAGGGTTGGTACAGAAAGTGGAATAGAGGGTTGTATATTTGCTTCACTACTAGGATATCTTAAAAAAAAAAGGAAGGCTATAGTGAACCACCTAATATGGATATGATTTTGAAGCCAAAAAAGTTTAAAAAATCGATATGGTTGTGAAGTGGAAAACAGAGTAGTATATTTTCTTCACTACAAGGATATCTAGAAAAAAGGAGGCTATAGTGAACCACCTAATATGGATATGATTTTGAAATAAAAAAAGTTTAAAAAGTCCATATGGTTGTGAGGCAAAATTATATACATATCTCTAACAAATTAGTATCAATATTATGGTTTCAGGGAAAACTATGGAAGACTTTGTTTTTCAAAATGTTTTATGTACAAATCGACTCTTCCATAAGATATGGTTGAGCCTATACTGTTTTACTATTTACCTCTAAAATCAAAGAATATATATCTTAAGCAAATTTTAACAAGGCTAATGGTGTATGTGTTACAAGATTTGGGAGGATGTTAATAATTAACAAGCCTAGATTCACTTTATCTATGAATTTATGAAGTGTCATAACCTATGAGGTACAAACTTTCCTTTAGATTTCTACCTAGATAGATTTAATTTCACTTAGTGACTAGTAAATTTGCAATTAAAATAAATTTTTATTAATGTATATATGTATATAAATTTATTTTATTTTTTTATTTAAATATATTACTTACCTATAATATTTTGATCACCATATACCAACTTTATTTCCACAATATGTAAACATGAGTATTATTATATTATTTTTAATTTTTAAATATCTTATACGAGTGCTATTTACACTATATACATTTATACCATAATGCAGTGAGCGCCTCTCCAAAGAATCTAATGAGCACCTAGAAGTCATGGATTGGATAGTAATTAATGATTGGATTTTATGAACAAAGAGAAAACATGAAAGCTGATTGGGATGAACAAAGTCATGGATATACCAAAATATCAGCATGGTCGTTTATGAATAATAATGTTTTACTTACTATAACACAGGTTAGAAGTCATCGATTGGATTTTACGAACAAATTGACAACACCAAAGTTTTATTTGGATAACATGTTCATTGATTACAAATTGACGACATCAAAAGGGTTATTTTGATCACGTGTTCATTGATTTCAAAATCACGGACTGGATTGCTGTGAACAAAAAGAAAACATCAAAGCTGACTGGTATCACATGTTAATTGATTTAAAAGTCGCGGATTTTTCGAAAAAAACAACAGCATAGTCGTTGATGAATCATAATGTTTTACCTATTTTAGTACAGGTTAGAGTATGATTTTGTAATGGCTTGCTAGCTGAAAGAAGTTTTAATTTGATTTTGTATTGTCTATTGTGAAAAATAATGTTCTACCGATGTTAGATTTTGATTTTGTAATGTTTTCATGTTGAAAGTAGTTGTGTTCAATGTTCAAATTTGAGTTTGAGTTTGATTTTGTAATGTCTTCTTTTGCTGAATGAAGTTTTGTTTAAGCTTAATGGTAAATTGTTCGATCCAATGCTAAATGATCACTTACCTGCGTTTTTTCCCTCAATCAATCCATTGCATTAACTATTAAAAAGACCTTTTCGATGTTGAATTAATACGCGGTTTTGCCCCTGGAGATGCTCGGTGGTTTTTCGGTTCGAGTTGTGGTTGTTTCCATCGTTAAATTAAAAGTTCCGTGACGGAAGGGGACATTTTGAATTTTTCAAAGTGTTGAATTAAATGTTCCGTATCGCAAAGGGACTGTTCCGTAGACAACATAACAAGATTGAAGTGAATTGTTAACGTAAAGGGACTGCTTTTTACAGCGTAGACAACATAACGATAACGGAACATAACATGACGTATAGAATCGAGCAAGGTTGAAACGAATTGTGAACGATAGATTGAAACGATATTACTGATACCTACCGTCTGGATTTTGTGAACTCCGTGGATTAATTTAGGTAGCCTGATTTAATTCATCTCCAGAATGCTACATTCCAAGTGCAAACGCTTATAAATAGCTTCAGAAAGACACGGAAATCGAACCACAACTTCAAAAAGAACGAAAGATTTGAATTCATTGTGAGGGAGATGATGATAATGACTCTGAATATTCGTACATGCTTTCTGCTTCTCACGATGCTCACAATGATGAGCAGCAATCGGCTCTTGTCCTCTTCTCAGGCAGCCACAGCACCCTCGGGTAAGATCACGGGATGATATTGAAGTTACGTGCCATTATATACTTGATGAGATGATATGATCGATCTAATGCCTTATTGTTTGTTTTGTGTGCGGTTCTGATGATTTGCAGGTTTTCCGTTTGCGTTTATGACTGTCGATGGGGAGAGAGCGGCTGCAAGAAGATACGATTACATTGTAGTTGGAGGAGGTACGGCCGGCTGCCCCTTGGCCGCAACGCTCTCTACTAGGTATTCAGTTTTGGTATTGGAGAGGGGAGGATCTCCTTATGGAGTTCCCGACATCGAGAACGCCGATGCATTTGGAAAGGTATTGGGTGAGACGGACAATTACACTTCACCAGCGCAGACGTTTATTTCAGAGGATGGAGTGAGTTCGGCCAGAGCGAGAGTCCTGGGAGGCGGAACTGCTATCAATGCCGGCTTCTACAGCAGGGCTAGCTCCGACTATGTTAGAAATACGGGATGGGACGAGGGGCTTGTAGAGGAGTCGTATGAATGGGTGGAGAAGCAGAATGCCTTCAAACCACATCCCCTCTCGCCTTGGTCATCGGCTATCAGAGATGGCCTCCTGGAAGCAGGGGTTCTTCCATACAATGGATATACGTTAGATCATCTGGACGGAACCAAGATCAGCGCCTCCACCTTCGACAG
>ML778197.1:760034-773569 GCA_009831015.1 Picea engelmannii | reverse complement strand
AGCCTAAGTTGGCCTAATAGTTAAGTACATGTGTTTCCTCTTAAAAGGTCACATGTTCAAATCCAAAGAGAATGGGGTATGTATACCTCCCTAGACTTTGCCACCAATATTGACCTTTCACAACCTCAATGTTAACTACAAAGAGTAAATAAAACAAGTTTCCAATGGCAATCACTTAATTTATATAGATATGCCATATTTTCTCAGCAGTTACCGAGGCACTACAACTTAGGTTCATGAGCCTACATGGGTAAGAAACCAAAGGTTACAGAGAGCAGAAATGAAATTTTTAGAATATGCCCTCAAATTGTTTGACAAAATGCCAAAGATGAATGTCTGCTTTAATTTTAAATGATAAGTGGGTGTGTTAGACTTGGAGATGCCATGAAGCTCTCAGCCTCTATGATCAAGTGAAACAGATGGGTGTATAGGAATACAATTATACTTTCGCGTGAGTTGTGAAGGGCATACTTAGAGTGGTCATTGTAATGAGTCTTGTACCTGCGCGTGCACAGTTGGGCACTATTTTTTCTCAACTGCTGCAAATGTGTATAGGGTTGAGTCGATGTATCAATGCTTATGTTCTCCCGATATGCCAAGAACAGAGGAGTAGAGGATGCGCGCTTATTGTTTGATAAAATGCCTACAAGGGATGTTGTTTCCTGGAATTCAATGACTACAGGATATTTTATATGCGGGAAAGCTAAGGAGGTGCTCAATTTATCCTGTGAAAAGCAAAGGGAGGGAATGTGTGCAACTCAGTCCACCTTTTCTAGCATCCTTGTCGCGTGTGCCGACATGGGAACTCTGGAATACAGTAAGGAGGTGCACGCCCAAATCATGAAATCTGGATTTGGATTAGATGTTTGTGTGGACAATGGCCTTGTTACCGCCTATGCCAAGTGTGGAAGTATTGAGGATGCAAGCCACGTGTCTGAAAAAATGCCAGAATGAGATGATGTCTCATGGAGAGTTATGTTTATAGGGAATCTCCAGAACAGACATGTTGAGAAGGCCTTGAAGTTAATTAGACAAATGCTAAGTTTGGGCATGGGTTTGTATGAGTTCAACTTCTCCAGTGTCCTTAGTTTCTATGCTAGTTAGGAATTTGACGAGTAGGGTAGGCATTTTCATGCCACGGTCACCAAAATTGTTTTTGAATCGGATGTATCTCTGGGGAATGCGCTTATGAGCATGTATGCCAAGATTGAGAGTATGGAGAGTGTGTGCCAGGTGTTTGATCGATTGCATAGCCAAGATGTGGTGTCATGGAACACTATGATTGGCGGATATGTACAGAATGGGCATGTTGATGGTGCTATGAAAGTCTTCCTGGAAATGCATCAGGTAGGTCTAAAGTTGAACTAATCGACCATTGTCAATTTTATCAGGTCATGTTGAAGCATAAATTCATTGAAAAAGGCAAACCAAGTCCATGCACAAATAACGAAAATTGTATATGACCTAGGTTTTTCATGCCATATTGAGCATGTATGTTAAGTGTGGTTGCATAGACTATGCCAGGAATGTCTTTGAGAAAATTCCAAAGCAAAACTTAATCTCATGGAATGCCATGATTGTAGGATGTTCTCAATATAGATACATTGAAGTGGCCTTGAAGCTCTCATGCTAAATGCATCTCTTACAGATATGAAAATGAATCAGATGACCTTTGTCGGTGTTCTTAGGTCATGTGCAACTTTAGCGGTTCTTGAACATGGAAAGTAGTTTCATGCCCCTATCATTAAGAATGAATCAGATTTAGATATGTTTGTATGTAATGCTTTTGTTACCATGTCTCGGATCTAAGTGCGTAGTTGCAAAGATCGCGTAGTGAAATTCTACGCTGCTAAACTCTCATGATTTATCGTGCAATGTCAATACTGTGTTGTAGACTACACATTGTGATGATAACAGTTAATAAAGTGATTTCTAGTCACAAAATCAACATTGTGCTAATCTTAGCATATGAACTCACAAAACACAATAGAACTCAAAAATATCAACACACAAATATATTACTCATCTCAGATGTTGCACACTCTTACAAAACAATACTGAGTAGAGCTTCAGCTCTAACAACTTCTTCAAACTTACAAAACCAGAGCTTGTGATCTCAGACTTCTTCGAATCATTACCCAACTATTATTGTTTCTAACTATCGAATCGGTTCTTTCTACTTATGTATAATTTAACTACTTACAGACTCAAACATGTATAGACTAAGACTGAGACTTCCTGTAGAATCAAACCGACTCAAAAAATTAAGACATCAATAAATTAGACTTACTCTATCTACATAACAAGGCTCGAGAAAGATAAAATATCAACTCATTAATAATACTCTTGCTAACACTCATGCTTGTCGTGTCTGATTGTGTAACTTATCTACTTTCTCGTGATAGACAGAGTCGGTGTAATCATAAATCTCATGACTTATAATTAATATTTCCAACACCCCCCCTTAATTATAAGTAGGTGGGATTACAAGACACACAAAAAATTACATCAAAATTTAAATTGACATGAACTACCAAATATTTGTTACTCCGTCGACTCCTAGACAACTGTGCAGTTTCTGAAATGCATCTCTTGCCAAAGCTTTTGTGAAAATATCTGCAAATTGTTCTTTAGACCTGCAAAACTCTAAGCAAATTTCTTTATTATTCACCAGTTCTCTGATAAAATGATACCTTGTATCAATATGCTTGGTTTTCTTGTGAAACACATGGTTCTTGGATAACATGATGGCGGAGTTGTTGTCACAGAACACTGTAGTTGGTTCTCGTTGTTCCTGCAAAAAATATTTTAACATTCTTCTCATCCAAATTGCTCAACAAGTTACGCTTGTAGCTGCAACATATTCAGCTCCAGCTGCAGAAAGAGTCACAATGGGCTGCTTCCTTGATGCCCATGACACTACCTTTTCCAAAATGAAATGTGTACCCAGAGATACTTCTATTGTCATCTATGTTGCCTCCACAATCACTATCAGTGTATCCAATAAGTTTGAAATCTTCTGAAGTAGAATACATAATGCCAAAATATTTTGTTCCATTCACATATATCATAATTATTTTACCTGTCTTCCAATGGGATTCCTTTGGAGTTTCCATGAACCTTGAAATCAGGGTCACTCCATACATAATATCATGTCTAGTCTATGTCAGATACATAAGGTTTCCTACCTTCCTTTTAAATAGAGTGGGATCCACCTTGGATCCTTCATCTTCTTTGCTTAACTTCAATCCTGTTATGACAGGTGTTGGGGATGCTTTGGAATTTAACATGTTGAATCTTTTCAAAATTTCATGTGCATATTTAGATTTTGAAATAAATATACCACCTTTGGACTGGTGAACTTCAATACCGATAAAATATCTCATAAGCCCAAATCAGTCATTTCAGACTCATCCTTCCTGACTGACTTAAATTCTTCTATGCAAAAATCACCTGTAAAAATAAAAGCATCTACTTATAATCAAACAATTAACATATTACCATGTCGACTGGCTTTGATGTACAATGTTGGCTCGCATTCACTTCTTTGAAATAAATTATGAGTAAGGTAGGAATCTATGCGATTGTACCAAGCTCTGGGAGCTTGCTTTAACCCATACAATGCCTTCTTCAATCTGTATACGTTGTTTTCTTGTCCTAAAATCTCATAGACTTGTGGTTGTTCCACATATACTTCCTCTGAATGTCCACTCAAAAATGTTGACTTTACATCCATTTGATAAGTATACCATTTATTTTGTGTAGTAATGGCCAATACAGCTCTCACTCTGTCCATGCGCGCAAATGGCGCAAATGTTTCATTCCAGTCAATTCTGGGTTGTTGTGTAAAAACCCTTGCAACTAACCTTTCCTTGTGCTTCTTCACATTTCCAATTGCATCTTGTTTGGTTTTATAAATCCACTTGACACTTATCACATCCTTGTCTTCATGTACATTTACCAACTTCCATTTATGATTGTTCTCTATGCATTAAATTTCTTCATCCATGGCGTGTGCCCATATATCATCTTTGAAAGTTGCTTCAAAGGTTAATGGATCATCTGCTTGTGAAAACAACTTGGAAAGACTGAAAATGAATTTGTTGTGTCAACATTATAGATGTCGCACAGACTTCTTGTCTTCCTTGGTAACATACTTGCTAATGTTGGATCTAGAGATGTAGAACTACTTGGACTGCTTGTTGGAGTTTGTTGCGCTCTTGGTGTGGACTGTGTACCTGCAAATCTCACTGGAGTGGTTTGATATGGGATTTGTGTTGCAATTTCAGTTGTAGAAGGAGCTGTGCAGTGACTTATAATTGGTTTTTGAACCACTTCATCCTCTATGTCATCGTGCCCAATAACATCAATAATTATAACTATCCTTTCTATGCTTCCATCCCATGCTTCATTCTCCACAAATTGAACACCGCGATTGATTATAACTTTTCTTGCAACAAGATCATATAGTTTGTATGCTTTTGCATCTTTAGAGTATCCAACACATATACATTTTTGTCCTTTGGTGTCTAGCTTCTTTCTCAGCTCATCTAGAACATGTGTGTATGCGACATAACCAAAAACTTTTAAGTGCGCAACATTATGCTTCATACATGTCTAGGATTATTGAGGAACTTTGTTTCTCACACTCTTTGTCAGACATATGTTCATGATGTATACTTCAGTTACTACTACCTTAACCCAATACTCATTTGAAAAATGTTTGGTTGCCAACATATTGTGCGCCATTTCCATGATATTGTGATTCTTCTCCCTGCGACACCATTATGTTGTGGTGTATATCGCGCAGTGAATTTCTTGTTAATGCCATGAACTTTACAAAAGTTATGAAAATCTCTTGAAACATATTCACCTCCTCTATTAGTTCTTAGAACCTTGATGTAATAACCACTTTTCTTCTCCATAAGTGACTTGAACTATTGAAAACAACCAAATGCGTCACATTTATGTTTTAGAAAATAGATCCATGTTTTTCTTGAGAAATCATCAATAAATGTAATAAAATAGGTGCAGCCTCCTATAGATGGTGTTTTCATTGGTCCAAAGATATCTGAATGTACAATTTCCAGTGGAGCTTTTGCTATATATGACTTTCCAACTGGAAATGACTCTCTATGTTGCTTTTTGAAGATACAGCCTTTACATATTCTTTCTGGTTTTTCAATTAATGGAAAACCTTTCACCATATCCTTTGTATGTAGAAGATTTATACCTCCAAAATTTAGGTGTCCAAATATGAAATGCCATAGCCAAGAATCATCATGCACTTTAGATTGGAATGTTGTTTGCATCTATGTGCCTTCTTTCTTGAAATTGCGTGCACTGCCATTTTCTTCTTTAGAACAATGTGCACTTACTTCTTCACTTTTTGTTGTAAATGCAGTGTCAAAGTGCACATCTTTTGATTCATAGACAACTTGCGTTGTTTTTCTCTTCATGGCTGGTTTCAATGTCAATGGAAACATTATGTTGCTTGTTAAATGAATTCTTGCAATAAGTTGATTACTTGGATATCTGTCCAAAATCACACAATGGTTATCTTCCATGTATATTCTATATCCTTTCTGTAATAGTTTTCATGTGCTCATCAAATTATGTTTTAGGCCAGAAACATAATATACATCAGGCATAACTTTTTTCTCCCCTTGTTTAGTTAGAATATTAATACTGCCTTTTCCTAAGACAATGACTTGGATATTGGTTCCAAGTGTAAATTTATTTTGGACTAACTCATCCAAAATAGAAAACAACTCTAAGTTCCATGTCATGTGATTACTATAGCTTGAATCTAGATATCATATGTCATATGAAATTTATTGAGCAACATTGCATTCAAATGGGGAAATTATAGGCATTGCTTCAACACGTGCCATAAACATAGCGCTGGAGGGACTATTTGCATTGTGTGACTGATCTTGACCTCGTTTCTTCTAATTATAATGTCTCTTCATGCACTCATATGCATAATGTCCATAATTTTTACAGTAATGGCATTGAATCTTTTATTTATAAAATCTTTGGTTACTTGACTAACTGTTATTTTGATTTTGTCCTCTTCCACCAGTATTTGCAGGACTGCTACTGAGTCCTACTCTAGCAACACTCCTTCCTCTGCCTTTAGATTTATCTCTCCCCCTTCCTCTTCCATGGCTTATAGATGACTACATGGAAAATGAATTTTCTAATGACATATTTGATCTATTTAATCCATATTCATGATTAATGAGGGAGGCTTGTAGGTCACATAGACTAAATTGACTCAAGTCTTTGTTCTCTTCTAAAGTCACAACAAGAGTATCAAATTTAGGAGAAAGACTCCTAAGTACCTTCTAAACAACCTTCCTATCCTCTATGGTTTCTCCATGAGACTTAATCTGATTTATCAGGCCAATAACATCAATGTAAAATGAATCTATTGAATCTAAGTCCTTCATTGACATAGTTTCAAAATCTCTTCTAAGAATTTGTAGTTTTGAAGTCTTGAATTTGGACATACCTTGATAAGAGATTTGTAGTATGTCCCATGTTTCCTTGGCTTGCTTTGTTGATGCAACTCTTGGGAGTATGCTCTCATGCATGGCTTGATGTGTATAAAACATTTCATTTCCATCCTTCTTCCTTTGATCTTTCAAGGCATCCCTCTCAGCGTGTGTGAGAGAATTGTATGTTTCCTAATCTATTGGTTCCACATAACCATTTTCGACTATCTCCCATACACCTTGACCCCGAAATAATACCTTCATGGTCAAGGACCATAACTCATAATTTTTCCCTATAAAAGTGGGAGGATGCAGATTTGAAGTAGAAGCTATGATTTCTCCTTTCAATAGAGCTCCTACTCTTGAAACTTACTCTAATGAAACTTCTATGATAAACATGCTATGATACCATATCTCATATCTACAGTGAACAAACAAACCTTGCACAACGCAGTTGCAAAGACCACACACTGAAATTCGATGTCATTGAACTCTCAGGACTTACTGCGCAGTGTCAATACTATGTTGTAGACTGCACGATGTGATGATAACCCTTAATAAAGCGATTTCTAGTCATAAAATCAACACTGTACTATTATTAGCATATGAACTCACAAAAAACAATAGAACTTAGAAATATCAACTCACAAATATATTACTCATCTCAGATGTTGCACACTGTTACAAAACAATATTGAGCAGAGCTTCGGCTCCAACAATTTATTCAAACTTACAAAACCAGATCTTGTGCTCTCAGACTTCTTCGACTTCTTACACTGATGAAGAACAAAACCGACTCAAGTAATTAAGACAACAATAAATTTGATTGACTCTATCTGCATAACAAGGCTAGAGAAAGATAAACGATTGACTCATTAATAACGCTCCTGCTAACACTCTTGCTTGTCGTGTTTGACTGTGTAACGTCTCCACTTTCCCGTGACAGACAGAGTATGCATAAGTGTAAATCTCATGACTTATAATTAATATTTCCAACACCGTGTATGTTAAATGTGAAAGTATAGAGGATGCATGCACAGTGCTTGAAAAAAATGATAAAGAACATGTGATTACATGGAATGAAATGATTGCAGGTTTATCCCAGCATGGGCAGGGAAAATAAGTCGTTGAATAGTTTGAACAAATGCAAATCTCGGGAGAAAAGGAAAACTAGACCATTTTTTTTGTGTTCTTTCTGTGTGCATCCATGCCAGCCTAGTGGATGAAGGCTTATGATACTTTAATTCCATATATGAATATTATTGCATTACACTGTGAGAACTATGCATGCATAATTAATCTTCTTGATCATATTGGCTCCTGGAAGAGAGCGGAGAAACCCATTTAGAGGAAAAAGTTGACGTAGGGGATGTGTTAACCTTTGAAACACAAATTAATAAGGAAGTCAGGTTTCCAATTTTGGTCTTGAAAAACAAGAAAAGATGGAGAGCTACATAGACATGGATAGTATAGTGAGGATATACCTCTTTCATTTTTAAAAAATTTCAATTCCCAACCTTATGATGTTGATTCCCTACATCATTTCAAAGGTGATAAAAACAGGAATATGAGCATGGACGAGTCTTTTGTGGATGCCCTTGACCATCTGATAGGAAGTAGAAGTTCAAGTCTGGAAGAGTCTAGTTTTCTTATCATTTTCTTGAGAAGTAAGGTCAATTATCATAACTTAATGCACACAGGAATTCTCTTATGCAAGCAAATGAAGATAAGGCAGAGCCAGTTTCTATGTTTAATTCTTATCAGATGTAGATACAAAAAAATTGTGCCGGGGAAGAATATTTTAGAAGTCAACCCTCAAGATGCAGAGAGTAATAAATCTTGTTGTACAAGAGAACTTGGAGTTTCTATTCCAAAATTCAAAAGGAATGCTCGCCACTGTTAGAGGTCAAATTCAAAGCTACCATAAAAGAAAATTACTACATAAAAGGGAGGTTAAAGTTTGAAAAAAATAAAGAATAGGTTAAAAAGTTATGCGAGTGTTTCTATTGGTGCTTCATCAGAACTCTTGTGGTTCACAAGACAGTCCGTCGTGGAGACTTTTTCATGAAAGCATTAATAATGCCAGAATGGCAAGAGAGGTAAAATATTCACTATATGTTGATCAAGTTTCCCAAGTTCTTTTATATCGACTTGACACAGTTTTTCCTTACTGTGCACCACATGTTATGCTTATTATTTGCCAGAAACAAATTAGTATGTCTCTATGTATTATTTGTGTCACAATATTTTATTGAGATTTCAATGTGCTTATTTTATATTGGTTCTCTTTGGGGTATCTTGGAATACGTTTGTGCACTTCACTCTAATGTTTTCCAAGATATGATTGAGTATCCCTTTAATTTCTTAATTGCTCACAAAGATCAAGTCTGAAAGCATGTTTCTTTATTCTTTAGAGAAGCATTTTCCTTTTGAGCATTATTAAATGCTTTTGAGTCAAAAGATGGCTTACAAAAACTGTTGAATAGCATGGGAAATGATTGTAATAAACTAAGTTAGAAATAATTGGAAGTTTGGGAAAATGAATGAAATTGTACCCTTCATTTTTTTATTGTATTTTATCCTTTTGTAAAGTTAAATAATAGATGTAAATAATCAAAACCTATTTTATATAGTTGGAAAGATAAGAAGATGAAGATAACATCTGAAATGATTTCCATGGCTAAAAAGTTTATTATCATCCACCGAGAATTAAAACACAACCATCCTCTTTTAAAGGGAAATTAATTCAATTTCAAAAACTAAAAGTTTAATTAAAAATTTTATTAAAAAGAGGAGAGGGAACCACTTTCAATATACTTGTAATAATGATGTGAATTCATTAATGAGGAATTATTGGGGCATTAATTAAAGGAAATGTTTCAAGAAGAAACTTGTATGGGAATTTCTGGAAGGGAGAAACCCTAACTACTCAAGTAGTTAGAAAATCTCTTCTTAAAAAGAGAAGAGAGACTTCATCAAAAGGTCCAAGAGTCAGTATTGTCAAAGGGCAGGGAAGAAGATCAGAGGAAGAAGAAGGTACACCCATGGATACACGATCAAGCTTCTGATCAAAAGAAAGAAATATCCATCTTCTCCATTCTTTCTATTCTTCTACACCACTTCTCATAGTTTATGCTTGAATCTCAGAGTTGGGAACAAGGCTAAGTTGTTGAGTGTTCTTCTTATATTCTTCTAAGATCTTTTCTTATATGATCATGGAGTATTTGCAGCCACATACATGGTTGTCAAAGCTTTTGTAATGAAGAGCATCTTTTGTGAATAAAACTCCACAAAGAATTGCTTCGGGGTTGATCTTGATTGTATCTTGTAACTTTGAGTTTTAAGTATGAGATATTTGAGGTTGACCTATCAACTTCTGTTTTATTAATAATTGCAGTACTCTCTTAAAATTATTTGAGATGATCAATCATTCTCTCTTATTTTTATGAATAAGATATGGATGTATTTATATACGATTAAGAATATTGTGTGTGATGTTGATCACAATTTAATTCTGATGTTGAAGCCCTCCTTCAATATTTTTTTATTGTAAAAAGACTTTTGTTGCACATAAATATCATATTGGGTTATTGAAGAACCATTTTCATTTAAATCCAAGCAATAAATATTTGGGGTTTGTTGTCTAGCACCCTCCCTCCTCCAAGATATTCAAAGATATATATTTTAGCCAAAGAGGAGAACCACCTCTCTAAAAATGAAGGGGGACTAATGTCGTCATGAGGTTTTTGTTTCGGTCCTGATAGATTCAAGTGTCAACATACCTTCAAAAATTATTTTTTTCCATATTTTTGAGACAACAATACATTATCCATTTGTCCTATGTGTGTGTCTGAGAAGAGAGTCTAAGTGTGTGTTGTGTTTTTGTTTTTTACAGATACTAGAAGTACTTCTAAGGCTACCTGAAAATAGAGAGCTACCTAGAAATAGAGAGTGTGTTGATTGCAAAAGCAGGTAGTTCAAAGAAGTGTGGATGTGTTTGAATTTCAAGGTAGTTTACATTTTTCATGATCCACAACTATGTTTACAGAATAATTTTAAGTAATTTTTTTAGTTTAAAAAAGGTAATTCCTGCTAATGCAAATAAGCATTATGTGCATAAATTATTTTTTATCCTACATTGAAATGTTGTAGATGTGGTTAGTGCCAACTAATTTCAAGGGCTTTGAGATCAAATGAGATAATCCCAAGGGGTTATCTCAACCAGTTGTTCTCATTGTTGTTGGGCATTTGGCTAGTTCTATGCTAGTAGGTGCCCGATTCAAATCCGTCTGGGTGAGGTGCACTAGTCTACAGTGAGAGGTTTACTAGGGATGTCATTCACGAATATGAGGAAGTATCCCTTGGGTTTCCTTGTGATGTTTTCCTTGGAAAAAGAGATAAGATAATATAATTTTATTAATTTCCAGCAAATGACCACAATAGATACTTAATGTCGTTTCTCTCATGGTTATCATTTTTCCAAAATATTATTTTAAATTTTAACATATCTTTATACTATGGTGTATGCACTTGATTAAACAGATCCCCTAAAATTTCTATACTTATGTTTTATTGGGTGTTTTGATGCTTATTGCAGATTGTGCTAAGTGGTAGTTTATATAAGGGGAGACATAATTTTAAAATTATATTAGGAAGCTCATGCAATTATAGTGATTGATATTTCCATATGGAAATGAATTTATTGCTTTTTATATTGTCTACTTTGGAGTTGAAACTCGAGGTGGAGCAAGAATACTCAAATTACATCAATTTTGTACTTACTCATATCTGTGTTTCCAGGGACTAAAATTGCTCTATCAAGTCCAAAGCAGCCTGTGATGATTGTGAAGAAAAAGAGTTGTTGTTGTTGATCACCTTTATTATTTTCAATCTATTTGGCAATGAAATGATCCCATTATAAAAATTATTTGCATTTTTTCTGTCATCCTAAACTACAGGTCTACTTCTGAGAGTTGTTGAAAGTCGTTTAGATTCTAAAATTTTGTTTCATAAGCATATATTTGCATCCGTATATTTACAGTATATGATATTTTCTTTGCATTCTGATTTTATATCTTGAATATTTTACAGTGTTTCATTGGTATCAAAATGAAAGTCAATATTTGTGATTAGCTTAGCATTTTCTCACTCGTTAGCTGAAGGGGGCAGATACATTTCTCATTCCTGCTCTCTACCAATGGAATTGTAAGATTTCTTGAACAAAATGTCACACATTATCCTTTATGAGATCCATGTGAAGAATTTTTACCATCACAAATATATTTATATATATTTCATTATTTTATGCTTTATCATCTCTATGAATGGTGTTTCATATATTGCATATGAACCTAGAAAAAAATTAGTTTTCTCTTTATCATTTGTATGAACGGTGTTTCACATGTTGCATGTTAACCCAGAAAGATTTAGCTGATACCAGTGGCTTACAAATAGTAGGAAAATAATTAGCCAATACTTGAGCTTAAGTCAACATGGTGGTGGAATGTTATATTTAGGCTCATCTTTCCATGGAATTTTCTGTATCAAAATCTCTTTAGAAACTCATTTTATTCATCCATCATGACTTCTTTTTATGAAAAGTATTGCTGGCTTAATTATGTTTTTTTTTTTAACTTTTCTTCCACCTTCAAGATTTTAAGTCTAGAAGATGGTTTTCCTTCACACTATTTTTACTTCACTTAATCATGGGAATGTGTGCTCTCAATTTGAGCACGCTTCCTATCATTCTATTGTAAGAATTAAAAGTTGATTGACACTCGAGGCGATTAAAAGAATGGAAGAGGAAACTTGCCATGGTTTGGTACGATTAAAAATAGGTCATAGGATAAAAATTCAGTGGAAAAGGTTAGGCAATTCCCTTTTTGTGAGTTCGACCACATGAACTATGGGGATCAAACCCCCCTAGGAACACTTCATACACAACGCAGATGAATTATCCATTATCTATAACCCTACAATTATCGTAAGGGAAGTTATATGTGAAAGGGGGAAATGCATTGAAATGGGATATTGAGGAATAGTATGTCAATTTCACGATCAATAGGGCATATAACCATTTCAAATTAGGATAGGACCTCATCGAGGTATAAAATGTCATAGTTTGAGAAAATTACAAATGAAAGAAGCTACCATGCACTTCATAGATTCATGGAGAGATTGTGAGACATGATGAACTTCAAGCTTGTAGATGTTTGAGTTTGAGAGGAAAATCATATTTTTGTGTGAGTTTGAGAGGAAAGTCATATGTTTGTGTGAGTTTGTGAAGAAAACCCTATGTTTATTGGAACAATTTTGTTTGGTCTTCATAAGGGTTGAAGTTGGAGGAGATAATAAAATCGCTACTTTCAAGAAAAAGATGGTGTATTGAGATAAACCATAAACAAAGCATTGCACCCACAACGATAGGGTGCACAACTAATTGTAAAGATGTGTCAAAATTGTAAATTTTTTAATTGTAAAGATGTATCTATATGGGTAAAACTTTGTTTAGAAATTTAACTTATAATTAAAATGGTATTCTAGTAAATTAATATTAATATGCATATGCATGATAGATTTGAATGTTATATATGTATATATTAATGAGTTATGGAAAACATATTTTATTGAAAACAATTAAATTATACAACATTCCTCATATATATGATATGTATACATACATAATATATATGATTAAACACATATATTATATGTATTTAAATTTTAATAAATAAAAACTCATTTAAGTTATGGATTATCTTACACCTGGGAGACTTAAATTGAAAGACATGAGAGGGTGGGTTTTGATCCACTTATGTGTACACAGGTCACGATATCATTATCATTTAATATAATATCTCTGGGTGCAACCACTACGTCAAGGTGTCTCCATGGCTTCACTGTGAAAAAATCCTAGCTTTCCACCATTAAATCTAGCCCCTTTGAACTAATACATAAATTTTAATATAACTATAAATTTTATTTATATTAATTATTTTAAATTTATATATTAAATTTAATTTTTATAATAATTTA
>ML778197.1:729261-739947 GCA_009831015.1 Picea engelmannii | reverse complement strand
AATTACAACTAATGGCTTAAAGCCGACATAAATAAAATAACATTACTAATCTAATATGCCCCAATTAAGGGGTAATAAATAACATTACTAATCTAATATGCCCCAATTAAGGGGTAATGAGCCAATATTAGGGCTTAACATTCTTTCCAGACTCTTCAACATTTTTAAGTTGAATTGACCCTGTCGATCCCTGATTTTCATGAGCTTTCGGCTATCAGGTCGGTGAACCTGGGCATCCTTATGCAATTTTTCAATGAGTTTCATCATGTGTCCCTCTTTATCTATCTCTTTTCTGTGCCCAATAAAGTTTGTTCCTTCGACTCCCAAGTTGACATCCTTTCCTTCTCTTTCGTCTTCTGTTTTGGAGGCAATTTGCACCTCTTCCAATTCCATACTTGGCGTCAGTTTTCAGCTGTCCTTACACTCATTGAACTCTGCACACACAGTGTGCAGTCAACCGAAGTTTGTCAGGCCCTTAAACCTTCAAGAAAACTTACAACATTCATAAGCCAACGTGAACAAGAAAAATGTTTTGACTTCACAAAGTTTTCTGAGCTCTATCTGGCTCTGCAAATTACGGGACTTCAGAACTTCAAAATCTCGGTCCACGAAGATCCAACAGTTAAATCTTCGTAACCAAAGTCACCCTTTCGCAACTCGCGATCTCGTGAGTTCGTGAGTCGAAGACCCTCAACTCATTTCCTCCAAACACCGATACCTGAGATGCGATATGGGTATGGCTCCCTCCTCGCTAGCGCCTGCTACACATGACCGTAGGCTAGGGCGAAGTGCTAGCACTTCTTCGCCAACTCGCGACTTCGTGAGTTGGAGTGTTGAGCCTTTGTGCTCCTCCTTTGTGAATTCCAAAATCACGAATTACTTTATTCTCTGCACCCACAACACAGCTGTTTCCCTTCACCACAGTGGCACATGGTACATTTAGGAGGGTCCACGTCACCTTCGGTGACATCTTCTAGTCCCACCACTCTTGCCTGTATTCTCGACTCACTAGCACGTGGTACACATTCATGCACTCACATCCATTCCAAGCAAAATCCAACGGTTATGTCCCCTCTCAGATCTACGGTGCAGATATTTTCAGCGTTTCGGGGTTTTCGGGCATCGGGAGTTCGTGCACCCCACATCTCGAACTTCCATTTTCCGAAATCCCGAAAAAAATACGGTTTACTCCTCCGTTGAATCGAACGGTCAACTCCCTTCCTACAGTCTACGGTGTAGATCATTTTGGGATTTTGGGTTTCGGGTTTTTGGAGGTGTTCACCTCCCTCACTTCCCATCTCCCGACTTTGCAAAATCGGAAAGGTTTCGCGACTAACTTGAGCATGAATCTGCCAGATCTAACAGTCGAGCCTTCCTCCCAGATCTACCACGTAGATCTCCACGGTTTTTCGGGTTTTCGGGATTTTGCGTATCGCGATTCCCACACTCCTGTGCATTTCAAAAGGGATTTTAATCCCTCCGCACATTTTCCAGATCCAACGGTCACAAGGATTCACCTTCCCTCTCGAACAGATCCTAAGGCTCCAACACTATTGGTGTGGAGTCCTCTCTCCCTATGTCCATAGACCACACCGGCTACGGTTTCACACACCGCTATACCTCCTGAGCTTACCAGGGTCCGAAATTGGTCCTCCAAACACAATTTCTCCTCACACCCTCGGTCCAAAGACCACTCAACTAGCCCATCTAAGCTCAGTGTCGAAACCTTGGCTCTGATACCAAGTTGTAGCACCACTTTTTACTCACTACTGTGTAGGTGTTACTACGCGGAATAACAACATTCTCACTCACAATTAATCACATGCATTCAAAACAAGTTAAACGCATTCAACACAAAGTAATCATACGATTTACTGCCATAATCAACAATCAATATTATTTAACATCAATTCATATACACAGCAGAATACATGATGATTATAATACACAGAGATACAGAAACATAATTAAAGCATCATCTGGTACTTATCTTTGAACAGTGGTAGATTCCACCAACCAAGTGCAGGCCTTCCACGAACCTCCTAGCCTTAGACCACATTGCTCATCAGCTTAACAATGGGTCACCCCCGAGCTGGGACTAAGCTCCACCCCAAGACAAGGAATCTTAGGCTAGGCTGAGGTTATAGGGAAACAACACACAACCACAAGGATGGGATTCTCTCCCAGGAATCTCTCATGCTCACTGCCCACAGACCCTCATTCCCCACATGCATGTTCCACCCCAGGAGTATACACCTTTTCTGTCACTTGGACAATCCTTCAGCTGCTAACCTCCCTTGCCTTGGGTTACCGCAACAGGTCGGACTGGAAGTCTCTGGGCTCTGTGGCAGGTACAAGGTTCCTTCCAGGAGTTCTTTCCTTCCTCTGTACACTCTCTCTCCTGGAGAGAGTGTTGCTCCACTGGCCAACAAGCCACACACAGGCCATCACTGTGTGGCCACAACAATCAACAGGGAAAACTGACGCGACTTTCCTACAGGCTCAAAAATGGCCGAATGGCTCACAGTCACGACTTTGGGATAGAGACCCCATGCACAAGCTCGATCTCAGATAGAGGATACACATGGATTCTCCAGACGAACACAGGTTTTTCAGTTCAAAATATGTACGAGGTTTTTCTGCATAGGTTGGATTCGTCGTACCACTCAGAGGCCGTATCCACTCAGGCCGTCAGGTGGAATGGAGGAGAACCCCCATCACGTCTCATCTTCGCCATTTTATTTTCATGGGTCGGAGCTAACACTTGTCGCCCTAGAAACTGCATGCGTTTACCCAGCACGCATCACCTTCCTCATGGTTAGGAACTTAGGATAAAACATGAAATGCTCATGCCTTTTTGGAATAATATTAAAATATTATTTCCAAGGCTGAAGCCCCCTAGGCTTAACACTTAGCCCCTTTTCCCAGCTTCCAACCCCTAATCCCTTTCCTTCTCTGTGGAAGCTCAATCCCCCTTCACTCATTCATCGTGGTCAGTCTGCACCTGGCGGTGTTTACAAATTTTTATTAATTTGTTCTGCATGATTACATATACAACAACAGGCTCCTGGCCTTCAACACTTAGGCTCCCTGGCCTAACAAACACATAAGCCACCAGCTTATAAAAACTTGTCTCACTAGCCTATAAAACATAATTACAATTCCTTTCAGAACATGATTTACAACAGGGCTCGGCCTTGGGGACACTACAGCCACAGCTAGGAATCATCATGCACTTCATATTGGAATGTTGTCTGCATCTTTGCACCTTCTTTCTTGAAATTGTGTGCACTGCCATTTTCTTCTTTAGAACAACGTGCACTTACTTCTTCACTTTTTGCTGTAAATGCAGTGTCAAAGTGCGCATCTTTTGATTCATAGACAACTTGCGTTGTTTTTCTCTTCATGGCTGGTTTCAATGTCAATGGAAACATTATGTTGCTTGTTAAATGAATTCTTGCAATAAGTTGATTACTTGGATATCTGTCCAAAATCACACAATGATTATATTCCATGTATATTCTATATCCTTTCTGTAATAGTTGTCATGTGTTCATCAAATTATGTTTTAGGCCAGAAACATAATATACATCAGGCATAACTTTTTTCTCCCCTTGTTTAGTTAGAATATTAATACTACCTTTTCCTAAGACAATGAGTTGGATATTGGTTCCAAGTGTAAATTTAGTTTGGACTGACTTATCCAAAATAGAAAACAACTCTAAGTAACATTGCATTCAAATGGGGAAATTATAGGCATTGCTTCAACACACGCCATAAACATAGAGCTGGAGGGACTATTTGCATTGTGTGACTGATCTTAACCTTGCTTGTTCTAATTATAATGTCTCTTCATGCACTCATATGCATAATGTCCATGCTTTTTACAGTAATGGAATTGAATCTTTTATTTATAAAATCTTTGATTACTTGACTAACTGTTATTCTGATTTTGGCTTCTTCCACCAGTATTTGCAGGACTGCTACTGAGTCCTACTCTAGCAACACTCCTTCCTCTGCCTCTAGATTTATCTCTCCCCCTTCCTCTTCCATGGCTTATAGATGATTGCATGGAAAATGAATTTTCTAATGACATATTTGATCTATTTAATCCATGTTCATGATTAATGAGAGAGGCTTGCAGGTCATATAGACTAAATTGACTCAAGTCTTTGTTCTCTTCTAAAGTCACAACAAGAGTATCAAATTTAGGAGAAAGACTCCTAAGTACCTTCTAAACAACCTTCCTATCCTCTATGGTTTCTCCATGAGACTTAAGCTGATTTATCAGGCCAATAACATGGGTGTAAAATGAATCTATTGAATCTGAGTCCTTCATTGACATAGTTTCAAAATCTCTTCTAAGAATTTGTAGTTTTGAAGTCTTGAATTTGGCCATACCTTGATAAGAGATTTGTAGTATGTCCCATGTTTCCTTAGCTTTCTTTGTTGATGCAAATTTTGGGAGTATGCTCTCATGCATGGCTTGATGTATATAAAACATTTCATTTCCATCCTTCTTCATTTGATCTTTCAAGGCATCCCTCTCAGTGTGTGTGAGAGAATTGTATGTTTCCTAATATGTTGGTTCCACATAACCATTTTCGACTGACTCCCATACACCTTGACCCCGAAATAATACCTTCATGGTCAAGGACCATAACTCATAATTTTTGCCTATCAAAGTGGGAGGTTGCAGATTTGAAGTAGAAGCTATGATTTCTCCTTTCAATAGAGCTCCTACTCTTGAAACTTACTCTAATGAAACTTCTCTGATAAACATGCTATGATACCATATCTCATATCTGCAGCGCACAAACAAACTAGACCATTTTTTTGTGTTCTTTCTGTGTGCATCCATGCCAGCCTAGTGGATGAAGGCTTACGATACTTTAATTCCATATATGAATATTATTGCATTACACTCTGAGAACTATGCATGCATAATTAATCTTCTTGATCATACTGGCTCTTGGAAGAGAGCGGAGAAACCCATTTGTAGGAAAAATTTGACGTAGGGGATGTGTTAACCTTTGAAACGCAAATTAATAAGGAAGTCAGGTTTCCAATTTTGGTCTTGAAAAACAAGAAAAGATGGATAGTATAGTGAGGATATACATGTTTCATTTTTAAAAATTTGCAATTCCCAACCTTATCATGTTGATTCCCTACATCATTTCAAAGGTGATAAAAACAGGAATATGAGCATGGATGAGTCTTTTGTGGATGCCCTTGACCATCTGATAGGAAGTAGAAGTTCAAGTCTGGAAGAGTCTAGTTTTCTTATCATTTTCTTGAGAAGTAAGGTCAGTTATCATAACTTAATGCACACAAGAATTCTCTTATGCAATCAAATGAAGATAAGGAAGAGCTAATTTCTATGTTTAATTCTTATCAGATGTAGATACAAAAAATTGTGCCGGGGAAGTATATTTTAGAAGTTAACCCTCAAGATGCAGAGAGTAATAAATCTTGTTGTACAATAGAACTTGGATTTTCTATTCCAGAATTCAAAAGGAATGTTTGCCACTGTTAGAGGTCAAATTCAAAGCTACCATAAAAGAAAATTACTACATAAAAGGGGGGTTAAAGTTTGAACGAAATAAAGAATAGGTTAAAAAGTTATGCGAGTGTTTATATTGGTGCTTCATCAGAACTCTTGTGGTTCACAAGACAGTCCATCATGGAAACTTTTTCATGAAAGCATTAATAATGCCAGAATGGCAAGAGAGGTAAAATTTGCACTATATGTTGATCAAGTTTCCCAAGTTCCTTTATATCGACTTGAAACAGTTTTTCCTTACTATGCACCACATGTTACGCTTATTCTTTGCAAGAAACAAATTAGTATGTCTCTATGTATTATCTGTGTCACAATATTTTACTGAGTTTCAATGTGCTTATTTTCTATTGGTTCTCTTTGGGGTATCTTGGAATGCGTTTGTGCACTTCACTTTGATGTTGTCCAAGATATGATTGAGTATCCCTTTAATTTCTTAATTGCTCACAAACATCAAATCTGAAAGCATGTTTCTTTATTCTTTAGAGAAGCATTTTCCTTTTGAGCATTATTAAATTTTTTTGAGTCAAAAGATGGCTTACAAAAACTGTTGAATAGCATGGGAAGTGATTATAATAAACTAAGTTAGAAATAATTGGAAGTTTGGGAAAATGAATGAAATTGTACCCTTCATGTTTTTCTTGTATTTTATCCTTTTGTAAAGTTAAATAATAGATGCAAACAATCAAAACCTATTTTATATAGTTGGAAAGATAAGAAGATGAAGATAACATCTGAAATGATTTCCATGGCTAAAAAATTTATTATCATTCACAGAGAATTAAAACACAACCATCCTCTTTTAAAGGGAAATTAATTAAATTTCAAAAACTAAAAGTTTAATTAAAACTTTTATTAAAAAGAGGAGAGGGAACCACTTTCAATATACTTGTAATAATGATGTGAATTCATTAATGAGGAATTATTGAGGCATTAATTAAAGGAAATGTTTCAAGGAGAAACTTGTATGGGAATTTCTGGAAGGGAGAAACCCTAACTACTCAAGTAGTTAGAAAATCTCTTCTTAAAAAGAGAAGAGAGACTTCATCAAAAGGTCCAAGAATTAGTATTGTCAAAGGGCAGGGAAGAAGATCAAAGGAAGAAGAAGGTACACCCATGGATACACGATCAAGCTTTTGATCAAAAGAAAGAAATCTCCATTTTCTCCATTATTTCTATTCTTCTACACCACTTCTCATAGTTTATGCTTGAATCTCAGAGTTTGGAACAAGGCTAAGTTGTTGAGTGCTCTTCTTATATTCTTCTAAGATCTTTTCTTATATGATCATGGAGTATTTTCAACCACATACATGGTTGTCAAAGCTTTTGTAATGAAGAGCATCTTTCGTGAATAAAACTCCACAAAGAATTGCTTCGGGATTCATCTTGATTGTATCTTGTAACTTTGAGTTTTAAGTATGAGATATTTGAGGTTGACCTATCAATTTCTATTTTATTAATAATTGCAGTACTCTCTTAAAATTGTTTAAGATGACCCCATATGGGGTGACACGTAGAACAACCTTGCCACTCGGCTTAGCACTAAACCAAGGCTTAAATGTTGAAGTTTGCTCCTCATCCCTTCAAAATTAAAGATGGTAGCAGGCCATTACAATAGACTTACGGCCGAGGGACTTCTCCCCTAAGCTAAAAATCCAACGTTGCATGCATTTAATATGGAAGAGTTAAGGAGGGACCATGTGATGTTGTCCCACAAAAATGTGAAAGCGAGGAAGCCTGGGCTTATTTGGCTCATTCTCGTTCTGAACCTCCTTGCCGGCTGTGATCTCTGGTGCATTCTCCTCTGTTTCTCGCCGACTCCGGAGGTGCCTTCTATTCACTCCTCCTCCGCAATTCCAAGGGAGCGAGGCAAGCCTCACCATGGCTTGGCTCGGCACACCCACAATGTGCATTGACAGAGAAGGCAGCATTTCAAGCGCGCACTCATGATGGAAAATTCTATCCTCCGGTAGAGAGCTAGAGTCACCCGCTTGGCACTCTGCGCTACTGTAACTGAGCCCGCAATGGAGAGGAGAGCTCATACCCCTCCAGTTCTAGACAATTGGAAGCCAACATGCAGGAAGCGAGAAGAAATCCTTGCAACTAAGCCTGACACTCACGCTGAAAGATGTTTGAAGGAAGAACCGGGTGAACAGTTCCCAATTTGCCATGCAGAAGAAATACCGTGTCCGGAAGATATGGTGACCACCCTAGAACCTCCAGCAACAGAAAAGAAAAGGCGCATGCTCTGTGAGGACATCCCTACCTTCTACGTCGAGGAGATGACATACGAGGATGAGGTTTCGAAAATCGCCTGCACAATAATGATGCATCACACTGACATTGCAATCATGGATGAGGTCGAAGCTAGAGCTGAAGTGGGGAAAGACACCTCAGGCAAGGCAACAACCAAGGACTTGCATGCTCCACTCCTCCGCGCAGCACATCTGGATCTCGTGTTCGAACTCCGAGGCCAAATGGCAGACCAGGATCACAAAGCCTCCCTCATGGGACAGTGCTTGGACATGCTTCTTGACACTTACTCCAATGCTCCAGCAAAGAGAAAATGTCCAACGTGCGCACAGGAGTTTGTCATTCAGGAAAAATCCGCATGTCAGGAAGACAAGGGAGACAGGTCACATGGTATTTGAGCTTTTCTTTTTTAGTTTGGTTTTTTACATCATGCAGTTGTTCAGAGGTAAGACGATCTATTTCCATTTGTCCTGGTTTCCTTTGGGCAGGACATATGGCGAAACAGTATTTTAGACTACTTTCCTAGACACACTATATTGGCCCTAAAATGTGTTGGTTTCCGGTAACATGGCAGCATATTTGGTGGCACTGCAGGCCTATATCTCTATGTATTTTTGTCTCTGTATTTTTGCCAATTTAATATAGCAGGTAACACCTTTTTTACTTAAAAAAAATATATATATATTTGAGATGATCAAATCATTCTCTCTTATTTTTATGAAGAAGATATGGGTGTATTTATATACGATTAAGAATATTGTGTGTGATGTTGATCACAATTTAATTCTGATGTTGAAGCCCTCCTTCAATATTTTTTTATTGTAAAAAGACTTTTGTTGCACATAAATATCATATTGGGTTATTGAAGAACCATTTTCATTTAAATCCAAGCAATAAATATTTGGGGTTTGTTGTCTAGCACTCTCCCTCCTCCAAGATCTTCAAAGATATATATTTTAGCCAAAGAGGAGAACCACATCTCTAAAAATGAAGGGGGACTAATGTCCTCATGAGGTTTTTGTTTCGGTCCTGACAGATTCAAGCATCAACATACCTTCAACAATTATTTTTTTCCATCTTTTTGAGACAACAATACATTATCCATTTGTCCTATGTGTGTGTCTGAGAAGAGAGTCTAAGTGTGTGTTGTGTTTTTGTTTTTTTACAGATACTAGAAGTACTTCTAAGGCTACATGAAAATAGAGAGCTACCTAGAAATAGAGAGTGTGTTGATTGCAAAAGCAGGTAGTTCAATGAAGTGTGGAGGTGTTTGAATTTCAAGACACTTTACATTTTTCATGATCAACAACTATGTTTACACAATAATTTTAAGTAATTTTTTTAGTTAAAAAAAGGTAATTCCTACTAATGCATATAAGCATTATGTGCATAAATTATTTTTTATCCTACATTGAAATGTTGTAGACGTGGTTAGTGCCAACTAATTTCAGGGGCTTTGAGATCAAATGAGATAATCCCAAGGGGTTATCTCAACCAGTTCTTCTCATTGTTGTTGGGCATTTGGCTAGTTCTATGCCAGTAGGTGCCCGATTCAAATCCCTCTGGGTGAGATGCACTAGTCTACAGTGAGAGGTTTACTAGGGATGTCATTCACGAATATGAGGAAGTATCCCTTGGGTTTCCTTGTGATGTTTTCCTTGGAAAAAGAGATAAGATAATATAATTTTATTAATTTCCAACAAATGACCACAATAGATACTTAATGTCGTTTCTCTCACGGTTATCATTTTTCCAAAATATTATTTTAAATTTTAACATATCTTTATACTATGGTGTATGCACTTGATTAAACAGATCCCCTAAAATTTTTATACTTATGTTTTATTGGGTGTTTTGATGCTTATTGTAGATTGTGCTAAGTGGTAGTTTATATAAGGGGAGACATAATTTTAAAATTATATTAGGAAGCTCATGCAATTATAGTGATTGATATTTCCATATGGAAATGAATTTATTGCTTTTTATATTGTCTACTTTGGAGTTGAAACTAGAGGTGGAGCAAAAGTACTCAAATTACATAAAAAATTTACTTACTCATATTTGTGTTTCCAGGGACTGAAATTGCTCTATCAAGTCCAGAGCAGCCTGTGCAGATTGTGAAGAAAAAGAGTTGTTGTTGATCACCTTTATTATTTTCAATATGTTTGGCAATGAAATGATCCCTTTGTAAAAATTATTTGCATTTTTTTGTCATCCTAAACTGCAGTTCTACTTCTGAGATTTGTTGAAAGTCGTTTAGATTCTAAAATTTCGTTGCATAAGCATATATTTGCATCCATATATTTACAGTGTATGATATTTTCTTTGCACTCTGATTTTATATCTTGAATATTTTACAGTGTTTCATTGATATCAAAATGGAAGTCAATATTTGTGATTAAGTTAGCATTTTCTCACTCGTTGGCTGAAGGGGGCAGATACATTTCTCATTCCTACTCGCTACCAATGGAATTGTAAGATTTCTTGAACAAAATGTCACACATTATCCTTTGTGAGATCCATGTGAGGAATTTTTACCATCACAAATATATTTATATATATTTCATTATTTTACTCTTTATCATCTCTATGAATGGTGTTTCATATGTTGCATATGAACCTATAAAAAAATTAGTTTTCTCTTTATCATTTGTATGAACGGTGTTTCACATGTTGCATGTTAACCCAGAAAGATTTAACCGATACGAGTGGCTTACAAATAGTAGGAAAATAATTAGCCAATACTTGAGCTTAAGTCAACAAGGTGGTGGAATGTTATATTTAGGCTTATCTTTCCATGGAATTTTCTATATCAAAATCTCTTTAGAAACTCATTTTATTCATCTGTCATGACTTCTTTTTATGAAAAGTAT
>ML778197.1:660804-718317 GCA_009831015.1 Picea engelmannii | reverse complement strand
CGTGGCTCAGTTCTGCCGTGATACGTTGAGCACAATCTGGCATAACCATGGAGGATGTGAAGTTGGCTATGTGGTTAACGAGAGGTATCAGGTGAACGGAGTTGATAATCTCAGGATTGTGGATGCATCAACGTTCAGAGACAGTCCTGGAACCAACCCACAAGCGACCACTATGATGCTCGGCAGGTAATTATAATATTATTAATATTTCAATTTGGTCTCTATCGCATGATTATCTCCAGGTGATTATAATATTTCAACGTGGTTTTTACCGCTTTCTCAATAGAAAAGTAGATGTCAACTAAAATATATATAATATTGCTATGCGGCATGAATGCAGATATGTAGGAGTGAAGATGCTTGGAGAGTGGGGTGAATGAAGAACCTTCCTCATTGGCATTAGCAGAAGCAATATTTGGTGTAGGTGTTTGCTTTACTTTAATGAAGAAGAGACACAGGGTATGCCCAGTGTATTTGATTTACGACATTATCCGTATTCGCTTTACGTTAAAAATTGTCGAGCAGTTTATTTCCTGAAGTATATGCTTTACACTCATTTTATATTTAGGTTACTAAGTTCATTTTAGCCTTTACTCTCAATTGAGATCATATTTGCGGTTTGTATCTTTTGGAATTATGTTCATTCGGGTTTAGTTTAATTTTATCTTATCTTTTATTAAGTTGAAAGGCATAAGATTAAATATTTAATAGGTTTTTAGTGTTTAATTAGTTTTGTATGGATGAGATTAAATATTGATGAAATATTTTTAGTAGTCCCAATAAATCAATGGTTGTGATTTCAACCACTAACTTCTTCACTATTATAAAGACATCAATTTACATGTTTATTTTTT
Organism: Picea engelmannii; assembly: GCA_009831015.1. NCBI lineage: Eukaryota > Viridiplantae > Streptophyta > Pinopsida > Pinales > Pinaceae > Picea > Picea engelmannii. Next base: position 717,463 of record ML778197.1, on the reverse strand, counting down.
TACTTTTACTTAATCATATTTAAAATTTACTATGGTGGCTAGCTTCCTTCCTCTGGGCCGTTTTTCTTTCCCGACGGTTCAAATTTTGCAAGCCGTCGGTTCAAATTTTGCAAGCCGTCTTTTTGCAAGCCCTCCTTTTGGCGTTCACCAACCACGAATTTGTGATTATGCTAATATAAAATATAGTTATTGTTTTTATGTATTTTTTTTAATTCAAATGATATATTTTTATTTAAACACTCAAATTATTTATTCTTAAATATTATTAATAATATATATTTTTTTAAATATTAAATTATTTGTTTTTTAATACATATCCCAGAGGGAGGAGAAAGAAAATTATGGGACTTTGATTTTTGCAAAGTAATTTTTATATTTCAAAATTTCTACATTTTTTCTATAAGATATGAGATTTGTGGATTGCTAATAAAATGTAGTTAATGGATGATGTTTTGTAATTTAGAATATGTTTATTATAATTTTATTAAAAAAATTATGAGTAATTAATATTCAAATTTAATCACTTACCAACTACCATTTTTATATACATAACAAACTCAACATTTGACATATGTCTTTGTGAACACTAGGGAACTCTCCTATATTCTCTTATTTAATTTTTTTTTATTTCTTATCCTTTACTCTAAGTTTCCTAGGGGTAACATTTTGGATAAGGTTTGGTTGGTCCCTCCATTAATTTGGGAATGCATGGTATTACTATTTTTGGTGGTGTCAAATTGCTATGAGATTGTTGGGGCTTAAGAACAGTCATATCAAGAATTATTGGAATTCTTGCATCAAGAAGCTCAACTTGAAAGAGAGGCTCTCCTCCTACTCCTCCACTAATGCCAAATATGATATTCCATTTGATTGAGATCCTACAAGCTATACCAATCCAATGTATCTTCATCCTCATCTTCTTGGTCACGAAGCTCATGCCTCGTAGGACTCTGCCCAACCATTGGAAGTTTTGCCTCAAAGATACCAACTACACAATAACACCTTTAAGGTACAGAAAATTAACACTTTTATGTTATGAGCATAGTGGATTTAAAACATCAACAAGTATTTAAACCAAATCATAAGTTTTCAATTGGTCAAGACCCCACCAATAACCAACTTATTTCTTCTTCTTAGCTCTAAATTAATTTGAATTCTACTCATACCGGCCATGAATGTTTTTTCTCAAAGTTTCATTTCTCCACTTGTTGACATCAACGACTCATTAACCTGGCAAAATAAAGTGAGCCTGCATGAGCAAATTTGCCATCAATCATGCCCACCACTTAATTATGGAGATCCCAATTAATGGGTGAATGAGAACGTTGAAGTAAATTAAGGAGTTTTTCAGATTAATGTTTTTAATAACAATCATAAAAATATTATAATTAAATTATTTTATTTCAAAATTTTCTATAGAAAGAGTTGTGGTTATAACATTTAGGTATCCCTAGAGCCATTACAACATCTAGGTGCTTTGTAGCATTGTCGAATACCAAGTAGCATTAAAGTTGATACAATGAATAATAGCATTAAAGTTGATATAATGAATAATAGCATTAAAGTTGACCAAGTAGCATTAAAGTTGATACAATGAATAATAATAGGCAATATCTAAGTGTTTTTCTTCGTCGTTCTTTGTCTGGACTATTACAAATGATGTTCTATAGTCATGAATACAAATATAAATTATAGAGATGGGTGGTGGGGATGAATGAAATATATCATGAGGGAAAGGGAATAGCCTTACTGGAACGTCCAGTAAGCCCTTCAAAGCCAAAGACAAAGTGAGAGACATTGAAATCAAAAGTTGAATCTTGTGTGCAACATGCAAAGATAAACATGTTGGTTATTCTTGAAGCAGAGATAATAGAAGGATGATGCCTAGGAGAAGATGACACATTCCCTTTTGCAACAATTGTTGCAATAAGATAATATAAAAATCCTATGGAAACACTTTATGCAACAGTATGTCAAAGAGTTACAATGACGGAGGATATGTGTTTGGGTCTTATAAAGGCTGAAAAAACATATACACATGCAATAATTGTGCAAGCAATAAGGGTCACCAACTCTATTTGTATCAAGAGGGAGATGGAAATTGAAAATTAGAAGTTCGAAAATCAATTACAAAGGTTATGTAAGCATGGTGTACTTGATGAACTCAAAGAAGTTTAATTTTAATTGATGAATTCAAAGAAGTTTAATTTTAATCGTAGAATATAATAGAATGTAACAAAGATAATAGAATAGTTCTTTGATTTTCCTTGACTTTCCCTAAACACCTAGTTGATTGTCTAAAATCTTTGCCCAAGGATTTTTTTTTAGTTGTTTGTTGAACTTTGTCTCCACTTCTTTGGACCCAACTTTCAATGATTTTATGCATTTTTTAAAGCATTGGTTTTCTAGCTTAGTTCACCCATCTATGCACATTGTCTCCCTCCATCCACACCCATCTATGCACATTCTCTCTCGCAACCCTTACCCATCTAACATCTTGTATGTTTTTTTATTACGTTCTTTCACATTAACATTGTTTAATCAGATATAATGTCTAATTTAATTATTAAAAAAGGAAAAACATAAAACCTAAAGTTTCCACTACCTTACAACTTCCAATTTTAAAATTAATTTCCACTTTAAACTACATAGGCAAGGTATCTAAGCTCACCATGGAGCCAACAATACCCTGTGGAAACTGGAGTAATGGACTGCAATAGTTGGATCAAATGTGAACTCTTGGGATCGTGTAGCCATTCCTGGCGAATGGCTTGGAGCCAATCTGGTACAACGAAGGAGAGAGAAAAAAGGGATCCTTCATCTTCATATTTTTGGGAAAGTGTATCCGCAACCACATGATATCATCTTGTAAATGATATCATAATCATATCCAAAAAGCTTAGTCACCCATTTTTGTTGCTATGGGGAGGAAATGCGTTGTTCCAGAAAATACTTGAGGCTTTGATGGTCTGTCTGAATTTGGAAGTGTTGCCCCAATAGATAAGGGCGCCACAAATCAACGACATGTAGAATAGCCAACATTTCATTTTCATAGATTGATTTGCCCAGATTTCATTTAGATGGTTGCTTGCTGGTAAAGGCCAAAGGCCGACCCTCTTGCATAAGGACAACACCAATTCCTTTCCCTGAAGCATCACATTCCTGGACAAAGGTCTTTTTGAAATCAGGAAGGGCCAGGAATGGAGTGGTGCACATGGCCATCTTCAAGGTTTGAAAAGCTTGAGCAACAGTTGGAGTCCAAGTGAAAGAGTTATTTTTTAGGAGTGCAGTGAGAGGTGTTGCAATCTTTCCATAATTCTTAACAAACTTGCGATAATAACATGTTAAGCCCAGAAATCCATGCAAGCTTTTGAGAGTCTTTGGGTGAGGCCAGTCTTGCATAGCTTCAATCTTTTTAGGATCCACCCTGACATCGTCCTTGCCAACCAAATGACCCAAGTACTCAACTTCTGAGGTGCCAAAAGCACATTTAGACTGTTTCAGGAAAAGTTGGTGTTGACAGAGTAGATGGAGAACTCGATCCACATGAGCAAAATGGTCTATCCAGGTTTTGCTATAAATGAGGATATCATCAAAGAAAACTAAGGCAAAATGATGGAGAAAAGGACGAAAGACATGATTCATGACGCTATGGAAGGTGGAGGGGGAATTACACAAGCCAAAGGGCATGACCAAAAACTCATAGTGGCCCTCATGAGTTCTAAAGGCATTCTTAGGAATGTCTGCCTCTTTCACACGTATCTGGTGGTAGCCAGAATGAATATCAATTTTAGTAAAGAACTGGGTGCCACTCAATTCATCCAAGAGGTCATCAATGATAGGAATGGGAAATTTGTCTTTAATGGTAAGTTTGTTGAGGGCATGAAAGTCAGGACACATTCGCCAAGAACCTTATTTATTTCAGACCATGACCACAGGAGAAGAGTAGGGGCTTGTACTAGGGCGGATAACGCCTATGTTAAGGAGTTCCTGAACCATTTTCTCAATTTCATTTTTTTGGGAAAAGGGGTGACGATACAGATGGATATTGGGAGGAAGGCTTCCTGGTACAAGGGGAATGGAATGATCATGAACACCACGAGAAGGAGGGATTCCCTAGGGAGTGGAAAAGACCACTTGATGTTTATAGAGGATGGATTAGAGTTCTTGCGGCACTGAGGGTGTCTTTGTTGCTTGTATGGCATGGAGTTGGGAAATAACTCTAGAATGACCTTTTTTGAGCAACTTTTCCATGGGATGGGAACTAATGATCCCTAGTGAACCAACGGTGATGCTTTGGAACTCATATTGGTGCCCCTCCTGGTCGAATTGCATAGTTAATTCCTTAAAATCCATGAGAATGGGACCCAAAGTCCTTAGCCAGTCTTCACTCAACACAATGTCACAACCGCCCATGTTGATAGCAAACATATGAGATTTCAGGTGGTAGTCACCAATTTGGAGATACACATTTTCACAACGCCCTCCACATTTCATGGAGCCACCATTGGCAATCATGATTTGGAAATTATTGATTGGATGGATATAACAATGAGTTTCTTGGGCAATGCGGCGATGAATAAAATTATAGGTGCTTCCACTTTCAACCAGAATGATGACCTTCCTATGCTTGATGTAACCAATTAACTTGAGGGTTTCGGGAGAAGAGAAGCCAGTGAGAGCATTTAGGGAAATGATCGGTTCTACTTCGGGAGGGTTTGAGGGAGGGTTTATGTCAGTGGTTTCAGGTGACTCAGACACAAGGGGAGTTTCAACATCCTCTTCCAAAATATCCTCTGAGATGGCCATAAAAATATTTTGTTCCTTACACTTATGGCCCAGAAAATATTTGTCATCACAATTATAACAAAGGCTTTTGAGTTGGAGTTCATCCATTTCAGCCTTGGTCAATTTTTGGATATTTAGTGGAGCAGAGGGAGTAGTGGGATTTACTGGTTTAGTGTGAGGGATAAAGGAGGATTTCCAGTTTTGAGAAGATACAACTTGTTGTGCTTCTTTATCTCTTTTAGTATCCTCCACCCAACTATGAGGCAAATCCATGAGGACATGGGCCCGAATCTCATCCTTGAGGCCACTGATAAAATATTCTCTAAAAAGGCATCATACATGCCCTCTGTCCGAAAATCCAGGTGCTCAAAAGCAGCTTTAAAGTCTTCCACTGTTCTGGATTGTTTCAACTTTGTCAAACGACCTAAATGATTGGTGTCAATGTCAAAGTGTTCATAAAGTTATGCCACAAAGTGTGTCCAAGCAATATACCCTTAATGGGAAGTTTTTCTCCATTGCCATCATTGCCAACATTCTTGATCTAGATGGAGAACACCATACTGAAGTTTTGCCAAGCGATATGTAATGTCGTATAAAGAGAAATAATGTTCCATTTGGGTTACCCAACCAGTGGGATCTGAGCCATCAAATTTGGTCACATCCACTCATGGAAGGCGTAGGTCAAGTTTAAAGTGATGGGACTGAAAATTATGGGAATGAGAGGAAGTTTAAACTTCAGTAAGTGGAGGTGAGTCAGATAAAGGGTTATCTGCAGGGATATGTAGCTTGGTGCAAATCATCGAAATGACATATTCAAGCTGGGTGGTCATGTCTTGTTTGAGTTCCTCGATGGAGGACTGCATGGATGTATTGATGGTGACAATATTGGCACTGAGTTGTTTCACTTCTTGTTGGGTCTCTGTGAAATTAGATTGCAAGGTATGAAGAGAGCTTCCAAGTCTTGGCTACAGGTATGGGCCATGATGACAAGGGAACTGAAATGGGGCAGGTGGGGTCAAAAATTTTGCTAAAAAATGATATGTATGAATGTGATAAGAGAAAAGAGATGAATCCAATGTAATAAGTCTCAAATAATGGTGCAAAAATTTCCAGACTTTTTTTTTTTACACCTGCGGAGTTATACTTTGGTCTGAAGAATACTGCAGTGATGAAATGCGTAAATTCTTAACTAGGAAGAAATGTGTAGTGATTTGGCAACCCGAACAGAGCTGAGTGGCAATAGATCTTGTATGTTTTATTTTTTTAATGTTTTCGTCCCCAAGGGTTAGGTATTCAAGGGTTCTACAAACAAGGGTTTTCCCTGTACTATAGCTCTCTGATATACGTGCAGGTTCCAACAGTAGTACTCGACCCAATATCTCAGGGAACTAACTAAGGAGGCTAGACCGTTCCCTTAGCCGTACTACCCGACTACCCAGGTACTAGAGAGTATCTTCCCGAGTGATATTCTCGGTGGCACTATAACAGTCAACTGGCAGATCGGTTTATCTAAAGAGGGCTTAAGGTAATCTAGGTCGATCCGTACACAAGTGTTGTCTGATGTGCTACCACTCGAAGGGGTACCAACATGGGTTACAAGGGTGGACAACAGATGTGCACTTAAGTACCACTTGTATTTCCTACGTGTATGAATCCCTCAACCGCGGGTTTATGCGTGTAAAAACAGATCTTTTTGGCTTAAATATGTTGGAATACGTCTCTACCCTGAAGAAGAAAAATTAAACCACAATTTTTGCCGAGGAAAGTGCTCTGATACCACTTGTAATATTCCAGATATAAACCGTATGTGGAACATAAATAAAATGCTATAAATGACATATTAACAATAATATAACCATAACAACACCACAATAATACTGAAATGATATCAAAATAACACCAGAAAGAGCACTTTGATTCTGAGGGCAATGTTCATGGGCCTCTTCGAGGGGGAAACCTCCATTCGAGCAAAGCTCTATTACAATAATATCCAAGCTAGGGTTCTCATACCCTCGACTCCTATTTATATTAGATATGTCTATCAAAAGAACCATATAGAGGAAGATCCTTCTAGAAGCAAAATCTTCTATTAGGTCTTCTTATATTCGACTTATTCTACTTTATTACCAGGCCTTATTAATATTGACCTTTATTACATCTCAATATATTGTTCTACCTATGTGCAGGTAAGGTCCCTAACAGAATATGTAAATTACCACTCCCTGGCTAAGGATCAGCACCAATATGAAGATGATTTCCTTTGTGTACCCTCCAAGCAAGGTTGTCCCCAACCACTGAGAACGACGAAATCATCGCTTTCCAAATAATTGAGCAGTGTGATGCAGATTTGTTTGGGGTTTTGATATAATCTTCTACTGAATCTGGGGAGATGTATTTTTATGTGACTGCCTATGTCCACAGACTGGAAACTGAAATGAGTCGCCAACATACCTTTGCCATAAGGGCCTTGGAATACAAGAAAATATTTTTGAGCCCCCAAACTCCCAAGGCTTTTGGAAATGCAATACTTTCCCAGTTTGCCCAGTGTTGGATGTACTTATCTCCAGACCCAAACCAAATAAACTGAGAACAAATCCTTCTAAATTTTTCTAGCACCCCTTTTGGAATCCATGCTAGCGACATCCAATAAATTGGCATGGATTCCAAGACGGATTTGGTTAGTGTGAGTCTTCCTGCTCTAGATAACCACCTAAAACTCCATCCATTTAACCTTTTCTCTAGTTTTTTTTTTTTTTTTACGAAAACGTTTAGCGATTTTATATTAGTTGTGGGCTAGCCACTAATTGGTTACAAACTGGCAGGGCTTCACTGCGCTGCTGCCTACTCTAATCTAAAATGCAATGCTGTAAATTCCAGGTTGACATAACACCCCCAAAACTAGTTCAGAAACCTGAAACCAGACTTATTTAAAGCCTTGGCTTCTATACAAAATGCCAAGATACTTGAAAGGGCAGAAATTGCTACAGATCAAGAAACTAACTACTTTTTGGGGCCTTCCCCCCATTCGATGTTTAATTTGGACAATTTGCCTTCAAGTTGGCCGATTCTTTCCTCAAATTCATCTTTGGGGCTTTTCAGCTCCTGGTGTAGCTTGCCAAGCTCCTCTGTGAATCCAATCTTAACTGTAGTGATGTCCTACTCCAGTTGTTCCAATCGCATGCCTGCTTCCGTGTCTAAATTCTCCAGAAATTCAAGTTGATACTGGAGTGTCTTCTTCAGTTTCTCCAGCATATCATCAAGTTGCTTCAATCGCTCCTCTACAGTGAGATTCTGGTTGGAACTCGCGACCATCTCTTCTCCTCTTGCTCTCGTGCTCTGAAACCTCTCCTTCTGCTCTCTCCGCGGCTTAGAAAGGGTCTGCTCCTGGACTGAGGGCACCAGCGAATTTAAGCTTACTCTCCCTCATTTCATCATTTCGTCTGTTGATGCTTTCCCCGAGAGGTATGGGAGGGTGATCTTGTTGCCTCCTTTTTGCATGTGAATCGATTTCCTGGTCGCCCTCTGCCCGAGTTGCTCAGTCTCGCGTGCCTTCATTGTATGAGTTCTGGAACTATCTTTTCTTGTCCCCTTCTTGTCACTTGCGTGGGTTTTCTCTTGAGCGTGAGGTCGGGTCATGGTAGATCCACCATGGAGGGTTGGTCGTTTATGATCATTCATCCTTGTGCCAACGCAACGCCCCTATTTTCCTCCTCGTCCGTGTCTTTATTCAGCTCCTGAAGGACATGAAACACTTGGAACGAGTCGAATCCTTTAAGGAACAGACATATTCTGACCAGCAAGTTATTGAGTTTTGCACTTTGGGTTTTTTTAGAGTGGGCTATAGCTCGAATTAACATGCGGGAGTCTCCTATGATAATCAAGTCTCGGATTCCATTACTTTTGGATTGGCACATGCCTTGCCAGAGTGCCATTGCTTCTGCATGGTTGTTGGTGGCGATGCCAAGACCAATCATGTATCGCACCATGACTTCTGCGTTTGGTTTCACAATTATTCCTCCTCCTCCTGCTTGACCTGGGTTGCCCTTTGAGGCTCCGTCAAAGGACATAATGTGGATTTTTATTTCTCTTTTCCAGTTGTCGAATTCGCTCTTTTCTGTCCTTATTTCCCAATTCTCTTGGGTTGTAGTTTTGACTGTGCTCTCGGTTTGCTGATGAATTTGGAATTGGTCCCTCCATATCTCTTCTTGCTCTTCCATCTCCCTACTATAGTTAGAATGACGATGAGCGCTAGCCCATTCGCCAAAAAGAGATCTGATCTTTGCGCTTATTAGGGGAGCCCTCCTTTCCTTGTCTCTAAAAATTCTGTTATTCCTTTCCAACCAGAGCCCCCAAAGGATGAATCTTGGGATTGCTTGCCAGAACCTCGAGGCAACTCTTTGCTTCTTCAATTGGAACGGATAAAGTTTGGTCCAACATTGGAGGAGGGAATGAATGTCTTGGGGAAGAGGAAGTTCCTTTTGCAACCCAACTGCCAACTTCCAAACTTCTTTTGAGTAGTTACAGTTAAGGAGGAGATGATCAAAGGTTTCCTCAGCTTGCTGACACAAGGGGAACCTGAAGGGGCCCTCCCAACCTTTCTTTTGGAGGTTTTCCCCTGTTTGGATACTGCTGTGGCTTAGAGTCCAAAGGAACAGGTCAATTTTGGGAATGGTTTTTGTATTCCAGATAGATTTCCATAAGGACGGGTTGGGTGGGACATGAGGGATGTTTTGGAAGGTAGTGTATACCAGTGAGGTGGAGTAGGGTTTCGCATTTCTTCCCCATCCTCTCTCATCTTTCCCCTTTTTTCTTAAGGGGGCTTTCCCCTGCAGGCTGAGTTTTAGAGAGCACCACTCAATTTCTAAGTCTAGGGGCAGGTTTCTCACTGCCCATCCTTGCCACGATTTGTGTCTGTCCGTCCCCCATGTAGATATGTCAAAGAGAATCTTTAGATTTTGCCCATCCATCCATATTTTTAGATGTTGAAGGTTCTGGCTCAGTTCCAGCGGTGGCTCATCGAGAATGGAGTCTTGCCAGATTTTAATTTTTTTCCCATTTCCTGGCACCCAGGTCAGATGGGGAGTGAAATGGTCGATGGCTTTCCTGTAGAGATTGTAGATTGGGGACCCCTTAGTCTCTCTGCAGGGATTTTCAATGCATCTCTTCCTTGTACCTCTGAAATATTTCTTCCACAGGGCTTCCTTGCACCACGCTGTGTCACCGCTGACTATGTACCAGAGCAGTTTTGCCCCTAGGGCCAGGTTCTGTACCTTGGTGTTTTTGAGGTTGAGTCCTCCTTCCAAGAGGGGTTTTGAGATTGTATCCCAGTTTATAAGATGAAGTCTTCTGCTTGTTTGCTTCCCCCCTTCCCAAAGAAAACTTCTCTGCATTGCTTCCATTTGTTTAATTGTAGTGCTTGGAGCCAGAAGCAAAGAATTTTGGTAAATGGGTACACTTGCCAGGACAGATTTGATTAGAACTATCCTCCCTGCTAGACTTAGCCAATTTGCCGCCCATGAGGAAATTCTCTTCTTTAGTTTATCTAGTAAGTGGTTCCAGTTGGAGGTCCTTGGGGTCGTCTTGGAGATAGGGATTCCCAGATAGGTGAAGGTCTCCCATTTGGTGTGCCCTTCCATCCACAAAACTCTGGAAATTTCCAGCATCTCATTGGGTGTGATATTCCAGCCGTAAATTTTACTTTTTGTCTGACTTATCTCGCTTCCTGACACTGCAGCATAAGCGTCCAGCTCCTCTTTGAATCTTTTTGCTACTAATCGACTTGCCCCTCCTAGGAGCAAGGTATCATCCGCAAATTACGCGTGGTTGATTTCCTTCACGCCTTGGGTTATTTTTAGTCCTTGGAGGTTGCTGCAAATTCTGGCATTTTCCAATTGGTAGCTGAGGACTGAGGCTTGAATTGCGTAAAGCAGGGGAGACAGAGGACAACCTTGTCTTAAGCCCCTGGACTCTTTGAAGAAGCTTGTCACTTTTCCATTTACCATGGGGGCTATCCATGGCAAGCCTATGCGGGCTCTTATCCAATTCACAAAGGATTCGTCAAATTCGAAGTTCTTCATTACCTCAAAAAGGAAATTATGATTAACTCTGTCAAAAGCATTTGCAAGGTCCAGTTTAATAATCATACCTTTATCCTTCCTGCGTAGACTTGAGTGAAGAGCTTCTTGCACCAGGACTATGTTGTCTGCTATTTGTCTGCCTTTAATGAATCCTCCCTGGTTCTCTGGCACTATGAAAGGGAGGACGTTCTTCAGTCTGTTTGCAATTACCTTAGTAAGAATTTTATAGCTCGTGTTACAGAGGGAGATCGACCTGAATCGGCTGAAGTTGAGCGCTCCTTTCTCTTTTGGAATGAGTGCCAAGAAGGTTGAGTTTGTGCTTCCTCCCAGCTTGTTGCTCACCTGTGACTTCCTTATCATTTTGGTTAAGTTTGATTTGATTATTTCCCAGCATTGCTGGAAGAATCTGGCTGTAAACCCATCTGGTCCGGGGGCTTTGTCCGGGTGAATTTGGTCCACAACATCTTTTATTTCTTGTTGTGAGACTTCCTCAAGAAGCTTAAGGTTGGTGTCATCTTTTATTAGCTTTGGAACAACTAATAAAGGGTACATTTGGGGATATATGCTTACCCTTTCAGTTTCTATGTAGAGAGTATTGAATGTCTCAAAGGCTGCCTGTCTGATGCCCTCCGGTTCAGAGATTGTAGTGTTTTGGACTTGGATTTTTGTCAAAGCCTTGAAGTGTTTCCTTGCTTCCGCTTGCTTATGAAAGTAACTCGTGTTTCTATCTCCTTCCTTCAGCCAAAGACTTCGAGACTTCTGCCTCCAGTAACTTTCCTCATCTCTGAAAGATTTGTTCCATTGCCTTTGAAGTTGCTCCTCCTTGAGTAAGTCCTGCTGAGTGATCTCCTTATTTTCCAGGGCGAGCTGATGGCTTTCTAGATGCCTTTGAGCTTCTAGACGTAGGGCAATTGGGTCGGCTTATTTTTTTTCCCATCCTTTTAGCTCGGCCTTGAGCCTTCGCAGTTTTTCTTCCCAAACATAAAACGCAGAGCCATTAACTTTGCTAGTCCATACACTGGAGACTCTGCGCGGAAAATCTTTTTCCTGTATCCATGCAAGGTTGAATCTGAAGGGGATAGGCCCCTGGCCTTGCTCTTTCCTAAGCTCTAGGCTGATAGGATTGTGATCAGAGGTGCTATGGGGAAGAATTTTTGAGGAGGTTGTGAGTCCTAGTGTCAAGAATGAGCTCTGTACAAGGAATCTGTCCAAACGGGTAGCAATGTTCCCCAAGCCTACCCTTTTGTTGGTCCAGGTATAGCACCCCCTAGTTGGTTTGATGTCCATTAGGTCCCATGTTGAGATTAGGTCCTCCACCCACTCTCTGGATAGGTCTCTTACGATAGACCCCACCTGTTTTTCTTCTTGAGCTAAAGTTACATTTAAGTCCCCGCCTAGAATAATATTTTCCAGCTCATTATCTATTAGGTAGTCTTGAAGGGTTTGCGAGCAATCCTTTTTCTCTCCTATATGTTGTGGAACATAAATATTAAAGAGGCTTACTGTTTGTCCTGATTCCTTGTGGAGAAGTTGGGTGAATATCCAATGCATGCAAAGGTCGGAGCGGATTAGATCTATTTTGGAGTCGTTCCACAGTGTGCAGAGCCCTCCTGACGCGCCTCTAGCATTGTCGTCTAAACCCTGGCTGCTTCTGCATACGTTTTTTAAAACTTTTATAGAGTCCTGTTGACTCATCTTGGTTTCCTGGATAAGTAAGATGTCCGTTCTCGTTGCTTTGATTATATCCCTGAGAGCTTCTTCCTTCTTTTTTCTGCCTAGACCCTTACAATTCCAGGATGTTATCTTCATTGGTTATTTTGTGGGGGGGAGTGACCTCCTTGGGACGCCTTAGTCAGCTTCCTAGTTTGCCTTACTCCGATTAGTTGCTTGATGGTTGGTTGTGCTCCTTTGAGAACGTCCTTGTAATTTTCCTGATCCCTTTCCGCTTTTCTGGATTTCCTACCTCTGCCTGGCCTCTTTGGAGTGTCCCAGGCTTCACTCATTCCGTCTGTTTCATTCCCTGACGAGATCTCTCCCTCCTCGATGCCTTGATCCGCCCCATTCCTTGGAGGGGAGATGAGTTTCTCCGTTCCTTCTGCTGCTTTTGGGGTTCCTCCGATTTCCGGGATTTGGTCGCCTCTTTCTTCTTCACCTTGGCCGATGTTTCTTGGATCCACCATTTCACCTTCGTTTCCCAGTGGTTTGAAGTTGTTTGTCGTCTCTATATTTCCGGGGTTGCCTTGATCCAGAGTTGGGTTGTCCCTTCTTGGGCCTTTGGACTTCGTTCTTCCTTTCCGGGGTTGCTGCCATCCCTCCTCCCCTGCTTTCTCTGTGTGTAGGGTTTTTGGGCAGTTTCTCTGGAAATGTCCGTATTCATGACATCCTCTGCATTTAAACGGTAGTTGTTCATAGTCCAGTTTTTGTAGGTGGTGCCATTCCCCCACCTTCAGTTTTACCGCTTCCGGTAAGCCTATTGCCAAATCAACTTCCACGCAGATTCTGGCACAAGAATATTGGTCTTTTGGGTCGGCTTTGTCTATGTAGTGGCCTAGTCCATTCCCAATGGCTTGCAACGACGAGGAGTTCCAGCAGTGGATTGGTAGATTTGGAAGTCTAACCCAGACCAGGACGTCTTTTGGCACTTTTGAGGCTAGATCGAAGTTTGGAGTCCACCGATTCAGATAAAGGCCCTGTGTGCCCATGAAGTATGGCCCGTTTCTGAAGATTAGATCCCGATCCTCCTGGGAGATGAACTCGAAGATGAAGTAGCCCCTTCCAACGACATAGCAGGTTACACTATTTTTTTCTAATGGCCTCCAGTTCCTTTGGATCCAGTTGTCTGTTGTCCTGGTTGAGGGCTAGAGCCCCATGAACTGACCTACCATACCTCGCTCTGATAAGGAGAGTGCTACCTTCATTGGCTGTTCCAGGGGAAGATTGATCTCTGGAACGTTATCCATCCTTCTTACAAAGCTTGACGGTTCCTCCTGGATCGCTTTCTTCCTGCATGCAGTGACTAGTTTGTTGAAGGATGCGGTTGGGGAGGGAGGGGGCGGCGACTCCCCTCTGCCCTGGCTCGGCATGGTAGCAGAGGCACGAACCCTAGCTCAGATTTTTACCTCCACGCGCATATTTCATTCTGTGAACGTTTTTTATCCGAAAGATAGAGCACTTATTTCAGTGATATAAAAGGTGGTGAGCTTGGCTCGGAACGGTTAATGAAACAGCAAGCAGCGGCCATGTTCGGTTTCGAGCCTGAGACCTGACCGTCGTTACATGACCGACCTTACCACTACGCCGCACCCACGACCTTTTCTCTAGTTTTGTTAACAACCATTTCCAATCTTATTTCCTGTAATTGTCTGGCTTCAACTGAAATCCCGAGTATTTTATCCCTTCTGAGATGTTATGAAATGTGAAAGGAAATAACCTTTGGTATACATCCATTTCCTCTCCTTCCATTTCGGAGGTAGTGATGGTATATTTTTGGATGTTTATTATCATCCATGTAGCCAATCAGAAAAGAGTTAAAATGTCAGCTAAAATTTATGCATCTCCCACTCGCCCATTACAAAAAATGAGAACATCGCCCACGAAAAAGAGATGAGTGATCCTCATCCCAGGTGCAACTTGAATTCCTTGGAAATTCCTTGCCCTTGCTGTTGTGTCTATAGCTTTACTCAATCCTTCAGCCACCAGAAGAAAAAGAAGTGGGGACAAGGGGAAACCTTGACGTAGACCCCTTTCTGATATGAAAAAGGGAGAAGTTTCCCCATTCATAAGGAATGCAAAAGAGACCAAAGATATGCATTTCATCACCCATTTTATGAAGGGGACTTCAAATCCGAGATGGGTAAGAAGAAGTCAAATATAATCCCAACTCACTCGATCATAAGCTTTTGAAAGATCAATATTTAGGATTTCCCCCTTTGTTCTTGCAGTCTTTAGGCTATGTAGACCTTATTAAGCTACCCCTATTGCCTCGTGTATCTGGATCCCTTCTAAAAACCCGAACTGTTCTTTGGATATGGCCTCTGATAGAAAAGGATTTAGTCGATGAGCTATTATTTTGGCAATAATTTTGTAAATACAATTGCACAGAGAAATTGGCTTGAAATCATCAAAAGACTGAGGATCATTTACCTTAGGAATGAGAGGTAAAAAAATAGTATTGAAGGGTCCATGAATTCTGCCATTGGTACGAGATTCCTTAATAACTTTTAATAAATCTGCTCTGATTGGATCAAAGAACCCCCTGAAAAATTCTATTTTCCATCCATCTGGACCAGGGATTTTATCCTTCTAGAAGATAAGTAGTGTTTCTTTAACCTCTACTTCAGTGACTTCAACAAATAAATCTCGGTTCCCTTGTTCATTCACGAAGCTTGAGAGATATAATGTCAGCTTTATAATTTCTGCAATATTTACTCTCCTTTCCGCTTTGAATAACGTTTGAAAATGGTTTTTACCCAGGTTTGAAAGGCCTTCAAAGGAATTGATAGATCTGCCCTCCTAATCCTTTAAGCTCCAAATAGTTTTTTTTTCTCTCCTCCCCTTAGCATAGGCTTGAAAAAAAATTGTATTTTTATCTCCGTTCTCAAGCCAGATAACTCTACATTTTAGTCTCCATGTTTCTTCTTGTTCCGCCAGCAGTAGTCTACTCCTGGCTTCAAGCCTTTTCACAATGTCTTGAGCCAATACTGTCATGAACCCCGACTCTGAATCTTCTTGTAACAACCTCAGTTGTTCCTCTATACTTTGGAGTTCTTGTTCCTCTGCTTTCTGTTTTGTTTTTTCCCAAGGGATAGCCATTTTTTTTATTCTTTTGAGTTTTGTTGCAAATTGAATACCTGTCGAAGTACCTTCTAAGTCCCTTACATCAGTCCAATTGGACTTGACCTACTGCTCAAAACTCTCATCTTTTAACCAAGAGGATTTGAATTTAAAAGGGGTTACATGCTTTTGGGGTCCTCCTTCCATTTCAAACCAAACTAGGGAATGGTCTGATTCGCCTCCACTTCCAATCCATTGACGAAATTGGAAAGGAAGCAATGCTAAAGGTTCATAGATCAAAAAATGATCCAACCTTTTTGCAATACGAGCCTCCCCCACCCTTATATTCCTCCAAGTGGGTAATAGCTTTAATGGAGCTATATTAATGAGGCCATTGGATTCCAATAGGTGACTGAAGAAACCTGCTTGGTTGTCTGGGTGTGTTAAGGGACCCCAAATTTCAGCTTCCCCTAAAGATAAATTTAGATCTCCCCGTAATATTAGAAGATCATTTTTTAAGAGATCTTTACCAAATAGATTTTCCCAAAAAGTGATTAGGTCTGTATGAGGGCCATAAACATTAATTATTTTGATCACCTTTCCAATACCTTCCACCAAAAAATATCCCCCTAGACCAGAGTCAAAATCCCATGAGTTTAAAAGTTTGATACATCTATCGCTCCATCCAATGACTAAGGCACCTGACCTACCTCTGGCATCCAGACCCAGAAAAATTAAACCTGGGAAGAGGGCAGTTAAATTTTTGGTAGTCATGGCTTCATCTACTAGAGTTAATTGAAAAAGAACTACATCAGGATGCTGTAAAAAAACCAACCGCTTTAGTGCAGATTTTCTTTGGGGACTTGCCAAATCCCAGCAATTGAAGGTGAGAAGTTTCATGGGGGAACCCCTACCGGGGATTTCGCTACTCTAAGTTCCCCTACAATTGAATTTTATCACCCTGAAGCTATGTCAACCAGTGCTCGGGATTGTGCCTTGGAGAGATGTGAGTTTCTACCTCTTCCCTTTTTTATTTTCTAAATCTCCGAATTTGGGCCCAGATCTCTGTAGTCTGCATTGGGAATGGAGATTATTCTGTTGCGGAGTTGGAAATGAATGATTGAGTCCTCAGAATCCTCATAAGAAGAATCTGCGGATGACCGAGAGACTGGGGATCTGGGTGGAGAGTCCATACAGACAGAAGAGTTGGGCAAGGACTGGTGGGACGATTGTGGGGGCTTGGGAAGAGGCATTAAAGCCGAAGTGTTTGGAGAGAGAAGATTCTGAAGGGAGTGACAACGGTCCACCGATGATAATTTAAAATATTTAAGAAAATCATTTGTTGGTCGAGAGATAGTAAGATGCATACCCAAAAGGTTGTCGATCAGAAACTGTGGGACGCCCTCTGAGCGGACTTCTGAAAACTTCGCATCTCTCTCAATTGGGACTATTGTCGTCGAATCGCCCTCCTATATTTTTGATACCTCTGCCTCTACTATCCAAGAATCATTTGGATAACAGGTTGGAGTACCCCCCGAGTCCGACCCCGAAGAGGGAGAGCCGACTCCAAATATTTCCAAGTGCTCCCCATCAAATCTGTACTCCGAAGTACATCGATTGTTCCTGTGCTCCCTCATAGAGGACTTGCAATCTTTAACAATGTGCCCATACTCATGGCACCTCTTGCATCTGAAAGGCACTACTTCATAATCTAGGATTTGAACCCTAGTCCTTCCCAAATATTTCAAGTTAAGGAATTCCCTAAGCCCTTCTCTGATGTTTAGAAGAACCAGAATCCTTGCCACCGACATATCCTTGGATTCTAAGAAGCCCATATCTACAACTAAAACTTCCTCAGGAAATTCGCAATTGCTTGAAAGCATTTTTCATTCCAAAGGTGAGGGGGAAGGCCCGACAGTCATACCCATATTGGTATGGATTCCATCCTTTCACTTGCAGTGTCGAAAGTAGGGTTCCATAGCTTCATTAGGATCGGAGAAGAGTCGATGAACCAACGTTTTTGAAGTATCATCGTAGTATGTGATTGTTCTGAGAAAACAAGCATGAACCAACCTCTAGACAAACGACTGATTTTGGGAGGATGGTCGTAAGACACATCTCAATTTTCCGTAGCCCATGCCTTTAGCATCTTCTCACTGAATTGGTGGCCATATGCTTTCCCTACTAAGGTTTTATCTACCATCTCTACTACCCCAGGGATATTTAGATCATCAATGAGAGTAAAATTAGGATTTGCCTTGGAAGTTGCAACGCACTTATTCTGTTTCTTTTGCCTTGTCTCTCGAGCTCCCGTAAAACCTTGATTCTGAGTTAACCGAGTGTTGTTTCTAGGCTCCCCGCCAAAAACTGAGAACCATTCACTGGAGTTTGAGGGTCGTAAATTAGCTACAATAAACCCCTCCATATACTCTTCAGGCTGATCCAATAAGTAGGCTTACTCTGTGTAAGGGTAGAACAAGTCTAGTGTTGGACCTTGTTCCAGCGAATCCCAATTTTCAAAACCTAGGGTTGAGTTCACGTGTCCTTCACCTGTAAGTACCACTTGGGAAAACCCTTGCTCCCTCGGAAAAGTAGAAGAACATACAGACATCGATGGATTCGGGAACGACCAAGATAGGTTTTTCGTGGTCAAAGAGGGGGAGAAACCACACAGTATGGGGGAAAAGGAGACTTTGTTAGTCTGAGAAGACAAATTGAACCAGGCGGTTGTGTCAGGAAGGGAACAGACGGAGCTAATCAGTGGTGACACCACCCCCGAACTAGTAGCTCTACCGAGCCAAGAAAAAGCGGGTTGCCAACTGTCCCCATCCAAGGCAGTAGTTCACCTGGCTCGGGCGAATATTCCACCATGTCATCATAGTTTTCCATAAGGGAAGCTCTACACCTCTGTAGGATTACCCAGAGATCTTATTTCCTCCTGACCGCTTGGGATTCCTACTACCGAAAACCCTACGGTCAACACTACACATGCTATCCAAAACAAAAACCCCAGGCCTGAGCCCCTTAACACTAGAAATGTCTGGAGGCCCATGCGACTTCACACGCAGGTCACAGGAATGTGCAGGCCGCAAGAAACATCCTCCCTCTGATTTTCACAATTAATTTAAGCCGAATCGGGGCAAGGGCATATAGAATTCTTCTACTTGCAAAATTTGAGTATTTCATCCTTTCATTCAGTAATATGTTACTTTGAGATTATGAAAAATTGAAATATTAAGATCGTCCTTGTATTAAGACATGAACAACAAAGTCTTGTTCACAATGTTTGGGAGCACTGATATTTACAAGGATTTTTTTGTTAATTTATGTTAAATCTTAAATAATTAAGATTATGCTATATAGTTAGAAAACATCTTTTATGATTAGTTGAGAGTTTTGAAAAAGTCACACTTGAATTACAAAATGAAGAACAATTTAAAAGAAAAATTGTGTTCAAAATATTTACTTCTATCAAAATAAAAAAATTTAAACTAATAAAATAAAATAAATAACATATCGGAAAATCTTTCTTTCACATTACTATTCAAATAAAATTATAAAAAATCCTATAAAAAGTCTTCACATTATACTATATATTTATATATTTTGAGTAACAAAAAATACCATTCCCATAAGAATTTTTTGTGGGGTTATATGTGGCATGCCGGATGTGTGAAGAACCTATTCCACGCACAATTTTTTGTTATATTTATGACTTTTATAATGATTTGATTTAGCTATGATTTTGATTTGTATCTCACTTAGCTCTGTAGGGGTGTCGATTGACCTTGTTTGCTTATATTTTGTTTTAATGGATATTGCATGGGTATCATGGTATTTTTTTGGGGACCATGTACACCATTGTATTTTGGTTCTTCAAACCCACGAGACCGACAACACGTTTCTTCAGTTCAGTTCTTAAGTCAGCCAGTTATAGGCTCAGGTGAAGGCAACAACAAAAAATGGGTATCGAACAAGTGATGGCAGCAACAGGGGCCAGTTAAGGAACAATATTGGCTCGGGTGCAGTACAATACTTGCTTGGGCACAGTATAGGTATGCTACCTGTGACAGGGAGGTACTGCATACAACTTCTAGGTTGTAGAGGTCGAACGATGGAGTTCTCAGAGTGAAACAATGGCAGACTGGTGAATTGTGAAAATGTGAGGGTGACTGGGGAGAATCGTCCCCAACGAAGTAATTTTCCCCACATATAACGACATGCACTCTGATTGACACATGGCCCTCCAGGAGCTTGTTCCTCTCCACTTGTAGATAATTCCCCTTCACATAAGAACTTAGGGTAATATGAGATTTATCCTTGCCTTAGGATTTTGGAATAATAATATAATATTCCCTTATAGATAGGCCCTCTAGCTTAGCCCCTTTTCTAGGCTCTTATCCCCTCCCTTTCCATTCCTAGTGGAGTTTAGCCCATTTTTTAGGTCATTTGAAATCCTATAGAGGATTGGGAATGTAGCTTGGATTGCATTACCTACATCAATGTCTATTCATAATGTATTCCATGTATCATTGCTCAAAAAGTATATACATGATGCTAATCATGTTATTGATTGGAATGTGATTCAGGTGGAGCAAGAAGGTGTTTTTCAGGTGTATTCGGTGTACATATTGGACCGGAAAATCAAGTAGATTTGGAATCGATCCATATAGTTAGTAAAGGTCCAATGGACTTGGTACAATCCTGAGGATGCAACTTGGGAGCACGATGCGGGCATAATACCCACATATTTTTGAATATTTTTGAAAAATCTTGGTCATAAATGTATTTATATATTGCACTGAAGACAATGCATAAATAAGGGGAGGGGAATATAATACCCCAAGACCAAGCCTCGATTGAATTGTAAATATGTTTTATAGGCTGATGAGCCAAGTGATTATAAGCTAGGAGGCTTATGTGATGATTAGACTGGAGAGCCTAGATGCTAAAGGCTAGTGAGGCTATTTTTGTACATGTAAACACTCACTTCATTAATATAATACATCGTTGCGTGTAGACTGACCACGATAAAAGAGTATGGGGGACTAAACTCCACTAGGAAGGGAAAGGGAGGGAATAAGAGCCTAGAAAAAGGGCTAAGCTAGAGGGATTATCTCTAAGGGAATATTATATTATTATTCCAAAAGACTAAGGCAAGGATAAATCTCATATTATCATAAGTTCTTATGTGAAGGGGACTGATCTACAAGTGGAGATGAACGAGCTCCTGGAGGGCCATGTGTCAATCAGGGTGCATGCAGTTATATGTGGGGAAAATTCGTTCGTTGGGGAGGATTCTCCCGAATCACCCTCGCATTTTCACGATTCACCAGTTTGTCATCGTTTCACTCTGAGACCTCCATCGTTCGACCTCTGCAACCTAGAAGTTGTACGTGATACCTCCTTGTCACAGGTAGCGTACTCATACTGTACCCAAGCTAGTATTGTACCATACTCAAGCCAGTATTGTTCCTTAATTAATCTATGTTGTTGCCATCACTTGTTCCATACTCATTTTATGTTGCTTCCTTCACCTGAGCCTGTAACTTGTTGACTTAAGCAATGAACTGAAGAAATGGGTTGTCAGGCCTGTGGGTTTGAAGAGGCGGGTTGTCAGGCCCGTGAGAAACTCTCTCCACGTGAGAGAATTGTTGGGAAAGTGATTTCCTGAGGGAGCCCAATTGCAGCTATAGTGCTTTGATAATTCTTTTTCGGCTTGTTGCTGACGCCCTCGAAGGGAAGTGGGGCAGCCGAAGGGTTGTTGATCATAGAAGGGGCACACTTCCTATGGTGGAACGGGAATGTGGGGAATGAGAGGTTGTAGGTTGTTAGTTTGATTTGGCTCGTGGAACGAGATCCTTCATGTTGTCTGATTTGTCTCATCATAGCTAGGAATCCCTTTACCTGGGTGGAGTTTAGTCCCAGCTCAAGGGTGACCCACTGCTGAGAGTTATGAGCAGCGTGGTCTAAGGCTGAGAGGATCGTGGAAGATTTACACGCAGTTGGTGGTCTTCTATAAAAAAAATTGTGTGTTCATTTGCATGTTGTGTATTTATACCTGTCTGTATATTTATGAGTATTGCATGTGTATGTTGCATGTATATGTTTAATGTTATTTCCGCCTGAATCTATATATTGTAGAATATATTTGTTTGTTTTAAGTTTTTTATATAAAGTCCCGTAAAAGTTTCCGTGACATAACCAACACGTATAAAGTTTATTTTGGGTGTTGGATTTGTGGAAGAGAATTTATTAGTTTTTAGGATGGTAAATTGTAAAAAATTGTTTCAATTTTATTCTATCCATTCAAATTTATTTTTAAATTATTATTTATAAAAAAAATTATATATAGAATAAAATAAAATAAATAATACATCAATAAATATTTCTTTCACATTATTATTCAAATAAAATTATAAAAAATCCTATAAAAAGTTTTAATATTATACTATATTTATATATTTTGAGTAATAAAAAATACCATTCCCATAAGCATTTTTTGGTATGATGATTTGATTTAGCTATGATGATTTGACTTGTATCTCACTTAGCTCTACACGGGTGCCGGTTGACCTTATATGCAGATATTTTATTTTGATGGATATTGCATGTGTATCATGGTATTTTGTGGGGATCACCTCCACCATCGTATTTTCGGTGTTGGATTTGTGAAGGAGGATTTATTGTAGGTTTTTTTTCGGCTTCAAAAAATGGTAAATTGTAAAAAATGTTTCAATATTATTTTTTCCATGTAAATTGATTTTTAAATTATTATTTATAAAAAATTATAAAAATTGATATATATAATTATATTATAAAAAATATAAAATAATTATGTATATGATTGTATTTAATTATAGTTTATGTATAAAATTAAATAAAACAACAGTTGATATATATTTATTGACATATATTAACCTTCTTGCAAAATCTTTACCATAATTTGTAAATACATTTATATTAAAAAATAATTTGGATTTAATTTTTAAATAAAAGTAATGTTTTTTTATAAATATTATTTTTTTTAAATACATTATATACATTTATTTAGATTTAATTTTTGGATAAGATAATATATATTTATTGACATATATTAATCATCTTGTAATTTTTTTTATATAATTTGTAAATACATTTTATATATTAAAAAAATATTTTTAATTTTTAAATAAAAATAAGTGATTCGGGTTATTGGAGACTCAAAGATCATCATAAATTGGTTAAAGGACAAAGGAAAGTTGCAAGTGGCTTCCTTGATTGGTTGGATGGATGACATAAATATGGAGGCAGATACTCTTTCAAAATTGGCTCTCAACAGTCCAGAGCCCCTGGAATGAGGGCAGAGAGGGGCCTTCCATCGCACCTGGAATGAGGGCAGAGAGGGGCCTTTCATCGCACCTGGAATGAGGGCAGAGAGGGGCCTTCCATCACTATCAACCTTTTTTAACTCAGCTTGGTCTATTTTATTTCAATTTGAATTCTATCGGTGAAAGCGGTATTATTAAGGACAATATGTTTATTATGTATCTTGTCTTTTGGGGCCTGAATATCAATGTTATAACTATAATGTGTACAGCCTGAGTGGGTCTAATGGTTAAGAACATGTGTTTCCTCTTAAGAGGTCACATGTTCAAATCCAGAGGGGGGTAGGGTATGTATACCTTCGTAGAGCAATATGTTGAATAAAAACCGTTTTTCCTGGGTAAAGATGAAAAATGCCTCACTTGCGAGTCTCCATGGATTCAAGTTGGATATGTAATGTAAATTTTTTTAAAATATTAATAATGGTTGGAAGGTATCTTCTCTATTGAAGAGTTTGTATATATGGTTTAGATATATCTTAACTGAGATGCTCAAAATGAAGTTGACCAATGACATTTAAAAAAAAAATATTTCAATGTGGGTCATAAATGAAATATTTCAATATCCAGCCTAAGTTTTGTGTGTGTAAAGCAATCAAAAGTAGAACATTTATTATGGTTAAAACATTTGAAGGGTGTGTTGTTAGTATGATGGATATGTGCAATTCCTTAGATGCACATAAATATAAAGGAGAGTAGATCCATCTTAGCTTTGATGGAACATGATAGATACATAAGATGGATCTATACTAGTTTTTTACATTTATATATGTGTGTCTACATGTGCCACATGTCAACTCCATGTTGAACAAGGAAGAGATTGCACATCTCCATCATACTCAACAAAACACTATTTTTTTAAATTAATAATAAAACATACATTGCTTAAAGTTAAAAATATAAAAAATAAATAAAAACCTAAAACGTTTATACTACCTCTTAAAAAAAACAAAATTTATAAGTTTTAACAAATAAAATTTAGTAAATCCTAAAATTTTGAAGATTGTATTTATAAAATAATTATTTTTTAAAATAATTGTAAATCAATCCAATTAAATTCAATCAAATAATTTTTTTAAATTTAATTAATCCTAAAAATTTTAAATTGTATTTATAACATAATTATCTTTTATTTAAGTCTTAAAAAATAAAATTTAGTCAATCCTAAAATTTTAAAGATTGTATTTATAAAATAATTGTAAATCAATCCAATTAAATTCAATCAAATATTTTTTTAGATTTAGTCAATCCTAAAATTTTAAAAAGTGTATTTATAACATAATTATCTTTTAGAATAATATTTTATTTTTTTTTAAATAAAAAAGTTGGAGCCTGTTATATTGACATAAACATAATACAACATTGTTGGGGATGCCAGCTGTCCCGCCTTAGCAGGAAAGCGAGACAGCTGGACATCCCTGTCCACATATCATCATCTTTGCAGAGCAGTCTGAGAGTATCAAAATGAACACTACTATCTTCCGCCCGTGGGAAACCGGGAGTAGCAAAATTAAAACTAGTGCTTGCAACTGAGACTCGAGCATAAAGAAAACTAACTATTTTCAGGCATAGACCAGTAAAACAAATCCCAGAGACAGAGTTGGGGCTTAAACATCAGGTAACCTCGGATCCCAGGAGAGCGTCGGCAGCTTCAGTGTGCCTCCATCGTGCAGGGAAGACGTACGTCCTGGCGCAAGTTGGACACTGTTTCTTCGGCGTAGCTCTGGAATGCGCGGCGAAGAACAGGTCTATTCTCTGCTCCAGCCGCTCGATGCGAAAGACCTGGTCCGCGAGGAGATTGCGCACATCAAAGAGAAGGCTGAGGTAGTCCGCGCGGGGTGAGGGTGGCTGAGTTGGGCTAGTGTCTGCTTTCTCTTCCGGCGCATGAGTTCCTGTGTCGTGTCGGATGGGCTCGGGAGGAGCCTCCTCCTTCACATAGCAAGGAGTGTATGGTGCCTCGTTTCCACTGTCGTCGGGGTTGCACTGCACCCCTGCCATCCCTGAAGTGCTGTCCACACCAATACACGAGCGAGAGTTCCAGTGACCTGGAGCTGTAAACCAGGTATAATCGGGGGGGCTCTCATGTCCTGCGTCCGGGATAACCTCCTCTACAATTGCCTTGCCCCACATCCTTCTCCTTCTGGCCACGACTGCTAGTGCTTTTTCGAAAGATTCCTTGCGTTTTCGCCTCGATTTTGCAGCATGCCAGGCCGCTCCCCGTCTCGGTGTGCCCCGGAGCCATGGCATGGCGATGCCAGGTGATAATTCGGCCAGGCAGTTCGGCCCCTTCAAACGGATGGGAATAACCTTGCTGTGGAGCGAAATTTGCTGCCAGACACAGGGTCGCGAGAGCTCTTGGTATCCCGGAGGTTCACTGCGTGCAATGAACCGGAGAATGGTGTCAATTACAATATACAACCCCATCGCTGCCTGCATTAAACTCTGAATCTTGGTGCAGGTACCTTTGCCTTGTGCGAACAGGCTCCGTAGTTGAATGCGCTTGTGGGAATTCATGGCGATTTAATTTTGAATTTGACAAGAGCCGATGGGCGCCGTGCCTCCCTGTCCCAGCTCGCAGCCACGTGTTCGCCTTTACCTCGCTGTCACCCCATCCGGGGAATCTTTTAGAATAATATTACAATTGTAAAAAAATCCAATTAAATTCAATTAAAAAAAATTATGTATTTTTTAAAATAATATTATAATTATAAAGCAATCCAATTAAATTCAATTAATTTAAAAATTCTGCAGAACAAAATTTTTAAAGGTAAAAAAAAGATTGCAAATTTTCCATAAAAAAACAAAAACAACAGTGATAGAAAAACTGAAACTACAAGTGGTGGGTCCTTTGATCCCTGAAATTGGGTTCTCCTATCCGAGAAAAAATGCAACTAAGGGTTACATGGTTCAATTTCAGGAAGGTAGAGGCAAAATTTATTTAGCCGTTGAAGGGAGGTGGAAGAAAAGAAAAAATTATTTAGCCGTTGAAGGGAGGTGGAAGAAAAGAAAAAATTATTTAGCCGTTGAAGGGAGGTGGAAGAAAAACTATATATATCAAGCCTAACCCTATTTCAACATTTTCCTCCTCCTCTATCTATGGTTTGCACTGGTTTGCATGTGTGGTTGTCTGTTTGTGTGATCTGATGGGTAGGTTTGAGTCTAAGTCGAGATGTCTAAGTCAGTCATCAGTCTGTTTATGTGTGATAGAGGAGGATGATGGACAAGATTGAAGGCGAAGGCACCTGGTTGGATAAAATATCTTCAAGGGAAAGGTGGCCAAGATTTTTTTGGCTCAAGGAGACTGGTGATCTCTCTCAGTTTTCTCCATGATCTTTTTCAGTGGCTTCTTTTGATAAATGTGATTCATTACCTTGTTTTATTTCAGCATTCTAAATTATTTTCATTACATTGTTTTCATTCAGCATTCTAATACGGAAGGAAGCTGTTGCTCATTGGGGAAAAGAAATCGCTACTCCAAACTCGCGCTCCAGGTGTGTATTGATGGCTCTCTCTCTCCCTTTAACTATGACGCACCTGCTATGATTATTAATTTTGATTATCAGCACTTGCTTTAACCCACCTGTGTGGATGAATCTGTCTCTAGCTTAACCAGTTTATTACACATATTTTTTCATCAATCATTGTAACCCACTTGTTTATTGGGTTTAACCTGCCTTGTATTAAATTTAACAACCCACCTATCCTATTTATTGGATTAACCCTCCATCATTGGTGTTGCTGCAGTCAAACCCTTCATTAATGGTTTAATATACCTCATGTTGGTGCGGTCAAACCCTTCATTAATATGCAGATGAATTTAAGAGCACATTATTCCCACAAATCTGATTTAGTATACATGAATCGATGAATGGTTGTGGTATATTAAATTTAACAGCCCACCTATTTATTGGATTAACCCTCCTTCATTCATTTATGGTTTAGTATACCTAATGTTGCTTCGGTCAAACCCTTAATTAATATGCGGATGTATTTAAGAGCATATTATTCCCACAAATCTGGTTTAGTATACCTGAATCCATAAATGGTTATGGTAACATTAGGGTTTCTTGCAACATTCCTTGCAATTTTGAACTCTGTATCTCTTAATTAAAATAGTGCTTTAAATTCCTTGCAACATTCGGTGGCATTCTAAATGGATTTCTGTACCGAACACACGGCCTTCCACAAACCTTTATGTATACTATGTAGCTGATTCGCCAATTTAGAACTCTCTCCATGGACTCCTCCAGTGTCTTGTGCTAACTGATAATTTATTCGGTATATTTATAAATAGTTATAGTTTTTTTTGGAAGATCATAATGATTTTCACCATTTCTTTTTCCCATCACCAACTCCGGTTGATGTCGTCCGTCTTTAGAAACGTACTCCACCAGAGTTGAGTTCACCATTTCTTTTCACTAAATATGGAAACCAACAAATTGTTTACTAAATGTGGAAACCTTCTTT
This sequence comes from Picea engelmannii, assembly GCA_009831015.1. Lineage (NCBI taxonomy): Eukaryota > Viridiplantae > Streptophyta > Pinopsida > Pinales > Pinaceae > Picea > Picea engelmannii. Next base: position 689,994 of record ML778197.1, on the reverse strand, counting down.
AAATTCCTTGCAACATTTCGTTTATTCAGTATTTATAGATAGTTTATTTGCACTTATAGTTTTTGCATTTTGGGGGTGATCATAAAGCTTTTCCTCATTTGTTTCCACATTCGCCGATGTGTCTTCCGTCTTTAGAAATGAACTCCGCCAGAGTTGAATTCACCATTTACATTTGCCATCACCAATTAATTATTTACTAAATGGGGAAACTGTCAGAGTTGAGTTCACCATTTACGTTTGTCATTTATAGATAGTTTATTTGCTACTTATCGTTTTTGCTTTTTGGGGTGATCATAACGCTTTTCCTCATTTGTTTCCACATTCGCCAGAGTTGAGTTCACCATTTACGTTTGCCATCACCAACAAATTATTTACTAAATGCGGAAACCTTTCTTTAATTACAATAGTGGATTAATGTGGATTCTCACGGTTCCCCGTACTTAGAGACAAGGTTCCGGCGTTGACTTAATATAGTAATTGTGATAAATAATCAGGTTGTGCCAGATAACTCGGCTCTGCTTTTCTGCAAGTTTTTTTATGTTGTTGGAATATAATTTTTTGAAAAATAATAAAATTCATATTATACAAAAAATTTAGGAGGAATAATTATATTATGTATATGCCAACTTATTTAAACAGTTTTTGTTTTGTTTTATTTTATTTTATTTTCATAAAATAAGTAAAATTATATAATTTCTTAAAAAATAATAAAATTCATATTATTCAAGAAATTAAAAAAGAATAAAATTCATATTATTCAAGAAATTTAGAAAGAATAATGTAATATTTTTTATAATAAATATGGTATTGAGTAGATTGAGTATTATCATTAAAATTAAACATGTATAATTATAATAAATATTTTCATATTAATTTTTAGGATGGTTTTTTATATTATGATAAAGGTAGTATCAAATAAATTGATTATTATTATTAAAATTAAATATGTATAATTATAATAAATATTTTCATATTAATTTGTAGGAATATTTTTTTTAGATGTGATTAAAATAGATTGACTATCAACATGTTAAAAGAGGTGAAAAAAAATTTAATATTAATTATATAAATAATTATATTTTTCATCATATTCAATTAGAAATGAATTTTTTTCTTATAATTGTATATGGTGGTATTGTAGGTATATTTTGGAGAACGATCATTTATTATATGTTTGCTTAAAAGAGATATAAAAGTATATTTTTCATTATATTCAATTAGAAATATTTTGATATGATTTTTTTTTCTTATAATTGTATATGATGGTATTGCAGGTCTATATCCAAAAACAGTCCCTTATTATATGTTGTTGAAAAGAAATATAAATGTATCTATATGTGTATTTCTTCTCTTTTTCATTTTTTAAATATCGTAAGAGAGTTATGTACATACAATTATTAATAAAAATATATTTTTATGGAAAAGGTAAAACCTCTTCCAAATGCTCTAAGAAGGATGAGCCCCATTCTTCTTAGAGTAGTGTAGCATCCATTGTTTGTATTTTTTTATTTTTGTCCGTTACTAAATAGACACACATCAAAATACATTTTAGATAAACACAATTACTTCTATTACTTCTCTAACATTCATACTTTAAACATATACTCTTGCATTTCAATTACTATCATATTCATAAAACAACACTTATCATAATCACATCTAAATTATTTAATCATTCATTATAATCTTTAAAACAAAAAATTACACACATCCAAATTATCCAAATATAACAAAAATACTAAATAGTTTTAATAAACAAATCATTCATTTTGATTTTAATTTTCATTTTTTTTTATTATATTTAATACTTTTCCTTCTTCTTTTAATTTTTTTTTTATTATATTTTAGATTTTTTTATTATTATTATTATTACTTTACATATTTATTTAGTTAAAATATGTTATGTTTTATACAATATAATTAAGTTTATTATCGGGTCTTGTGGAGGGTCGAGGATGCTACAATTTGGTATCGCAGCTAAGTTGGAGTAGAGTAGTGGCATTGCCCAGGTCGGTTGATGGTTGGGGATGTTACAAATTGGTATCGGAGCATGGTTACAACACTGAGCCTGGATGGGCCATGTTAGTGGAAGTTGAAGCAAGAGTTTCGGAAGGAGTTGTTGTCAAAATGGAAAAAACTCAAGTTCTGACCCAAGGTTTCAACACTGAGCCTAAATGGGATGGATAAGTGGTAATTGGACTCAAGGTTCAAGTGGAAATTGTGTCTGGAGTACCAATTTCGAACCTCAGAACCTTCCTGAGTGTCAAGAAGTTATCTTGGTCATGTTACGAAGCTCAGGAGGAGTAGCGATATCGTAAAACTACAAAAGAAGTGGTGTTGGGCCACAGAGTAATGTGGACCTTAGGATCTATTCGGGAGAAGGAGAATCCTTCACAATCGTCAGGTCTAGTAATGTTGCGAGGAAGTTAGCCGTGAATTCCTTTGGAAATTTGTAGAGTAACAGAGTTTGTTCTGCACCGTAGGATCTATTCGGAAGGAAGGGAAATCCTTTACGACCGTTAGATCTGGAGAAGGTGTAGAAGGGTTAACCCGGAATCCCTTCGGACTTCGCGACTTCATTGAATTCTGATGCCAAAAACAAGAGAAGGGTTGAAGCCCGAAGCTCCAAAGTGGATCTACATCGTACATCTAGAGAGGAGAGCTCGATCATTGGATCAAGAATGTTAAAAGGTCAAACGCAGTAGGGAAGGGCGAAATATCCCGAAGAGTCGAAGTATTGAATCATGATGGCGTCACTTGGATTGACGTGGACACATGGGTTGTGTGCCACGTATAACTGGGTTCTGAACCCGTGGAAGATTGAAATTCCATATGGAACATGGCGTGTGACACCCATCTGATTGGGCCATGAGTCAGTCGCTAGTATTTTGCCACGTGGCATTCTGTATGAGCATGGATAGTGGGGGCAAGGTTACGTAATGAAGTTAAAGGTCGAAGGACCCACACTGGCATTGATTATGATACATCAAGCTTGACGGCCAGGAGGCATTACAGGGATCCAAGTTGCACGGGAGTTAATTCTCCAAGGCGGTCCCGCAATCCAAACCTCAGTTTCACCAAAGGGTTACGTGTCGGCGCCAGAAGAATTGCAGGATGAAAGGTAGGTTACTCCAAACTATCATTGCATGACCCCGCAATTGGAAGTGCGCTCAGGGATGTGACGTAATGATGTCACCAAAGGTGTTTGGGAATGTTAAGAGATTAACGGTTTGATATGCACAGATGTGAAATCCTTCGAAGTCCCAAATATTCGAAGTTTCAAAACTCAGACTCCTGAAGTTCCATAGTGAGTTTCAACTGTCGGATGCTGAGTAGACGTGGATGGGGTATCCACCATACTTCATGAGTTTGGTAATCTGAACTCTGAGATATTGTTGTGTGGTGCTTGGAAATCTTTTGAAGTTGAAGGTCGAAGGCATGAGTAAGCGCTTATTGATCTAGCACTTGGTCACGACCCATGGTCACGTGTGTTGGGGACTGAGAGAAAGGGACTAGTGCCCAAAAATTATTACAGAGAAGAGAAGAGCTCGGAAGGAAAATGAAATCTGAACATTTTCTTAAATCAGATTGGTTTGAATGCGTAAACTAGTGAAGTATTGAATAAGTTTCTATTGTTTCTCTTCTTTGAGTTTTCGAGTGCAATCAGTGCACATTGTCCACAAGGAGTGCGTTGACAGAGGTAATTTAACCTCAGAGAAGCTCAAAAGAGATATCGTTGAACCTCCATCAACAAAAGTTCAAGGAGTGCACAGGAAGAACTCTATGTTGAGTTCAGAGAGAGATAGAGTCACTGACAACTCTGTAGGGCTCTATCAGGTGGGCATTGAGCGAGTGCAAGTGTGCATAGAGAGAACTCTTTTTCAAGTTCAGGGAGAAGAGTATCAGAGGAAGATACACACAGAGCTATTAAACACTCTGTAGAAAACGCTCAACAAGGTGTGCTTTGAGAAGAAGGTTGCCATGAGGGCACAAAGTTTTCCTTTGAAAGGAAACAAAAGGGTCGAGACCCTTAGGAGACTGAGTAATTCAAAAAGCTCAGAAGAGATAACGCAAGGAGTGCGTGGGAGACAAACTCATTCTAAGTCCTTAATCTCAGAAGAGATAATGCTTACGAGAGTGAAGATGAGATCCAGGAGGCAGACTAACAGGAGAAAATTCAAAGGCCGAAGCCTTTGAACATTGAAAAAATCTTCCAAGTCGAAAGAAGTCAAAATCTCAAGAGGAGGAGCGATAGCAGCCGTCATATCGGTTTTGGGGAGGATCCTGGACCGTTAGATTAGTGTCTAGATGAACAAAGGAAGCACAGAGGAGAGGAACGAATCCCATCCGTTAGGTCTGAGCACAAAGGACCAGCAACTGTTGGATCCAAAGGTAAGCGCACGAGACTTAACCCTTGTGTGCGCAGGAGAAGTGGACTTGTCAAAGTCCCAAAGTCCCAAAGTGATTTGGGACCGTCCATCATCAAGGAGGACAAGTGGCATAAGATCCATAACTTCAGAAGTTTGTGGATAAGGAGGAGGAGAAACAACCGAATTAAATATTGTTCATTGATCTGAAAGTGGACACATGGCACCAAATATGGAACTTTGGGTACGGAGCACTTCGGAGGAAAGCATAGAATGAAAGCGTCAAAGTCCCAAAGGATATATCAATCGTTGATCGAGGAGGAGGTCGAAGGACCGTTGATTTGTTTTTGGTCGGAAAGAGCCGAAGTCCCGAAGAGAATCAGGGTCGTTGATTTGGAGAGGATGTGTGGCAGAAGATCTGTCACTCTGGGGAAATTCACTCCAGAGATTTGTGTGTGTGGAGACATGAGAACTCACGAAGGCTGGAGAGTCGGAGTTCATCAGAACCATCCAATTGCTGAGGACAGGTGTCAATAGATCTCCCACTTCAGAAGATTTTCATACATGGAAAAGCAGATAGTTGAGAGTTGAAACTCCCGAGGGCCGGAGAGCCGAAATCAATCGTAGCCATTGATTTGGAAGGGAGCTACGTGTTGACATATCGTATAGATCTGGGATCGCATGTGGAAGGAGGAAAGAAGGTATAAAAGGGAGGATAGATAGCAGTCATTGATCACGTATCATCGCTAGGGGATTGGAGATCGACGGACAAGATGGATTGCGGGGCCAGAACTTGCTCAGATGTTAAAAATCTGAGAGAGAGTCGCAATTTATACCACGGTTTTAACAAGTGATGTGTGGCAGTAGGAGGTGAATTGTGGGGCGAAAAGTGGGTTGGCCTAAAACCACTCTTGCCCATGCCCGCAATCATAATTTTCCATGAGGTCATAGCCTAGGTTCATATCAAGGAAAGAGATAATGAAAAAGGGGTTAGCGCCTGAAACTTGGAGTTTTGGAAGCGTGTAGGAGTAGTCCGCGGGTTTGTTAGGACCTACACATAGAAGGAAAGGGGACCTATGTAATATTAATAAGTGTCTAGCAAAGGCTCGAAGAGTCAATTCGACTCAGAAGATTGAAAGATCCTTTGATCGGGAGGTCAACAGACCTCGTTGAGTTAGGGGCACTGTGTCGAAAGTGCTCAGGGCATAAATAGTCATGTACAATAACTACAATGAGAGCACAAGAAGATTCAGGAATACTGGAAGAATTGAAGACTTCTAGGTTCAACAAGGAAAAGTTGCACATGGGAAAGAAGTTGCTGCAATTTTTGTGGCAACAAGTATGTTATGGCTTGTTGGGTCAGCCAGAGGAAAGAATTCTTTCATGTTGCAAGTCTTATTGATGATGTTCTTGCATAAGGAGGGAAGCAACAAAGAGCTGAAGTGTTGGTTATAAGTTTGATAAAAGAAGCATGAAATCTTCTACTTCTATCAGACATTCAGGTAGTATAAAATTTATTAATGGTAGTCATGCCGGTATGAGTTTTTATTACTCTTTTTGCATAATTGTTGAAAGGAAATTTAGGTAAGAATTTTCCTAGCCAACGTTATTTTATAAATCACATGATTATATTATTGAATGCATACCACTGGATGTGGTAAAGGCTGGAGGCTTGTATTAATTCAAATCTTTTTAGCTTCTGAATGCACACACTGACATAGTAGAATGTCATGTTAATTTGGTTATGGGGTAATAACCAAAGAATTAAAGATAAGAACTAGTTATAGGAATGAATGCCAGTAAGCTAGTCATGTATGAGACCAAGACCTGGTTGGATATGGCAAGATACGTATATGGAAAGGTTATGAGCCACACAGGTACTAAAAGATTCCTACTATTAAATAAAACTTGGACTGCAACCTTTTTGCTAACACTAATGAACACCACAGAATTATATTTTTGGTGTAGTGTTCGGGTCGAAAAGGAAGGCACCCAATTAATTGGGAAGACAATAGGAAGTGTGTAGAGAATGTGTCAACACATTGGCAAGAATTCCAACTCATGGATGATGAGATACATGACTGAGATAAAGAGCGTTATGTAATTCAATGCAAGGTGCACTGAATAAGTATGCATTGAGAATTGCACTCATGCATAGTAAGTGATAGAATTGTATACTAAATGCAATGATTGAATGTGTTTTGTAAGTACATGCATATATATTATTGCATGGAAATAATTGTTACTAACAACTGAGATGTTGTTAACTCATGAAGTTAAGGACATTTCAGGGAGGTTTTAGACATTGCAACAGGAAAGTTGCAAGTCAAGTAGTCACATGAGCATTGACTACAGTAAATTTTCTTGTTCAGAAAAAGAATTAATGAACTTACAGATATTATTGTGAATATTCATATGCATAGAATGACGAGTCGTTCTAGTTTATTAATTGTTGGGTAATTGTGATTTAATTGCTAGGTGCAAAAAATTCTAAGATCATTGCATAATATTTTGTACATATTGCAATTGAATTATGATGTACAACAAATACTGACAATTTTTTGGTTGTATGCAAGATGAAGCATTACAGGAAAAATGGTATGCATTTTGGTGCCTGTGGAAAACCACAAGGATGGTTGCATTTGTAATATGGAAACAACCAAGATGAATTATGAAATAGAATTTCATGTTTTGGGGAAAATTTTGAATTCCCTTTTGAACTAATTGGAGTTCCTAAATGAATTATTTTATGTTTTCTCATGATAACTGCATGTGGGTGATGCAGATGAGATGATGTTGATTAAAGTGGAGTATTGACTACAAAGAGTAGCTCAGGAAAGATGTCGATTGGAGACCTCTAAGGGCAGTTGTAACTCCTTGAGCCACGGTGCTCTAAGACTTCTGGTCCAGCCTATTGTTGAATCCAAAGGAAAGGGAGGTGTAGGAGTCGATGGACTGAGTGACAGTGAAGGTGCACACTCCTGGTGTGGGACAAGCATGTGGGGAAGAGAGACCATTGGTTGGAGTGCTTCTGAGATTTGGTACCTTGGCGTAGACAATGTGGATATGGATTGTGGATCATGGCTATCTTGGGAAGCCATTGCCTCGATGGAGTCATAGCCCTGCTCAGGGGTGAAAGGTCTTCTCAATCAAAAGATAAGTACAATTCTCTATTTATTGTATATTTTTTATCTTGTATATAATGTTATTAGAATTGCATGTATATACATATATATACATTGCATATATGTTTGCATTACCTACATCCATGATTCTACATAATGTGTTTCATGTTTCATTGCTTAAGAAATATATACTTCATGCTAATCATGCAATCGATTGGAATGTGATTCAGATGGAGCAAGAAGGCGTCTTGCAAGTGCATCTGGTGCACATATTGGACCGGGGAAGCAAACAACTCCAGAATCGAGCCATACGGCTTGTAAAGGTCCAATGGACCTGGTACGGTCCTAAGGACGTGACATGGGAGAATGAGGATGCTATGCGGGCAACATACCCACATATTTTTGAAGATTTTTGAAATCTTATTGATGTTGTGCAAGTAAGTTGCATTGAGGACAGTGCAAAAATAAGGGGAGGGTATTGTAATACCCCAAGGATGAGCCCCAGTTATCTCTATGTATTGTAAACATGTTTAGTAGGTTGGTGATCTGAGCAATTGTAAGTTGGTAAGATTATGTGCAAGTAGGTCGGAGAGCCTAGGTTTTAAAGTCCAGGAGCATGTTTTGTATATGTAATTATGCACTTTGTTAATATAAAAACATCGTTGCATGTAAACCAACCATGAAGAATGAGTGATGGGGGACTAAGTTTCCACAAGGTTGGGTAAGGGAGGAGGCTAAGTGTTGGGCCTAGGGGCTAATCTAGGGGGCTTACCTCTAAAGGGGATAATAATTTATTATTATTTCCTAAAAGGATAAGGTGGTCAATTGACCAAGTGTTGACCCAAGTTTCTGTGAAAGGAACGTATGCAAAATGGAGTGCATGCAGCTCCAAGAAGACAAGTGTTGACCTGGACACAAGCATTTAAAGCTACAGAAGTCAACCGTGTTGGGGGTTCGTCCTCCATTCTTGGATCCGCTATTTATCCTTTTCTGCAGGGAAACTGATCTCTGGATACCCTCACACACCTCTGGAATCAGTAACCTGTGAGCCAAACCATGTTGGGGTTGGTGCACCCATTCTTCCATACTCAACCTGAGTTCATTGCAATCCTTCCCGAGAAACTATTTTTTCTTTGCGTTGTACCTCTGCATAAGCCATGCACCTCTAAAAATCAGACCCGTGAAGTCGACCCACATCTTCTGTGAAGCCTGAGCATCCTGTAAATGTCTATGTCATGTGTGTTATAATTGTGGGTTGTTGCGGCCATGCAATCCCTTCGCTGAGTGTGGCTCACCACCGTCATCTGTTCCTTGCTAAGCCTTGTTGTTTTCCTCCTTGTGCTGGAACGGAACTGAAGAAGCAGGTTTCCAGGCCTGCATGCAACACTCTCTCCAGGTGAGAGAGGTGGTTGTAGTTGAAGAAGCAGGTTGTCAGGCATGTGTGCAACACTCTCTCCAGGTGAGAGAGGTGGTTGTGGCTGAAGAATCAGATTGTCAGGCATGTGTGCAACACTCTCTCGAGGTGAGAGAGGTGGTTTTGGTTGAAGAGGTAGGTTGTCAGGCTTGTGAAAAACTCTCTTCAGGTGAGAGAGTCTACTAGCAGAAGTGAGTTCTCCTGGAAGGGGTCTCGTAGCTGCAACAGAGCTCTGAGAATTCCAGTTCGGCCTATTGCTAAATCCCAAGGCAAGGGAGGTGAAGCAGCCGATGGACTGTGTGACAGTGAAGGTGCATACTCTTGGGGTGGGACAAGCATGTGGGGAATGAGAGTCTATGATCAGTGGGCATAAGTGGCTCTTGGGAGAGAATCCTTCCTCATAAATTTGGTGTCTTCTTGTTGACCTTTCCTACCCTAGGATCCCCTTGCTCGGTGGAGATTAGTCCCAGCTCGGGGGTGACCTATTGCTGAGAGTGATGAGTAGTGCAGTCTAAGGCTGGGAGGTTCGTGGAAGGTCTGCACGCAGTTGGTGGTGTTAGTCCAGTTGAAAGATAAGTATAATTTATGTGCTTAATTTAATGTTATGCATGCCTGTGATGCTGGGATGTTATCATGTATTCCATGTGTATATGAATTATTGTCTATTACATTTGAATCTGTATGGTAGTAGTAACTCTGTGTTATGTGTTTTATTTCGATTAAAAATGCATGTCACATATTTATATGTGAATGTTTTGTAGTGGTAGCATTACCCGGTCTCTGTGGAGGGTTGGGGATTCTACAGTTTGGTATCACAGCTAAGTCAGAGTTGAGTAGTGGCATTTCCCAGGTTGGTTGATGGTTGGGGATGTTACACAAGAAGTTCGAATGTACAAAAAGGAAAACTTCAGGGAGAACAGGTGAAGCATGGGAACAAATCACACAGGTTGGTGAAGCTTTTGTAGTTGGAGAAAATGTGATTGTTATTCAATAAGAACAAGGTGAGAATTTTTTGTTTGGAGAGTGTTTCTTAAATCTAAACAAAAAGAGGCAAAGGAGCTAGAACAACAAAATAAAGTTTTTAAAACAAAATGTAAGGTTCAAGGAAAATGTTGTAACATGATTATAGATGGAGAAAGTATAGAGAATTTGGTATCCACTGTAGTCCTAAACAAACTGAACTTGATGAGGTTGAACCATCCAAACCCTTATCATGTTTCTTGGTTGAAAAAGGGAAAACAGGTCATTGTGACTGAACAAAGTTTATTGAGTTTTCAAATAGGAAGTTTTCAGAAGAAGGTGTTATGTGACGTGATTGAGATGGATGCATGTCACGTACTGTTGGGAAGAACATGGTTATTTGATCGACAAGTTCACAATGATGGTAATGAAAACACATATGAGTTAAATAAAGATGGACAATGATATAAATTAACACCAATGTTGGAGGATACAATAGAAACAACAAGAAATTGTGTTTATATAAACATGAGTAGCAGGAGAATCATGATATGTTCTGCTAAAGAGTTTTTACAAGAAGAAAGAAAATCAACATTTTTTTTAGTAGTGATTCTGAAAGAAGTGAAAAGTGTAGATAAGACAATGTTGTATCTATAGAAATAAAGTTGTTGTTGGATGAATTTAAGGAGATTATTGTTAATGATATGCCAAAGGGATTTCCTACAGTGAGAATTATTTCTCATCGAATTGATTTGATGTATGGATTGACTTTACCTAATAAAGCACCTTACAGGATGACTCTCATAGAGAGTGAAGAAGTGAATCAAAAAGTGCAGGAATTGCATGATCGAGGGTTGATTTGTGAGAGTTTGAGTCCTTGGGAAGTACCAGCAGTATTGACACCCAAGAAAATAAGGGAGTGGTGAATGTTCACTGTCTTGCATTCTATAAACAAGAGCACTATCAAGTATGGATTCCACTGTCAAGAATGGATGATCTAATGGACTATTTGAGTGGTTCAGAATATTTTTCAAAATTTGACTTGAAGAGTGGTTATCGCCAAATTCAAATCAGAGAAGGTGACGAATGGAAGACATCATTCATAATGAAATATGGATTGTTTGAATGGTTGGTAATACCATTCGGGTTAACTAATGCACTTAACATGTTCATGAGATTGATGAACGAAGACTTGAAGACATTTTTGGGTAAGTTCATGGTTGCATATTTGGATGATATATTGATTTTTAACAGGAGAAAAACATAGCATTTTGAGCATGTGAGAGCAGTGTTACAGTGCTTTAAAGAAGATAAACTATTGACAAACCTGAAGAAGTCTACATTCATGCAGCGAGAGTTAGTGTACCTGGGTTTTGTGGTTTCAAAGGAAGGACTGAAAATGGATCCTAATAGAGTGAAGTCTATCCTTGAATGCCGAACACCAAGATGCACATTGGATGTGAGGAGTTTTCATGGATTGGCAGTATTTTACCAGAAAATCATTAGGAACTTTAGTGAAATATGTGTGCCTATTACATAATGTATGAAGAAGGGAGTGTTTCAGTGGACTACAACAGCAAAGAAGTCACTGGAAGAATTGAAGAAGAGAGTAATAACACATCCAGTATCATCATTACCATATTTTAATAAAGTGTTTCAGGTTTATTGTGACGCTAGTGGAAAATCAATTGGAGCAGTGATAAGTCAGGAGAGTAGACCCATTGCATTTCCAGCGAAAAGTTGAACGAGTCCAGAAAGAAGTAATCTATTTATGATCATGAATTTTATTCTATTGTGAAAGCTTTGAGGAAATGGCAACATTATCTACTACTGAAGAAATTTGTCTTGTTCACAACTCACAAAGCTCTGCAGTACATTAACAACCAAGGTAAGTTCAATCAAAAGCATACTAAATGGGTGGAATTCTTGGAAAGTTATTCTTTTGTGCTAAAACATAGGTCCGGGAAGCCGAATAAGGTAGTTGATGCATTAAGTTGGAGGATAACGTTACTCAATACCATGTCGGTAGAAGTGGTAAGCCTGAATTGTCTAAATACATTGTATGAAGAAGATGAAGATTTCTCATAAGCTTGGAAGGCGTGTAAGGCCGTGGAGTTTAGATAGAACACCATATATGGACTACCATATCCAGGAGGGGTTTTTGTTTAAAAATCAACAGTTGTGTATTCCCATAAGTTCCATACGACTGAATATCATTAAAGAATTGTGTAGTGGTGGTTTAGGAGGATATTTTGGCATTGATAAAACCACAACCCTAGTGAAGGAGAGGTAATTTTGGCCCATCTTTATCAAGGATGTTTGAAATTTTGTGGAAGGTTATAGGATCTGTCAATAAGCCAAAGGAAAAAGTAAGAACACATGACTCTATACTCCATTGCCAGTACCCAAAGGACCTTGGGAGGATATCAGTATGGATTTTTTTCTAGGATTTCCTATAACTCAAAGAAAGCATGATTCAACAATGGTAGTTGTTGCTAGGTTTTCAAAAATGGCACACTTCATAGGATGTAAAAAGACTGGTGATTATAGTGAGGTAGCTTAATTGTTTTTCCAAGAGGTGGTTAGATTGCATGGACTTCCACAAAGTATTACTTTATATCATGATACTAGATTCCTTGGACATTTTTGGAGGACACTCTGGAAAATGTTAGGCTCAGATTTGTTATACAATTCGGCATATCATCCTCAAACGGACGGTCGGACAGAAGTAGTGAACATGAGTCTAGGAAATTTGTTGAGAAATTTAAGTGGAGAGAATCCTAGTCAATTGGATTTGGCATTATCCCAAGCTAAATTCGCATATAATTATTCGGTGAACAGGTCTAGGGGAAAGAGTCCATTTCAAATTATTTATGGACGGTCACCAAAAGGTGTGGTAGATTTGGTTGCATTGTCGGATTTGGAAGGAAAGAAGAGTGTTTATGCAAATGATTTTTTGGAAAGTATGCATGAATTACAAGAACATGAAAAGAATAAATTGTAGAACAACAATGAAAGTTATAAACAAAGATCATATCAGCATAGGATATGGAAGGTATTTAGAGAGGGTGAGTTGGTCATGGCTCACTTGAGGAAGGAGTGGTTTCCTTGAGGCACATATAATAAACTCAAATACAAGAAAATAGGTACATGCCGAATTCTAAAAAAAGATCTTTGATAATGATCATCGGCTAGAACTTCTGGAGAAATTTGACATATCTCTTACATTCAATGTTGTTGATCTCTATGAGTTTCATGATAGGGACATAAGAGAAGATGAAGGTACCCTCATTGAATGGGAACAACATCTACCAATCAAATCTGAGGAGCAGATTGAATAAATTCTTGCTACCAAAATTGGTAAGAAGACTCGTCGGAAGGAGTACATGGATTGTTTGATCAAGTGGAAGAATCGAGGGGCAGAGGATGCATCGTGTGTGACTGAAGATAATTTAGCACATGTGAAAAACTCTTCACTTCATTAGTGATCTGCACATGAGTTGGAGCTCATGTTTTTCTTACTAGGGGTGTTTGATGCAAAAGCATCCTTGGGCTCAAGCAATCTGCATCACCCAAAAATATTTCCATTCTGCAAATAGGAAATAAGTCAAATAAGGATTGTGTTAGTGTTCCATTTTGTTTAGTCGGTTTGTTGTAAATTTGAACTGTTGATTACTCCTGCAACTACTCTTGTTATGCTGAAAACTTGTGTTAAAACTCGTGCTAAAACACATGTTGAAACTCGTGTTGAAACTACCCCATATAGTGAAATTTTACAAGAATCATGGTGAAACTCGCGCTGGCACTTCCACGTATAGAGAAATTTTACAAGTTTCATGCTAAAACTCATGCTAAAACTCGTGTTGAAACTGTCACATATAGAGAAATTTTACAAGGGTCATGTTGAAACTCATGTTGGAACTCGTGTTAAAACTCATGTTGAAACTCCCGCGTATAGTGAAATTTTACAAGTGTTGTGATATTTCTTCATTTGCAACATTGTGGTCACATGCATTTGATTTTTCCATGCTGGTATGAATTCATGATGAGTCATAGATATCGTTAGGTAAAAGAACTCATGGCTAAAGGACAAAGTGTGACCCGAGGTCGAAAGGAAGTTGAAGTGGTCCGGAAGATAGAGAGACAATTTGGGTAACAACTCGTTCTTGGAGGGAAGGAAAATCGTTTCAGAGTCGAGGAGGAGTTTTAAAAAGAAATGGAGTGTGATTTTGAAAGGGTTGGTGAACCACAAAGTAAGGAAATCGTAGAAGGTGGACTAGAGAGAAATATTCCAGTTTGGGTGAGCACACAAAAACGGTGAAACAGAATCCCAACTCATACGTGCAGATCATTACCCTTTGGACAATTTCGTAGTGGTTTTCAACCACACAAGTAACAATTCATGGTTGTCTTTTAACCCAGGTTCGATGTGATATAAAAAATATGTTCTTTAGATTGAATTAATAAATGAATGGTATTGAAATTCATGGGTTTTATGGTGTTTTAGTTTCCAGTGGATTTCCTTATTATTTGGAAAAAGTATTTATGTTTTTTCTTTTTTGTTGTGTATTTTTGTAGCAAGGTGTGTGTTGTAATTGTGTGTGTGTGTGTGTGTGTGTGTTGCAGCCAGTTCAGTTCTCTCTGCATCAAAAGGCCGCAACTTTATTGATGATTTATGGAAGCACCTAGATGGCACATCTCTAGCATGTGGCTCTGCCCCTATCTCATATGACATTCTACCGTCTTCCATGTCATTGGTACAATGCCAAGCGAATGTTATTGAAAGGAAATTACTCGAGTCTCTAACTAATATAAGGGGATCTCATTGGAGATAAATACCCCCTTTTTCCATGAACTTAGGAACTAAATAAGGCTTCATGGGATCAGATAGGTGGAGAAGTCTCCATTAATGGCCATAACCCTTGTTTTTTATCTAATGGTCTAGTTCGCATAATGATTCATTTCCCTGTTATTGGTTTTGAGAACGTGAAAGAACTCAATATTACGAAAATCTTGAATTTCCTTGTTTATTATGAGGAATATGGAGTGGAGATGAATGTTTCTTCGAAGAATTTTCATCCTTCCATTCCTGTTTATTATTTTTTACTCCCCTATAACAATAATATTATCGATGCTCTCAGAGCGTGTCAATGTTAA
This sequence comes from Picea engelmannii, assembly GCA_009831015.1. Classification (NCBI taxonomy): domain Eukaryota; kingdom Viridiplantae; phylum Streptophyta; class Pinopsida; order Pinales; family Pinaceae; genus Picea; species Picea engelmannii. The sequence continues at coordinate 674,971 of ML778197.1, read as the reverse complement.
ACCTTGAAAAAATGCATAATCTTCAGCTTTGCTATTAGAGGCCTACTCAATACTCCAAGCAAAGGTGCACTCAATATTTCCTCCAAGGTCATATAGCACCCCACATGCTCCTGCCACCTCGGAGATTTAAAAAAATATATATTTGATTGTTTCGATACATGCCTTTCACAATCATCCAAATTGGTATTTTCATGTCCAATGTATTTTTACAAATTACTTATTTTATTTATTTATTCAAAACAATCATGTGTGTGTGTTTTAATGACCACTGAGACCAAAATTGGTATATTGGACCTTAAGAAAAGTAAGAGATTACTTATGTTTGTTTATAATGTTCTTTTGATGCTCAAAAACCATTAGGAGAAGTGTTCCAAGATCACTACAGTTTTGATGACTTAAAAGGTTAGGAAGGTCTGTATTATTACAAATATTTTGAAATTGAGATCTAATTTGGGTATGCCCATGGCACTCGAGGAGAAAATGTTTTTCATCTTCACCTTTGTTGGTGTGACTAAGGTGACATATTCTTTCATGCCATGGTGTTTGGGGATTGTCCAATGCCCACTCTCACTATGTAGCTCATGAGAATTAATCTAATTTTAGCAATATTAATTCTCTTTTTCTTTTTAAAGTTACATACTTTTGATCTTAAAAATTAGAATTAATCTATCCTTCAAAACACCTCACAAATTAACCAAACTAGATTTTCATATATTCCACTAAAACTGCAATAATCTATATCTTAATAAATCCTTATAATTGTAAACATTCTTACTACCAAAAAAAAGGATAACCTTTATATTTTTTCTACCATATTCAAATTTTAAAAATACCATTTTAAGTTTTGAAATTAAAAAAAAATACTTGATGGTTTAGATTTGTTCCTTTTGCAATTAGTGAAATTGGTATTTTAGTGTCCAATTTTTTTTTTAATATATTTTATTTATTTTTCAAAACAACCATTTATATATCTTATCCTAGATCCATCTTAACTCTGGATCTATCATGTGTGGAGAGGCATCAAATCCCTTAGAGTACAAAACTTGAGGAAATGGCTCTTTGATAGATGGGGAATTAAGATGGTTCTTTATATAAGTGTTTGTGTGTGTGTGCCCGCCCCACATGTTAACTCTATGATGAGGAAGGAAGAAATTTCACATCTCCCTCATACTCAATGCACCATTCAAATGTTTTAACCATAAGAATTTTTTTACTTTCAAGGTTAAGAACGTGGGTTTCCTCCTAAGAGGTCGGAGGGTAGGGTATGTATACTTCCGTAGACTTTAGGGTAGGGTATGTCCCTTGTCCCACAAACAAGAGGGTCTCATACACCAATTTGGTAGTTTGGCCATGAACTTAAAAATAGATTAAATTATTATTTATTTATTTTAAGTAAAAAGTGGAACCTTTCATATTTAAAGCTTCAGCCAAAAAGGTGGATACATGACACATAGGAGCCAGGTGTCCTGCCTGTGTAGGAAACCAGGACACCTGGCTATCTTACTGTAACATGTCCAAAAATTAAGGATATCATAGAGCCACCCTGCCCGTAGGAAACCAGGGGGTATGTTCAGAACTAACAGCAGTTTGAAAGTATATTTACTAAGGCTACCCAGACTAACACCTAGAGGACTGTTGTCCTAAGAAAATATATCAAACAAAAAGAAAAGCATGTAAACTCGAAGACTTGTTAACCAGTGCTCGCCTTGTCGTCCTTCGCTTCTGTTGCACGAACTGGTATTGCAAATGGTTGTGCACAGGTAGGACATAGGCACTTGGGCATGTCGGTGGAATAAGCCGCATAAAGCATATCCAGTCTTTGGCTTGCACAGACCGCCCGAAAGATTTGGTCTTCAACCAGACTTCTCACTTCAAATATGAGCTACAAGTGCTCCGGGAGTAGAAGAGGTGGCGAGGATGGCCTCGCTTGCTGGTCATCACGTCCCAGACATCCTGCATCCTTAGCTGCACCAGTGTCCTTGGTTTCACCGACGTCCATCCACTGCTCCTCTTCGATGATGCAAGTTTCGGTGCCTGGGTCCGAGGGAGCTTTTGCACCAGAGTCGGAGGAGGTCCTGCCATGGGGAGTAGTTCCAGAGCGAAAGGAGCGAGTGTGGGGGTCCCAATCATCAGGGAAGGTAACCATTTTCGCTTCTGAGAAATCCTTTGGGAGCTGAGTGCTCGAATCTTCTTCCACGATTGTGCCTGGAGGTGAATCTGCTGCTAAGATTTCCCTCCTTCGTCGTTGTCTGGCAAGAGTTACTGCTGTTTGAAATTGGCGGTGTCGTTTCCGTCTAGAGGCAGCTGCATACCAGCCCGCCCCCCTGCGTGGTCGTCCCCTCAATCGCGGCATACCTGAGACTAAGGTTAGAACCAAGTCGCCAAGAGCTGGATAGGAAACTGCTCGCTGCACAGGAAACTGCTTGGTCACAATGAAACACCCGAGAAGGCTGATGGGCGGATAAATCACACTAAACGCCATTAAAGCCATGAGCTTAATGCTCTGGCTGGCTGGACCAAGAGCGGTCGTGCTGGATCGCATCATGTTACGGAGGTGGTCTGAGCTGACGCTCAAATTGAATTGCAGAGTGTGTGGGGAGGATCGGTATTAAAGGCCCCCTGCCTCCCCTCGTCACCTCCCCTTGCCACCTCCCCTCGCTGACTTCGATGCGTGTCACCCCATCCGGGGTCTTAAAAGTTGAAGGACATGGGGGTGGGCTTTGATCCACTTATGTGTACACGGGTCACGATACCATTTATTATAGTATCTCTGGGTGCAACCACACATTCGACCACTACCTCAAGGTGTCCCCATGGCTCCAGGTAAAGCCCTCATGAGAATTGAACCTTGCCCAACGGTGAAAAAATCCTCGCTTTCCACCATTGGATCCAACCCCTTTGGGCTTAAATTATTATTATTATAAAGTTAATATTGAAATTAACATGACAATTGCTATGTGTTGGTTGGGAATTAATTTTTTTTCTCCGAGAGGAGCTCTGCAATTTTGCTGCTAGGTCTTCACCTCATGTGTGCACACATTGATGGCTCCCTCTGAGGGAGGGGATCCAGCCCCAGGATCCTTGTCCCCAGATCTGCAGGCCTTCTAGGCCCTCATATCGTCCTACGTCAAAGTGCCCAAGCCCCCGCCCTCTCGATTCATCAAAACAGCTGACGAAATCCCCAAGGTTGCAGTTTTCACGGCTTCAATGCGACCTTTGGCACTCAGACTCACAGATTGTGGACTAATTGGTCAATTCACAGGACTGTGGCCCTCCCCAAAATCCATGCACATATGGTTGGAAGCAAACTGGCGCAAGCTAATCAAGGGACAATTGTCGACAACCTTTTGTGGTAAGGGATTCTTTTCTTTTTTGTTTGAAAAAAAAGAAGATAGAGATCTAATTTTCCGAAGTGGTCCCTATTTCATGGGGACCAGAGGAATCTACCTGAACAAATGGACCCCAGACTTTAGTCCAGAAAATGACATCCCCTCAGCAATTCTAGTCTGGGTCAGGCTGCCCTTCCTTCCCCTCCATTGCTGGAATGATGAAACAATAAGAAACATAGGAAACACCCTAGGCAAGTACATTGATCATGCAGAGCCAAGGAAAGGCCTCCAAGCCTGTCCCATACTATGTGTATAAGTGGATCTAGAAAAGGGTCTTCCGGAAGCAATCCAACTTAACTTGGATAGCTGGTCCTACATCCAACAGGTTGACTATGAACAAATACCCTTCAAATGTGAAATCTGCCACGAATATGAACACTTTGCTAAATCCTTCCCCCGAGCCAAAGACATGTAGGATCCTGATCCCAAACAAGATCATTGGCAGCAGCCCGAAAGGAAGAAAACAAATGGAAAAACCCAACCCATTCCTCCCCAAAATCAAAGGGAAAAACTTCCTGATCCAAAAGAAAAGAACCCTGGATCCCCACAAAAGGGAGAAACAAGCTACAGTCGTTATGTTGAAATTCGCCAAGACAACAATCTAAATGAAGTCAGGGAACCCCAGGACGAAACCAATGGACGATGACTAGAAGAGAAAGGAAGAGGATACGACACAAGACCAGAAAAGGAAAAATAAGTTCTAGATCTAAGTGGAGAATCCTCAAAATCTCCCCATACCCAAAATATGGAAAACCCGGAAATATCAAAAGAAGAGAGACAAGACTCGTTAGAAAGTGAATCTGATTTGGAATTAACTCAAACCATAAACAACAAGAAACCAGGAAGGAAATCATACAGAAATAAAAGGGAATCAGCAGCAGATAAAGAAAAGGAATTGGGGATCCAAAAAACTATCGAGGAATCACTAAAAAAAGATGGAAAAGCTGGAAAGAATAAGGTATCCCAACACAAGGGAACAGTTTCACAACCCTCAAGAGAGGGGGCACCCAAACACCCTGATAAATGATGAAAATCATCTCTTAGAATTGTAGGGGATTAGGCAGTAACCACATAAAGAAGAAATCAAAAAACGGCTACAAGTAGAAAAACCTTCAATCCTCATGCTCCAGGAGACGAAAATGAGGGAGCAGGAAACCCTCAAAGACCTTCAAAAAATCTGTAACAATTGTGATGGTCACGCAGTGATCTCTAGAGGGGCTTTAGGTGGAATCAAAATCCTTTGGAAGATGGCAATTTCGACTTGCAAGCGCAAGTGCAAACCCAATTCTAGCTCAGGGTTAATCTCATCAATAAAGCTTCAAGTATGATCTTCTCTTTCATCAATGTCTACATACCAAACAATTATAATGAAAAAATTGAATGATGGCAATCCATGATAGACCTTTCCAAGGAAACCCCCCCTAAAACCTCATTATTGCAAGAGACTTCAACACAACCAGAGCCGCAATGGAAAAAAGAGGAGGATCGGTGGTTAGAGACCAATTTCGGGAAACAATGGAGAACCTTATCTCATATATTGATCTGTATGATGTATTTGATATGGAGAACCTTATCTCAGATATTGCGCTGCAAAGTGGTGATGGGTTTCGCTATTTTTGAGAATCCTTCCACAAATCTCCGATAATAACCTGCTAGCCCCATGAAGCTTCTCACCTCGTGGGCATTTTTCAGCACTGACCACTCCATAATGGCCTTTACCTTTTTAGGGTCCACAGAGATTCCTTCACCGGAAATGATATGACCTAAATAGTGAATTTCTTTTTGGAAGAAGGAACACTTCGACAACTTCCCACACAATTTGTTCTCCCTAAGGCAGTACAACACCACTTGCAAGTGTTCCTCATGTTCTCTTTCGTTCTTGGAATAGATGAGGATGTCATCTAGAAAGACTTGTACAAAAGGTTCTAAGTACTTTCGGAATATGTTGTTCATGAGGCTCATGAATACTGCTGGCGCATTGGTCAATCCGAAAGGTACTATGACAAACTCGTAATGTCCAAACCAAGTTCAAAAGGCAGTTTTTGGGATATCTCCTTCCTTAATCCTTAACTGATGATACCCTGATCGCAAATCGATCTTTGAGAATACCGTTGCTCCTTTCATCTAATCGAAGAGGTCATCTATTCGCAGCATCGGGTACATATTTTTCATTGTAGCATGGTTCAAGTCCCTGTAATCTATACATAGTCGTAAGGATCCATCCTTCTTCTTTACAAAAATTACTGGTGCACCCCAAGGTGAAACATTGGGCCTTATTAGCCCTAAGTCTAGTAACTCTTTCAACTGCATTTGCAACTCACAAAGTTCCGGTGTTGTCATCTGATACGAAGTCTTTGAAATTGGTTCTGCACCAAGCTTTAGCTCAATAGTAAAATTAAGCTCCCTCTCAGGAGGTAACCCTGTAACTCGTTCGGGAAAACATCCTTAAATTCTGACAATACCGGGTACTGATCTAATGAGGGTCCCTTCCTTTCATTCACTGCTTCCATTACATATAGTCGACACCCTTGCCTCAAGCATCACTTAACCTTCATAGTTGAGATAAAGCGTAATGAAACCCGTCTCCGTACACCCTGGATCTCCACTGGCCTTCCTTCGTCGTCTACACAGAGCGCCCTTTTTGTGAAAAAATCCACCAAAGCTCGATGAGCTTCTAACCAATCCATTCCAATGATTAGGTCGTATGCCCCGAGGGCAGTGACGTATACCTTCAACCTGGTAGTACACACTCCCAGGTCTATTATACAATTATCAACACTAGGTCCCACCGCTTGTTTTCCCCCGAATCCATCTCGACTTGTTTAAAGTCATCGTGCTCGTAGGTTGCCAACCCATTCTTTTCTAATGCAGATGGTGAAATGAAACTATCTGTCGCACCAGAATCAAATAAAATCTTAACATTGATATGATTTAGCGTAACTGATGACCCTACCACCGTGGATTGATGTTTGGCCTGGCGATTATTAACCGTTGTGTAAATCTAGTGGCTCCTACTTGCTCTTCCCATCGGGGCCTTTCCTTCTCTATACACAAATCCTGATTGTAACTTTGGGCAGTCACGTTGGTAATGGGGTCCTCCACATCCCCAACAGGTAACACGATATTGAACTTGCGCACTATTTTGTGACTGTCTCTGAAATGAGTTCCTTCCCCTGGAACCCCTGCCCCTACTAGTTGCTCCCTGAGATGGTCGTGGACCTGCCTGCGTCGTCGGTGATGAACGAGATGCTGCACTCACTGCCATTGAAATCCCTGCAACTGTTGTCCTTGGTGTGACTATGTTACCATATGGAGGTGGTATTGAGCCCCCTCCCCTGGGAAATGTCCTAGGGGCCTTCCCTATGAATCCAGGATGATGCGGAAAGATCAGTCTCGTACCTCTGGCTAAGTTCATGTGTTCCTCTGCATAACGCGCATTTTCCACAACTTTCGCTACTGAAAATGATTTCCACATCCGCACCATAGCCCTTATCTTAGGGTTCAACCCATAGACAAAGCGTTCTGCCTGTCATTGGTCATTATCCATATATGAAACATACTTGATTAATTCCATAAACCTAATCTCATATTCTTCTACGGTCATGTTTCCCTGTACTAAGGCATGAAACTCTCCTACCTATTGTTCCTCATAGTAAGCTCGCAGATATTTCCTTTGGAACCTCTCCTCGAAAAGTTCCCAAGATACGGTGTCTGGGGTAAGATGCAGTTGTCTTTCTAAGTTGCCCCACCAGTTCAAGGCAATGTCTCTCAACTGAAAAATTGTTATCTTCACCTTTGAAGTGGACGCATAGTCCCCTAAGGAAAAACACCTTGTCATGCCTTCCAACCATGCTTCTGCGTGTTCACTGGCACGACCCTAGGCAAACTTCGAAATTTTGATCTTCTGCAGTTCTCTAGTGATGTCTTCGGGTGGAGTTTCTCCCCTGAATCCCTCGATGCTTTTGGATTACCCGTTCTAGATGGTGGGGGTTCCACTTCGATCCTTGATGGTTGTCACCCCTTTAAAGTCTCATTTATGGCCTCCAAAGAGCACAGTATGAGAGCTATCTGACGATGGTGGCGGCGGCGCTAGCGGTGTTGGCGGTACCTGCGACGATGCTCCTCTACCTCGATTCCCTTGAGTCCTAACCATCATGTATGATTTAACCTGCATCAACCAAAGTTGTTAGGGTGAGTTCAAGGACGTTTCACATTTGCGCAACTTAACTAGAAAATAGGGTTAGGCGTAAGTTTTTTTTTTACTTGTCTGTAAACAAACGCTACTCTCTTTAGGGGAGGTGGCTAGGTTAGGGCTAAAGAATCTAAGCTTGATTTCTTCGCCTAAGAAAACTATTGACTCCCTCTCTCGGTAGCTATGCTAGCTTTGCACCATACTAGCCAATTTCTCTAACTTACCTGCCTAGTGCGCATGAAGCCCCTTCCTGCTTATCTTGTTCTAAGTCCTTATACTTTGCATTTACAACTAATTAGGGTGAATTCCAACCTAATGTCGATGAAATGAGTCTAAGGCTATCCTTCGATGCTTGACTCGTGGGCTTTTCTTGGCGCATTGTACATATGCATTGAATTGTGTGACTCGGTGACTGCAGGGGCGAGTCTTGAGGATTTCCTTTTGGGCGCAACCAAAGAGTATGAGTTGTGGGCTTCCTCATGGATTAGTGTTCCCTCGGTCTTTAGTGTTGTCTTATATGCACCTTGTTGTGTTGTCTTGGCACTCAAAACCCTCTTCGTGGCTTCTAGGTTAAGTGTGTTGCGTTATGACCTCCCTCTTTCTTTCTGTGATATTGAAAGATGAAAAATCATTTTGATTTTGGACTTAATGCTCATAACCCATAACTTGACAATTGTATAAAATGCAGAGGCTAGGGTTTAAGGTTTATCGCCCATCAAACTGAAAGCGCTCAATTCCGAGCTGCTGCTACTGTTGTTGTTTTATTGTAGGAAACACAGCAAGCAACTCGCCCCAACAATGGGTCCATGAGGGAAAAATATAGAACTGATCATTGAATATTGGAAGAGGTAGAAAATGGCCCCAGATAGCAATATGAGAAAGGATAGTAAGGGTCTTGATTCCATTGTGTAGGGATGATGGCTTATTGAGATGTCGACAATATAGTTGGTTTTGTTTTGCATAGTCGTTAGGGCATTGTCCTCAAAATGATTTACATAGATTAAATTTTTATTTTTTTTTAAGCACTTTTTAAAGAAAATAAATTTACATAATTATTTAAAAAAATATATATAAATTATATAATTTAGATAGATTAAATTATATATATATATTTTTAATTTATATTTTTTTTTAGCACTGCTTAAATATTTTAAGCACTTTTTAAACAAAATAAAAGAAAATATAAATTACTTAAATAATTTAAAAACAAATTTCTTTTAAATAACCAAAGGGTGGGCACGCATGAAGCCTACGTTCCCTTCTCCTCCATTCTCATCCCCTAACCCTAATTTTGTCTCACCCTTATATCTTCAAACCCTTTCCTCACTCAAATCCTTTTCTATTTCATTTTTTTTTCTCAAATGCTCAGCAGAGGGATGAGGCCGATGGCTATGGCCATCTCCCTGCTCGGTTGACCCTGGTATCCTCGAGTTCCGGGAATGGAGGGCGCGCCGAGCACATGGCGCGTTTCCTCTGCTCCTCGGTGGCTTGGCATTTGACTTGGGCGTCGACTTGTTTGTTGTATGATATTGCGTCTAGGCCTTTCTCTGTCCCCCCCATGCCTGTATCTGTCTGTGTAAGTAAGCACGAGCCTTTCGTAATGCGCTGAGTCTCCTCGCTCAGTCCCAATGGAAATATGTACACGAGTAGGTGTTTTTTTTGTTTTTTTTTATATATATGTTTCAATAATGCACAGGTGTTTTTTATCCTGCCTATTTGTTATTTGGGTTTGCGGCCCCTCACTCGCTATTGGGTTTGAATCTCTCTCTCTCGTTACGTTAGTCTCTCCTTATATATGAGAAAACATGTGTGATTCTCTATGTTCATTATCTTTGCGAATGAGATAAACCTGCTATGAAAATCAGTCCAATATGCGAGTAGCTCGGTTTAGAATATCGGGACTCAAAGGGTCCCTCTGCCCCGAACTCTAGAGTAGACCAATGTGTATATTGTGTGTTTGATGCTAGCACGCTAGGCACGTGAGTTGGGAGGAGTTGGGCCTACGGGCTATGGCTAGCGAGTTGTGCACACTATTCTCCCTTGCGAGCTTGGCGCTTAGCGCTTGGCTGCGGTTAGTGACCAGCGTTGCCTCTGGCACTTTGGTCGACGACTGGGCTTTGTATGTGTATTTTTGTTAATCTTATGGTCATATGTGTTTGGCGCTGGTGCGTGGGCGCTGAATGGTATTGTGATGTGTTGGGCCATTCCTCAAGGCATCGGCTTGGCTACAAGTCGCGGGTTCCATTCTCATGAACCCCCAAACATTATATTTTCACACGGGGTTTTCAAATCCTTTAATGATTTCACGTTATTAAGGACCTATCTCGTTTAAATTCTCTTCATGTAGATGCCTTTATTGCCCAACAATAGATAGAATTGCCGAAGAATAGTTTCAATTTTGATATCCTTTACTGCCAAGGCTATCCAGCTGGTTTCCTGTCATGGTATGGGTTGTCCTAGTAAATTTTCTCGAGTTTTTATTTGCTGATTGTAGGTTATTAAATGTTTATTTAATTTTATCTTGTTTCGAAACAAATGTCTTTGTTTTATGTATATCTCTTTCCAGCGGCTTTGCTCTCGTCTATGCCTCTTGACTCGTGGCTTGGTGCGCTGGTCTTCCCTGTGAATTTGATCTCGGGTGTTGTACTGGAGATCGGGGTTCGAAAGAAATCGAGCCAATTTAGTTTTCATTTTCTTTATTTATTGTTTTGTAAAGGCATTGATTCATAGGATTAGCATAAGTGTAAAGGCGTTGACTCACAGGCTTGGCATAAGTGTTAGGGTTTGTGTGGTTTGTACTTGACAAGTGACTTGGTTGATGAAATCGATATGTGTTATGGATTAGAACACTTCAAACACACACCATACTATATATATATATATATTATACTGTAATACCTATATATTTTTTTTGATATTGTTCGCACTTGAAGTTGGCTTGGGGCTGGGCTTTGATTTGATATTGTGGAGATTGTGCTTACGGGCCCAATAATTTTATAATTTATATTATTTATATATATATATATATATATATATATATATATATATATATATATATATATTACTCTATTCTTATTTTTTTGTTAGTTGTTCATTATATAAAAATATCACTCTTTATAGGTGAGGCTTCTCACAGGTTTGAATCTTTTACATGCTAGGCTTCTTACAGGTCTGAAGGTGAACATGCCTCCTTCAAACTTACAACAGTTTCTAGGGTTTTTTGGTTTATTTCTAGGTCGATTCTAAGTAGGTGGGTAGGCCCTTAAGGCTTCAGTTCTTCAAACTGAAGCTCTGATACCAAGTGTAGGAACCATAAATTAACAAAGCCTAAAAAAATTCTCACAATTTAAACATAAAATTTCTTTCAATGCATAAGTAATTCATTAATCATCATATAAGCATATAATATTCAGCAAAAATTAAATTTATCCACAGCATGAAAATAAATTACATAATCATCACATAACTCAGCAAATTCAGAAATAAAAATACCTCTGCCTAATGTTATTATCCCAATATCCGGTTGTCCTCTCTGCTGCTTTGCCCAGACTGATGCTCTGACCAAACCCTGCCCAAAACCGACTAACCACCCAGCTAGCTAGGAGCAGCCTTTCCGGCTCCCTATCTCCAAGATTCTGTGAGGATTCCTGGCCCCTGAGCCCAAAAATCCCAGTAGCCTGGTGCCCCCTACAACAGTTCACCCAATCTCCAAAACCAAACTCCAAAACCAGAAAATATCCCCCCAAACTAGGAAATACAGTCCTCCTCCCAAAATAATGTTTCCTCCCCAAATTTTCATAATCCTCTCTCCCGAAGGCCTCTGCCCAGTCATATCCCCCCATTCACCGCCTCCTCCATCATTTAAGGCCACCCACCTTATCCCCCCCATTTACTCCTTCTCCCCTGTCATACGTAAAGTCTTATAATAAATAAATCAAAGTCCATTTACTACCTTATCCCCTACCATACATAAAGTCTTATCATAAATAAATTAAATTTATTAAGCCTTGAATTCTTTATCCAAACCTTAAATGTGTTAAGTACTCAATTAATTAATTAATCAAAATAAATAAATAATTTATTTATTTATTTATTTTATTAATAGTTAATCATTACTTAACTAATACACATTAAGACAGTTAATTACTTAATTAACTTTACTTGATAACCCTATGCAACTATTTAACTAGGGTTGTTATAGAAAGTGGAATAGAGAGTTGTATATTTGCTTCACTACTAAGATATCTTAAAAAAAAGGGAAGGCTATAGTGAACCACCTAATATGGATATGATTTTGAAGCCAAAAAAGTTTAAAAATTAGATATGGTTGTGAAGTGGAAAAGAGAGTAGTATATTTTCTTCACTACAAGGATATCTAGAAAAAAGGAGGCTATAGTGAACCACCTAATATGGATATGATTTTGAAGTCAAATTTTTTTTTAAAAATCCATATGGTTGTGAGGCGAAGTTATATACATATCTCTAACAAATTAGTATCAATATTATGGTTTCAGGGAAAACTATGGAAGACTTTGTTTTTCAAAATGTTTTATGTACAAATTAACTCTTCCATGAGATATGGTTGAGCCTACACTATTTTAATATTTACCTCTAAAGTCTCTAAAGTCAAAGAATATACATTTTAAGCAAATTTTAACAAGGCTAATGGTGTATATGTTACAAGATTTGGAAGGATGTTAATAATTAACAAGCCTAGATTCACTTTATCTATGAATTTATGAAGTGTCATAACCTATGAGGTACAAACTTTCCTTTAGATTTCTACCTAGATAGATTTAATTTCACTTAGTGACTAGTAAATTTGCAATTAAAATAAATTTTAATTAATGTATATATGTATATAATTTTTTTATTTATTTTTATTTAAATATATTACTTACTTATAATATTTTGATCACCATATAACAACTTTATTTCCACAATATGTAAACATGAGTATTATTATATTATTTTTAATTTTTAAATATTTTATTCTAGTGCTATTTACAATATATTTCAACATGTATACCATAATGCAGTGAGCGCCTCTCCAAAGAATATAATGAGCACGTAGAAGTCATGGATTGGATAGTAATTAAGGATTGGATTTTATGAACAAAGAGAAAACATGAAAGCTGATTGGGATGAACAAAGTCGTTTATGAATAATAATGTTTTACTTACTATGAAGCCATCGATTGGATTTTACGAACAAATTGACAACACCAAAGTGTTATTTGTATAACATGTTCATTGATTACAAATTGACGACATGAAAAGGGTTATTTTGATCACGTGTTCATTGATTTCAAAATCACGGACTGGATTGCTGTGAACAAAAAGAAAACATCAAAGCTGACTGGGATCACATGTTAATTGATTTAAAAGTCGCGGATTTTTCAAAAAGAAAAACAGCATAGTCGTTGATGAATCATAATGTTTTACGTATTTTAGTACAGGTTAGAGTATGATTTTGTAATGGCTTGCTAGCTGAAAAGAAGTTTCAATTTGATTTTGTAATGTCTATTGTGAAAAATAATGTTCTACCGATTATAATAAAGGTTAGAGTCTGATTTTGTAATGTTTTCATGTTGAAAGTAGTTTTGTTCCATGTTCAAATTTGAGTTTGAGTTTGATTTTGTAATGTCTTCTTTTGCTGAATGAAGTTTTGTTTAAGCTTAATGGTAAATTGTTCTATCCCATGCTAAATGATCACCTTACCTGAGTTTTTTCCCTCAATCAATCCATTGCATTAACTATTAAAAAGACCTTTTCGATGTTGAATTAATAGGCGGTTTTGCCCCTGGAGATGCTCGGTGTTTTTTCGGTTCGAGTTGTGGTTGTTTCCATCGTTAAATTAAAAGTTCCGTGACGGAAGGGGACATTTTGAGTTTTTCAAAGTGTTGAATTAAATGTTCCGTATCGCAAAGGGACTGTTTTTTACAGCGTAGACAACATAACAAGATTGAAGTGAATTCTGAACGATAACGGAACATAACATGACGTATAGAATCGAGCAAGCTTGAAACGAATTGTGAACGATAGATTGAAACGATATTACTGATACCTACCGTCTGGATTTTGTGAACTCCGTGGATTAATTTAGGTAGCCTGATTTAATTCATCTCCAGAATGCTACATTCCAAGTGCAAACGCTTATATATAGCTTCAGAAAGACACTGAAATCGAACCACAACTTCAAAAAGAACGAAAGATTTGAATTCATTGTGAGGGAGATGATGATAATGGCTCTGAATATTCGTACATGCTTTCTGCTTCTCACGATGCTCACGATGATGAGCAGCAATCAGCTCTTGTCCTCTTCTCAGGCAGCCACAACACCCTCGGGTAAGATCACGGGATGATATTGAAGTTACGTGCCATTATATACTTGATGAGATGATATGATCGATCTAATGCCTTATTGTTTGTTTTGTGTGCGGTTCTGATGATTTGCAGGTTTTCCGTTTCTGTTTATGACTGTGGATGGAGAGAGAGCAGCTGCAAGAAGATACGATTACATTGTAGTTGGAGGAGGAACGGCCGGCTGCCCCTTGGCCGCAACGCTCTCTACTAGGTATTCAGTT
>ML778197.1:632988-644770 GCA_009831015.1 Picea engelmannii | reverse complement strand
TATATATATATATATATATATATATATATATATATATATAAAGTATAAAATTTTGGGGCTCGAAGGCTAATCTTTAATCCTCGAGCCACGCAACAACACAAGTGGTAGCCTTGGGCTCAAATCCCTACTAATTCAAGCCACAACCTCTGGTTAAAGCCCAACGCACAAGTGTCAAGCACCAAGCTAAGCCACTAAAGAGGAGGGGACAAATTCCCATGCACTACGCATATCCAATTAATCCAAAAGCTATCGAGTTGAGCACCTTCCTCAACACATAGAACTAAGGTCTAAGTCCACAAGCTAAGCACAACAGTCAAAGAAAAGAAAACTCCCATATCCAATTCACCCACTAAAGCCTGAGGATAAGTTCATATGACAACATATGGGCTCAACACCAAGCGCCAAGGAGAAATCCCACAGTGGGAAATACCATTAAACTGAGAACAAGTGCCCAAGCATTAAGCCATCAAAGGGAGTCTTGATGCACGATCATCTCTCCAAGCCAGCCATGCTACAACCAACCAGCCAACTCAGTGCACACATTCGATGAAGGAAGAGAGGCGCAACCCTCATTTTAAATTTTGAATTTGAATGTAATTAAATGCTTGTAAGGCTGTTAGAGCCATGAAGTCGTGCATATACCCAGGCATAGTTGTAGATATCCTTAATGGTTTGTAAGGCTGAGATCTAGATCCGATTCTGGACTAGACAGTCCATTCAATGTAAAGTTAATGTACTTGAATAGGGTAGGTGAGAAGGAGGGAAGAGCACAAAGAGCCCCCTCATGTAAGAATCTTAGATCTGTTTTTTGAGTTAGTCTTAGAGAGCATAAAGAGAAGGAGCCGAGACTCTATAAAAGTCTGAGCTCAAGAACACCTTGTAAAGAGAGGCATTTTTATTAATACAAAACATAGCAGTTCTTCCTGCATATTGTCTGTATTGTGTGAATGTCTTTGAGTGTTCATTTTATGTTGTGAATGTATGATTGGGTATGTGTTTGCAAGGAAAGATAGGTTCTGCTATTTGAGGAGTTCTTTGATTTCAGGTTTGGGGATCTTTGAGGCTTCATGCCAAGAGGGCGTGACAGAACATTGTGGGTTCTGATAGCCAGTGCTTAGAGAGAACTTCCAGTTCTGCGGAATCTGGACAAAGACGTGCTAAGGAGAGAATGATAGTTGAAGTCATAAACTCAGGAGAAGATCACAAGGTTGTTGAACACCTTGGAGATAAGACTGTGTGGAATAGGACATGGTAGAAGATAGAATTTTTGAGGAGTTCTGTAGAGGCTCTGCTAGGAGGGAATTGAGCACAGGCACGGAGCGCTGAGAAGGAACTCTATTGGGAATTCAATAAGAAGTCAGGATCACTAGGATTCTAGACACTCTGCCAGAAGGGCATTGAGTAGGTGCCAGAGCGCACAGGAAAGAACTCCTTGAGTTCTGGAGTTGAAGAAGAGTCCAAGGAGAGGGATCTTCACAGGGTAGTTGAATACCCTGCATACTCAGCAAGAAGTTGCTTGAGAAAGAGAGTGCCAGGAGGACATCAGATTCTCCATCTGAAGGAGAAGGAAAGGGTGAAGTCCTTTAGAGATCTGAGAAGTAGAGAAGCTCAGAAGAGATAGCACCTTTGTGTGTGCAGAGACTCTGCAGGAGCGCAAAAGTCAAAGAATCCTTTAAGGATTTGAAGGGAGAAGCTCAGGAGGAAAAGTGCCTTTGTGCACAGGCCATAGCTGCAAATATCGTAGAGACAGGGGAACTCTTTGGAGAGTTTAAAGTCCCAAAAGCTCAGGAGGGACAACATCTTTGAGAACGCAGGCGAGACCCAAGGGTGTAGAGCTCGCAGAGGAAAAGAAAAGGTCGAGGCCTTTAGAATTTGGAAAATATTCCAAAGTTGGGAAGAAAGCGCAAGCTCAAGGGGAGAGCACAGCTGCCGTCGGATCAGGCCGAAGGGAAGATCTAGACCATTGAAGTTTTTACATTCAGATAGCAGCAAGAGACGCGCATAGGAAAATAGTAGGTATGGGCCGTCAAATCTTGCTCAGACAGCCGCTAGCTGTTGGATCTGTCGAAAGAAGCACGAGGTTTAATCCCTCATGCACAAAGGAAGCCAGGACATAGGCATTTCGACATTTCGCATATCGACTTTCTGGGAGTCTTGAAGACAGGGAGTCGGGAGCTTTGCATCGATGAACCCTGAAGGAGACTGCGGTCATATGCCGAGAGGTCATATAGACTAGGATATAGCCCAGGGGGCTAGTTAAAGCTGAAGTCATTCTGAAAATTTGACATTTCGAGGATCGGGAGGTCAGAGAGATAGAGGCAGTTCTGAAACCCAAAATTTCCTGTTGTGGAAAAGGGAGCGGTTTACTATATAGAGGATGTAGAAAGAAGGACCTGTGGATTGATTATTGGAGATTCCAGTGGGAATCCAAAGAGCCACTTTGGCTCGGGGAAGTTTTTGAACGATCCTTAGACCGGGAGGTCACGCAGGACCTGCTGAGGCAGGGGGTGCTACATCATCAAGTGGTATCAGAGCTTGACTCTGTTTGTATATTTCAGGCAGAGGAGGCAGTCAGGAGGATTGCAAGGAAATGCTGGGAGTGCTCAGGGTTACAGAGTGACAGCAGCAAATCTGTCAGGAGGACAGATAGACAGTGGGCAGAATGACTACTGAAGGTCATGCATGCAGTGGAAAGAATAACCACCAGTAGCAGGAGAATGCTGCAAGGGATAAAGATCTTTCCGAGATCAAGGCAAGGATAGATGAACTTGCACTGTCGGTGTAGCAAGATGTAAAGTCATGATGGGTGTATGAATGGCCCATCAGGACAAAGGTAAAATGGCCAGTCAGGGCATTGATGGCCAAAATATAGCAGAGGCTATTGAAATTATGGTTGAGGCATGATGAAAACCTCAACAAACCAGAGGAGAAGATGGTTCAGGTGTGTGAACCAAAGGCTGGGAGAAACCTCAGTAGTGAGGATGACATGGGATCAGCTGAAGATCTCAAAAACTGCCAAGAGGGCAGAACAAAAATTCCCAATTGCAAAGAGAGCAATGATATGAGATCACTGATGGATCTCATAGACTGTCAAGAGGACAATAGGGAAATTTCATATTTCTAGGAGAGAAATGACACTAGGTCACAACGGGATCTCATGGACTGCCAGGAGGGCAGCAGAAAAATCGCAATTTGCCAGGTGGGCATGGGAACAAAAATGAGGCTATCTGAAAGTCTCATGAACTCGGAGGTGATTTCATATCAGCAAGGGATTCTGGTAAGTGGATATTCATGTGATTTTGCAGATCATGTGAATGAATATGATGACAAGTTAAAAAATTGCACCATCCAAGAGGAGGATCAGAGAAATCTTCTAATGGTTGGAGGAATTCAAATATTCCTGCCACATAGCGCAGTTGAGGTGAGGATTTGTGTTGCCGATGGAGGATCAATAGTAGAAGAAATACAACCAACTGTGACTATCGTGGAAGAGGTGGAGCAGACATTTGAGGCTGCCCAAACAAAGGGAGATGAGCATTCTGAGGAATGTCTCAATAGTTTCAGCCAGGAAGCTGAGGAAGCTGCAGCAGCAGAGCTGACAGCAGAAAAAGAGAAAGAAGATAGATTGATCACTCCATGAGAGATGGAGTTGGAGATGATAGAGGATTGGTTGAACAATCCAGGGCCAGCATATGACTTCCGAGGCCAGAAAGTCATGCAAATGATTACAGAGGAAGAGAATTCTGAGGAATTTATAGAGATTTCAGCCAGGAAGATGAACTGGTAAAGACTGCCATTCTGAGGTATGCAACCGCAGACGAAAGGAAGTTCCAGTCTGAGGAGAAGCTGGGAGAGGTTGGACTTGAGCCAACACAAAGAAGAATGGCAGTAACAGTGTTGTCAAATGAAGAGAAAGTTGAATAGCAGTTCAGAAAGAAGACTGTAGAGATGAAATCTATAGCAGGGTGGCAAGTTGAGGCCACAGAGGATAAGGAAGATAACATGGGAGATCATGTTGATCTTCCCATCTGCAGAAAAAAAGTGTAGCTGAGGAGACTGCATGGATAGAGCCGACCATTTTAGCAACTGGACGAAGTGGGAGAAGACATCAGAAGGCTGATATTTGAGATCAGCAAAGACTGCCAGCAAGGAGAAGAGAAGAAGAGAAGAAGCAACAGTAGCAGCAGAAGCAGAAGCAACAGAGCAGAGGAGCAAATGAACAGCTCCAAAGAGTTGTTTGGGATCCAGGAGGATTTCAACATCTGAGGTGGAGAGCTCATGAGCAGGAGCTCATGAATTTTGCAGCAAAGGAGTCTTGATGCAGGAGCATCTCTCCAAGCCAGCCCTGCACCATCCAGCCAGCCGACTCAGTGCACACATTCGATGAAGGAAGAGAGGTGCAACCCTCATTTCAAATTTTGAATTTGAATGTAATTAAATGCTTGTAAGGCTGTTAGAGCCAAGCCGTGCATATACGCGGGCATAGCTGTAGATAGTCTTAATGGTTTGTAAGGCTGAGATCTAGATCCGATTTTGGACTAGACAACCCATTCAATGTAAAGTTAATGTACTTGAATAGGGTAGGTGAGAAGGAGGGAAGAGCTCAAAGAGCCCCCTCATGTAAAACATCTTAGATCTGTTTTTTGAGTTAGTCTTAAAGAGCAGAGAGAGAAGGAGCCGAGACTCTGTCAAAGTCTGAGCTCAAGAACACCTTGTAAAGCGAGGCATTTTTATTAATACAAAACAGAGCAGTTTTTCCTAGATATTGTCTGTATTGTGTGAATGTCTTTGAGTGTTCATTTTATACTATGAATGTATGATTAGGTATGTGTTTGCAGGGACAGATAGGTTCTGCTATCTGAGGAGTTCTTTGATTTCAGGTTTGGGGATCTTTGAGGCTTCATGCTAAGAGGGTGTGACAGAACACTATGGGTTTTGATAGCCAGTGCTTAGAGAGCACTTCCAGTTCTATGGAATCTGGACAAAGACGTGCTAAGGAGAGCATGACAGCTAAAGTCATAAACTCAGGAGAAGATCTCAAGGTTGTTGAACACCTTGGAGATAAGACTGTGTGGAATAGGACACAGTAGAAGACAAAATTTCTGAGGAGTTCTGTAGAGGCTCTGCCCGGAGGGCATTGAGCACAGGCACGGAGCGCTAAGAAGGAACTCTGTTGGGAGTTCAATAAGAAGTCAGAATCATGAGGATTCCAGACACTCTGCCAGGAGGGCATTGAGTAGGTGCCAAAGCGCACAGGAAAGAACTCCTTGAGTTCTGGGGTTGAAGAAGAGTCCAAGGAGAGGTATCTTCAAAGGGTAGCTAAACACCTTGCATACTCAGCAAGAAGTTGCTTGAGAAAGAGAGTGCCAAGAGGACATCATATTCTCCATCTGAAGGAGAAGGAAAGGGTGAAGTCCCTTAGAGATCTAAGCAGCAAAGAAGCTCAGAAGAGATAGCACCTTTGTGTGTGCAGAGACTCTGCAGGAGCGCAGAAGTCAAAGAATCCTTTGAGGATTCGAAGGGAGAAGCTCAGGAGGAAAAATGCCTTTGTGCATCCATAGCTGCAAAGATCACAGAGGCAGGGGAACTCTTTGGAGAGTTTAGAGTCCTAAAAGCTCAGGAGGGACAACGTCTTTGAGAACGTAGGAGAGACCCAAGGGTGTAGAGCTCACAGAGGAAAAGGAAAGGTCGAGGCCTTTAGAATTTGGAAAATCTTTCGAAGTTGGGAAGAAAGTGCAAGCTCAAGGGGAGACGTGCACAGGAAACGAGAAGGTTTGGGCCATCAGATCTTGCTCAGACAACCACTAGCCATCGGATCTGTCAAAAGAAGCACGAGGTTTAAGCATCTCTCCAAGCCATCCATGCGCCAAGCCACCCAGCCAACTCAGCGCACACATTCGATGAAAGAAGAGAGGTGCAGCCCTCATTTCAAATTTTGAATTTGAATGTAATTAAATGCTTGTAAGGCTGTTAGAGCCATGAATCCATGCATATACGTAGCCATAGTTGTAGATAGCCTTAATGATTTGTAAGCCTGAGATCTAGATCTGATTCTGGACTAGACAACGCATTCCATGTAAAGTTAATGTACTTGAATAGGGTAGTTGAGAAGGAGGGAAGAGCTCAAAGAGCCCCCTCATGTAAAACATCTTAGATTTGTTTTTTGAGTTAGTCTTAGAGAGCAGAGAGAGAAGGAGCCGAGACTCTATCAAAGTCTGAGCTCAGGAACACCTTGTAAAGAGAGGCATTTTTATTAATACAAAACAGAGCAGTTTTTCCTGCATATTGTCTGTATTGTGTGAATGTCTTTGAGTGTTCATTTTATGTTGTGAATGTATGATTAGGTATGTGTTTACAGGGATAGATAGGTTCTATTATCTGAGGAGTTCTTTGATTTCAGGTTTGGGGATCTTTGAGGCTTCATGCCAAGAGGGCGTCACAGAACATTGCAGGTTCTGATAGCCAGTGCTTAGAGAGCACTTCCAGTTCTGAGGAATTTGGACAAAGACGTGCTAAGGAGAGCATGCCAGCTGAAGTCATAAACTCAGGAGAAGATATCAAGGTTGTTGAACACCTTGGAGATAAGACTGTGTGGAATAGGACATAGTAGAAGACATAATTTATGAGGAGTTCTATAGAGGCTCTGCCAGGAGGGCATTGAGTATAGGCACATAGCACTGAGAAGGAACTCTGTTGGGAGTTCAATAAGAAGTCAGAATCACAAGGATTCTAGACACTCTTCCAAGAGGGAATTGAGTAGGTGCCAGAGCACACAGGAAAGAACTCCTTGAGTTCTGGAGTTGAAGAAGAGTCCAAGGAGAGGGATCTTCACAGGGTAGATGAACACCCTACATACTCAACAAGAAGTTGCTTGAGAAAGAGAGTGCCAGGAGGACATCAAATTCTCCATCTGAAGGAGAAGGAAAGGGTGAAGTCCCTTAGAGATCTGAGCAGCAGAGAAGCTCATAAGAGATAGCACCTTTGTGTGTGTAGAGACTCTGCAGGAGCGCAGAAGTCAAAGAATCCTTCGAGGATTTGAAGGGAGAAGCTCAGAAGGAAAAGTGTCTTTGTGCATAGGCCATAGCTGCAAAGATCGCAGAGGCAGGGGAACTCTTTGGAGAGTTTAGAGTCCCAAAATCTCAGGAGGTACATCTTTGAGAACGTAGGCGAGACCCAAGGGTGTAGAGCTCACAGAGGAAAAGCAAAGGTCGAGGCCTTTAGAATTTGGAAAATCTTCCAAAGTTGGGAAGAAAGCACAAGCTCAAGGGGAGAGCACAACTATCGTTGGATCAGGCCGAAGGGAATATTTGGACCATTGAAGTTTTTACATTCAGATAGTAGTAGGAGATGCGCACAGGAAAAGAGTAGGTCTGGGCCGTCAGATCTTTCTCAGACAGCCGCTAGCCGTCGGATTTGTCGAAAGAAGCATGAGGTTTAAGCCCTCACGTGTAGAGGAAGCCAAGACATAGGCATTTCAGTATTTCGCATATCGGCTTTCCAGGAGTCTTGAAGACAGGGAGCCAAGAGCTTTGCGTCAATGAACCCTGAAAGAGACTGCGGTCATATGCAGAGAGGTCATATGGACTAGGATATAGACCAGGGGGCTAGTTAAAGCTGAAGTTGTTCCGGAAATTCGGCATTTTGGGGATCGGGAGGTCGGAGAGACAGAGGCTCTCGACATCAGGACACAGGCAGTTCTGAAACCCGAAATTTCTTGTTGTGGAAAAGGGAGTGGTCGTGTATACAGAGGCCATAGAAAGAAGAAGGACATGTGGATTGATTATTGCAGATTCCAGTGGGAATCCAAAGAGCCGCTTTGGCTCAGGGAAGTTTTTGAACGATCCTTAGACGAGGAGGTCACGCGGGACCTGCTAAGGCAGGGGGTGTTGTGTCATCAAGTGGTATCATAGCTTGACAATGTTTGTATATTTTAGGGAGAGGAGGCAGTCAAGAGGATTGCAAGGAAATGCTGGGAACGCTCAGGGTTATAGAGTGACAGCAGCAAATCTGTCAGGAGGACAGATAGACAGTGGGCAGAATGACTACTGAAGGTCATGCACGTGGTGGAAAGAAGAACCACCAGCAGCAAGAGAACGCTGCAAGGGATAAATATCTTGTCGAGATCAGGGCAAGGATGGATGAACTTGCATTACGGGTGCAATAGGATGCAAAGTCACGATGGGTGTATGAATGGCCCATCAGGACAAAGGTAAAATGGCCAGTCAGGGCATTGAAGGCCAAAAGACAACAGAGGTTGTTGAAATTATGGTTGAGGCATAATGAAAACCTCAAAAGACTAGAGGAGAAGATGGTTCAGGTGTGTAAACCAGAGGCTGGGAGAAACCTCAGTAGTGAGGATGACATGGGATCAGCTGAAGATCTCAAAGACTGCCAAGAGGGAAGAACAAAAATTCCCAATTTCCAAGAGAGCAATGAGATGAGATCACTGCAGGATCTCATAGAATGTCAAGAGGACAGTAGGGAAATTTCATATTTCCAGGAGAGCAATGAGATGAGGTCACTATGGGATCTCATAGACTACCAGGAGGGCAGCAGAAAAATCCCAATTTGCTAGGTGGGCATGGGAACAGAAATGAGGCTATCTGAAAGTCTCATGAACTCGAAGGTGAGTTCATATCAGCAAGGGATGCTGGTAAGTGGAGATTCATGTGATTTTTCAGATCATGTGAATGAATATGACAAGTTAAAAACTTGCACCATCCAAGAGGAGGATCGGATAAATCTTCTAATGGTTGGAGGAATTCAAATATTCCTGCCACATAGCCCAGTTGAGGCGAGGATTTGTGTTTTCGATGGAGGAGCAACAACAGAAGAAAGACAACCAACTGTGACTATCATGGAAGAGGTGGAGCATACATTTGAGGTTGCCCAAACAAAGGGAGATGAGCATTCTGAGGAATGGCTCAACTGTTTCAGCCAGGAAGCTGAGGAAGCTGCAGCAGCAGAGCTGACAACGGAAAAAGAGCAGGTAGACATATTGATCACTCCATGGGAGATGGAGTTGGAGATGATAGAGGATTGGTTGAACAATCCAGGGCTAGAATATGACTGCCGAGGCCAGACAGTCATGCTAATGATTGCAGAGGAAGAGCATTCTGAGGAATTGCTCAAATATTTCAGCCAGGAAGTTGAATTGGTAAAGACTGCCATTCCGAGGTATGCAACCGTAGACGAAAGGAAGTTCCAGTCTGAGGAGCAACTGGGAGAGGTTGGAATTGAGACAACACAAAGAATAATGGCAGTAGCAGTGTTGTCAAATGAAGAGAAAGTTGAACAGCAGTTCAGAAAGAAGACTGCAGAGATGAACTCTGTAGCAGGGTGGAAAGTTGAGGCCATAAAGGATAAGGAAGATAACATGGGAGATCATGTTGATTTGCCCATCTGTAGAAATAAAGTGCAACTGACAAGACTTCATGGATAGATCCATCCATTTCAGCCGTTGGATGAAGTAGGAGAAGACATCAGAAGGATGATGTTGAGATCAGCAGAGACCGCCAGCAAGGAGAAGAGCAGAAGAGAAGCAGCAACAACAGCAACAGAGCAGTGGAAGTAGCAGCAACAGAGTAGAGGAGAAAATGAACAACTCCAAAGAGTTGTTTGGGATCCAGGAGGATTTCAACAACTGAGGTGGAGATCTCATGAGCAGGAGCTCATGAATTTTGCAGTAGAGGAGTATGATGCAGGAGCATCTCTCCAAGCCAGCCATGTGCTAGCCAGCCAACCAACTCAATGCACACATTCGATGAAGGAAGAGAGGCGCAACCCTTATTTCAAATTTTGAATTTGAATGTAATTAAATGCTTGTAAGGTTGTTAGAGCCATGAAGTCATGCATATACGTAGGCATAGATGTAGATAACCTTAATGGTTTGTAAGGCTGAGATCTAGATCTGATTCTGGACTAGACAGACCATTCAATGTAAAGTTAATGTACTTGAATAGGGTAGGTGAGAAGGAGGGAAGATCTCAAAGAGCCCCCTCATGTAAAACATCTTAGATCTGTTTTTTGAGTTGGTCTTAGAGAGGAGAGAGAGAAGGATCCGAGACTCTGTCAAATTCTGAGCTCAGGAACACCTTGTAAAGAGAGGCATTTTTATTAATACAAAACATAGCAGTTTTTCCTGCATATTGTTTGTTTTGTGTGAATGTCTTTGAGTGTTCATTTTATGTTGTGAATGTATGATTAGGTATGAGTTTGCAGGGATAGATAGGTTATTCTATCTGAGGAGTTATTTGATTTCAGGTTTGGGGATCTTTGAGGCTTCATGCCAAGAGGGCGTGACAAAACACTGCGGGTTCTGATAGCCAGTTCTTAGAGAGCACTTCCAGTTCTGCAGAATATGGACAAATACGTGCTAAGGAGAGCATGACAGTTGAAGTCATAAAATCGGGAGAAGATCTCAAGGTTATTGACCACCTTGGATATAATACTGTGTGGAATAGGACATAGTAGAAGACAAAATTTCTCAGGAGTTTTGTAGAGGCTCTGCCAGGAGGGCATTGAGCACAGGCACAGAGCATTGAGAAGGAACTCTGTTGGGAGTTCAATAAGAAGTCAGAATCATGAGGATTCTAGACACTCTGCCAGGAGGGCATTGAGTAGGTGCTAGAGCGCACAGGAAAAAACTCCTTGAGTTCTGGAGTTGAAGAGGATTCCAAGGAGAGGGATCTTCACAGGGTAGTTGAACACCCTACATACTCTGCAAGAATTTTCTTGAGAAAGAGAGTGCCAGGAGGACATCAGATTCTCCATCTGAAAGAAAAGGAAAGGGTGAAGTCCCTTAGAGATCTGAGCAACAGAGAAGCTCAAAAGAGATAGCACCTTTGTGTGTGCAGAGACTCTGAAGGAGAGCAGAAGTCAAAGAATCCTTCGAGGATTCGAAGGGAGAAGCTCAGGAGGAAAAGTGCCTTTATGTACAGGCCATATCTGCAAAGATCGCAGAGGCAGGGGAACTCTTTGGAGTGTTTAGAGTCCCGAAATCTCAGGAGGGACAGCGTATTTGAGAATGTAGGTGAGACCTAAGGATGTAGAGCTCGCAGAGGAAAAGAAAAGTCGAGGACTTTAGAATTTGGAAAATCTTCCAAAGTTGGGAAGAAGGCGCAAGCTCAAGGGGAGAGCACAGTTGTCGTCATATCAGGCCGAAGGGAAGATCTGGATCGTTGAAGTTTTTACGTTCAGATAGCAGTAGGAGACGTGTACAGGAAAAGAGTTGGTTTGGGCCATCATATCTTGCTCAAACAACCGCTATCCGTTGGATCTATCGAAAGAATCACAAGTTTTAAGCCCTCACGTGCAGAGGAAGCTGGGACACAGGAATTTCGGCATTTCGCATATCAACTTTCCGAGAGTCTTGAAGACAGGGAGTCAAGAGCTTTGTGTCCATAAACCCCAAAGGAGACTGTGGTCATATGCAGAGAGGTCATATGGACCAGGATATAGCCCAAGGGGCTAGTTAAAGCTGAAGTCATTCCGGAAATTCGACATTTCGGGGATCAGGAGGTCGGAGAGACAGAGGCTCTCGACATCGAGACACAGGCAGTTCCAAAACCCAAAATTTCCTGTTGTGGAAAAGGGAGAGGTCGTGTATACAGAGGTCATAGAAAGAAGAAGGACCTGTGGATCGATTATTGGATATTCCAGTGGGAATCTAAAGAGTCGCTTCGGCTCAGGGAAGTTTTTGAATGATACTTAGACCGGAAGGTCAAGCAGGACTTGTTGAGGCAGGGGGTGTTGCATCATCAAGTCGGTTATTTGCCCAAAC